>CM034299.1:28005316-28034755 GCA_019925795.1 Dendrobium chrysotoxum | reverse complement strand
TAAGTTGATAAATTAGATTGATATTTGAAAATTTATGCTCTGCATTACATCATTTCTCTTGAGTTCAATGTTTAAAATTGCGTAATCAGGTATTGAGACGTTTTTCGTTCGTGAGGCGAGGCGAAGCCTCAAGGCGTTTGAAGCGTAAGCCTCAAAATCAAAAGATTGCGTAAACATAAAATGATAATTTTTTTATATACTAATGAGTAAAAAATATAAAACATAAAAAGTCACAAGATATGAAGTGAAATCAAATATCCCAATAATAAGACAACATGAAATATAGTTCAACTCAAATTCTATCTTTCTCGAATCACAGTATTCTTTTCATTAACATATAATTCCAAAAATAAATAGCAATGATATATCACATAAGAACTCATAAGTCATCAGCACTGTCATCACTAAAGGGGTCTTCATTTGAATCATCATTATGATGATCTGCTCTCTCTCAATCCTCACTTATTCTACATTAAAAAAATTATATAAAGCATGCACTCAATACATAGAAGGGGCAAAATATTCACATGCATGCTAAAGAACAAATTATTCAAAAAATTCATAAATATTTTAACACTAATCAAAGAACCATTGAAAATATTATGAAATCATCTACAAAGCTTAAATGAGATATGAGAATACCACTACGAGAATAAAAATGCAACCTAGAATGCACATGAAAATGATCTTATGAAGAAACATACTAACACTAACAACTATTACTAAAGATGATGAATACAACAATATGCCGGGCAGCCGGGGGTCTAAGGGTGCAGCGCCCCCTGGCGGGGTTCGAACAAATTTTTATTATAAGAGTAATTTTGAAGTTCTGCTTATTTTTAAAGTTTTTAAGTCCTTTGTACTTAGTGATTTGCAGTAGTAAAAGTGTAATATTTGTAAGTCGTTTGTACTCAGTGATTTGCATTGTAAAATTTTCAGTGATATGTATTATAGAAATTATGTGAGAAATGATTTTTTTACCATGTATTGCTATATATTATTGATGTGTACCGAGCAGTACCGAGCAGTACCGAGCATGTATATAGTGATACCAAGCATTGTTGTACTGAGTGGTACCGAGCATGTACCTAGCGATACCGAGCAGTACCGAGCGATACCAAGCGGTACCGAGCAGACAGACCATTTTTTTTAAATTTTAAGAGGTGGACACCTCTAAAACATGTGGCGAGGCGCGCCTCAGTAAACTTGAGGCGTACACCTCAATGCCAGTTCTCATTGCGTAGGCTTTGAGGCTTAAAATTTTAAAATTGCGTTGAGGCGCGCCTCTTATTGCGTAATTTTAAATCATGCTTGGGTGACAACAAACTACTTCTGCAAGAACCATGGAATTCTTCAATTATATCGTTGAGCTAGTGAAGTTTAACCTTTACGAAATTCATACAAAAGAAAAAGAGAATAATGCAAATGCATATCAAAAAAGGTAGACAAATTCATCCCAAAAAAGACGGATGAAGGGAGCACCTTCTAGTGAAGAGAGACAAAGGGGCAGAAAGGGGAAAACAATATTTATGAACATCAATACTGGGACCCCATAATTGGCTCTCAAAATATACCTTTTAAAGCTGGTGTACTTGCCACAAAATGACTGAGAATTTTCACTTTTATTTTACATCACCTAACACAATCCAAGTGTTATGTGTGGAATCTGATTGTGTTGATCAATCTGGTGGTTTTATTGTCTCAGACCTCAAAGCTTGTCGTGTTCGTTGGGAGGTGCAGGGGGTTTACCCCTTGCTTGGGTTCGGGGTGATTTGCAATTTTTTTCGTACAACGGCCTGACGCTACATACCCAAGTGCCTCGACACTTTGTATGCGAGCGCCTCGGCGTTGCGTACCCGAGCACCGCAGCTTTGAACGACAGAGAGCAGAGTGCCGCAGTGGTATATATACGACGCTGTAACGGTGCAAGATAGAAGCTTGAGCGCCGCAGCACCCCAAACTGGCACAACAACGTTGTTAGATGGACTGGACGATTTTCTTTCTCGTTTTTCTGAAGGGTTGCGTCCCTTGGGGTTATTTTACATGGCTTGTTTTTATATTTTGAGAGAGTAGATATTGAGAATGGTGCATGTGAGAAGAGAAGGAGAGAGTGAGAGAGAAGAGAGATCTGTACTTATTTCTCCCAATTTTATAGTGGCTCTTGGTGGTGTGGTTTCGTGGTTTTTTTTCCTATTTTGGATTTTTCCACGTTAAATCTTGGTGTCCTTTACTTTTCCGCTGCTTTTACTTTCTTGTTTGTTTCGTCATTTGTGGTTTTTACGTGATGAGGATATCGCTCAGAGATTCCGACATGTGTACCGAATCGTAGATCGACGGCTACGATTCAGAGCCTGTACTTTTGATGTATTTTATGTTTTATTTATTTTTCATGTCAGTTTTCTCAGTTTACCCCTATGGGGAGTGTTTTCTTATTGTAGCCCTTGGGGCATTCGAGTACTTTTTCTTTTCTTTGTGATTGAGACCTATATATAGCGGTCTTATGTTTTGTAAAAGGTAATGAATGATTGAATGAAAAATTTGATGCTTGTCTTCTTCTTCTTGTGTGTGCACTAGAGAGAAGAGAGCCCGAGGTGGGGCGAGCGCAATACTCACCAGTCATTGGAAGAGTCCGTGGCTCGTTGCTTATCTTTTTTTTTTCCCTTCCTCTTCTCCCCACCCGTCGGCCCACCCCCAACATCTCTAACTTCACCCCAAAGCCCCTCCACCCGTTGGTTCAAACTCCCTCCCCTTCTACCCGACCCACCACCTATCCCCTTCCCATTGCCGCCGACCCACCCCTGTGCCACCTCCATTATGATGATTTCAATCATCTTGATTGCTTTCCTAAATTAACTCAAGTGGGAAAGGAAAGGAATTATTATTATTATTTAAAATTCAAATGTGATTTTCAAATACTTTCCTTATTTATAAATTCTAATTTAGGAAATTGCATAAATCTAGGTCTAATTTAAATTTAAATCAAATCTGATTTATTTTTCCCTTTCCTAAATTACATAAGTTGTTTTGGAAACTTTTATATCCCTCCCCAAACCCCTCCTCCCTCTCTCAATACCGCTGGCCCCCATAATTAATGCCCACCTCCTTTGATTTCCTCTTTAAGCCTAAGTCCTATTTGAATTTGAAATCAAGTTTCAAATTTAATTCCCTCCAAAACTATTTAAATCTAAAATTAATTTTAGATTTATTCACAATCTCTTCACCTAACCCTAAACGTAATTAGCCCTCACGCCTTCCCCTACCCCTCTCTCTTATGGGCCGGCCCCCTCCTCTCTCTTCATCTTTTGTGGAGGCCTCAATCCTTCATGAGTTCTAGAGCCAAGAAAGGAAAACAAACTCGCTCCTCCTTCTACGATTGATGCATGGCCGATTCTGAGGTCGACCACGGATTCGCCTACAACGATCAAAGAGAAATCGAAATTTTGCTATCTCCTTTCTTCGATCTCGGCTTTGGATTCAACTACACTGTCGAGGAATACGTCGACCGCATCCTCTTCCCTTTGGCGGAAGTTATCAACTAGCGACAACCATCCGGTTCGTGGCAAATCATTGGCCGTCCACCGCCTCCTCCAACTCTGACTACTTATCCGGCGAACAAGATCCCATGCGTCACTTGCCTTGTGGTGGTATCTTTAGGGTTGCTTCTACCCTTTCTCCGCTAAACCCCAACGACAAGAGCAAGAGTGAAGGAACTCAAGGTGAAAACTTCCTGTTGTTACACCGTGGATTATTGTTTCATTGCCATTAGTTTACTTTCTTATTTTTGTTGTTGCTTGCAAGTGTCTCGATAATCTCCCTTTGTAATCGGTTGCTATTACTTAATCTCCTAACGAAAATTTCTAATATTCCAAGTTTCCAACTTGGTGAAACATAAGTTTTAATTAGCAAAGCTAAAGTTCAAATTATTGTTAATTTCCTAAAGCAATCCTTGTTCACTTGTATGTTTCACATCATCTTGGTATCAGAGCATAGCAGGCATGAGTTACATATGCCAGAAGTTATTCTAGGAGTCTATTTAACCTTTCCTAAGCTTGTTTGCATGCATATCATCGCATATATATTTTAAGTCACTGTTTTTGTTGCTGTCCAGTAATTTCCGGCACTCATTTAGTAAACTTTAGGTTAGTTTCTTAAGTGTCTAGGTGCTGTCCTCAACCCAATAACCTTCCTAATTGTCTAGGTTACTTAAGCCACTATTGTAGCTTGCTGTCCAAACAATTCCTGCATCATTTACTGACATTTTAGTGAGTCTGACTTTGCATCTAAGTGCTGTCCCCTATCTAGCTTCCCTCCTAAGTGTTCCCTAGTGTCTAACCATGGACGTTGGTCAGATCATCCTTGGACGCCCCTGGCTCTTCGATAACGAGGTTCACATCTATGGGAGATCAAACACTTGCGTGTTTGAGCACAATGGAAAGAAGATTAAGCTTTTACCCTCCCAACCCAAGTCTATCAAAGAGGAAGTAAAGCCCACGCCCCTTAAGCCCAACACTGGCCTAAATCTGTTAACTGCTAAAGACCTGGACACTAAACTAGGGTTAGGATCACCCGTATACGCTCTAGTAGCTAGGGAAGTGAGTGCTGATCAGGAAGAGCCTATTTCCGATGAGGTTAAAACCCTCCTAGAGACCTTTGCTGACGTTTTCCCTGAGGATTTACCCAATCATCTCCCACCACTAAGGGACATCCAACATGTCATCGATTTAGTACTAGGAGCATCTCTACCTAACCTCCCACATTATCGCATGAATCCCACGGAGCATGCTGAACTTAAGAGACATATACATGGGTTATTACAACGTGGTTTTATTAAGGAAAGCCTTAGCCCATGTACTGTCCCTGCCCTATTGACACCCAGAAAGATGGCTATTGGAGAATGTGTGTTGACAGTAGAGCAATCAATAAAATCATGGTGAAATACCGTTTCCCCCATTCCTCGTTTGGACGACATGTATAGGCATGATGACTGGAGCCACTCTCTTTTTCAAAATTAATCTCAAAAGTGGCATCCACCAAATTAGAATCCGCCCTGGTGATGAGTGGAAGATAGCTTTTAAGACTAAAGATGGACTTTACGAATGGACGGTGATGCCTTTTGGTCTGAGTAACGTACATAGTATTTTTATGAGAGTATGACCCAAGTCCTCAGACCCTTCTTAGGAAAGTTTGTAGTAGTCTATTTGATGATATTCTGATCTATAGTAATTCGGTGGACCAACATTTAGATCATTTAAAACAAGTCTGTGAAGTTTTGCGGAAAGAGCAGTTATTTGCAAATCCCAAGAAGTGTATGTTCCTCACTGATCATGTGACTTTCCTCGGATTTGTAATTTCACCCTAAGGCATATCCGCTGACCCTGAGTGGCCCGAACAAAAGAATATTAGAGATGTTAGGAGTTTTCATGGATTGGCCACATTCTATCGGAGGTTTATTAGAAATTTCAACACTATAGTAGCTTCGATAACGGATTGTCTGAAGAAAGGAGATTTCATTGGACCAATTCCACCACTAAAGCATTCGAAGAAATAAAGAGATGAATGGTGGAAGCCCCTGCCATGAGACTACTGGCTTTTCTAAAATCTTTGAGATAACCTACGATGCGTCTGGCATTGGTATAGGTGGAGTCCTATCTCAAGGACACCCAGTCGCTTACTTCAGCTAGAAATTGAACGACATCAGACAACGATATTCTACATACGATAAAGAGTTCTATGCCATCATTCAGTCCCTTAGGTATTGGAGACATTACCTGCTACCTCAAGAATTTGGCATCTTCTCTGATCATGAAGCGTTGTGGTACATCAATTCCCAAAAAGAAACTGAATGCTCGACATGGAAGATGGGTCGAATTCCTGCAAGAGCACACTTACTCTATTAGGCATAAAGTGGGCTCTGAGAATACGGCAGCTGATGCTTTGAGTCGTCGGATGATGGTTACTCGTGAAATGGGGACTGAAGTAATTGGGTTTCAACAAGTTAAAGAAGATTACAAAGATTGCCCTGATTTTAAGGATACTTATTTGCTGCTGTCTACTGGGAGTGATCGTATAATCGATGATTTCATTTTGGACGATGGATATCTTTTCAAATCCTTGAAGCTGTGTATCCCTAGCACATCTCTGCGGGATTTTCTTGTCTGGGAATTACACGCTGGTGGTTTAGTTGGGCACTTCGGTCACTCTAAAACTATTGCCTCAGTTGAACAACATTTCTTCTGGCCTAGCCTTAAGAGGGACGTCAATAGGTTGATTAGAAGATGTCACACGTGTTAACTTGTGAAACAACCAAAACAAAATACGGGTCTCTACACTTCTCTCCTGCGCCTAACTGCCCCTGGCAAGACATGAGTATGAATTTTGTCTTAGGACTACCAAAGACTCTTAGGAAGCATGACTCAATATGCGTGGTAGTTGATAGGTTCTCTAAAATGGCCCACTTCCTCCCTTGTGCTAAGACCTTTGATGCTTCCCGAATTGCCAAGATTGATTTTGTGGGTTCGGGGTGCTTTACAATTTTTTCCGTACAACGCCCTGACGCTACATACCCAAGTGCCCCGGCACTGCATATGCGAGCCCCCGGCGTTCCGTACCCGAGCGCCGCAGCTTTGAACGATAGAGAACAGAGCGCCGCGGTGGTATAGATACGACACTGTAACAGTGCAAGATAGAAGCTTGAGTGCCGCAGCACCCCAAACTGGCGCAACAACATCTAGATGGACTAGACGGTTTTCTTTCTCGTCTTTCTGAAGGGTTGCGTCCCTTGGGGTTATTTTACTTGGTTTATTCTTGTATTTTGAGAGAGTAGATATTTAGAACGATGAATGTGAGAAGAGAAGCAAGGAGAGAGTGAGAGAGAAGAGAGATCTGTAGTTATTTCTCTCAATTTTCATAGTGAATTTCTTGGTGTGGTGTGGTTCCGTGATTTTTTTTTCCTATTTTTGATTTTTTCACGTTAAATCTTGGTGTCTTTTACTTTTCTGCTACTTTTACTTTCTTGTTTGTTTCGTCATTGTGTTGTTTACATGATGAGGACATCACTCAGAGATTCCGACATGTGTACCGGCAACGGAATCATAGATCGACGGCTACGATTCAGAGCCTGTACTTTTGATGTATTTTATGTTTTATTTATTTTTCATGTCAGTTTTCCCAGTTTACCCCAATGGGGAGTGTTTTCTTATTGTAGCCCTGGGGGCGTTCGAGTACTTTTTCTTTTCTTTGTGATTGAGACCTATATATAGCGGTCTTATGTTTTGTAAAAGGTAATGAATGATTGAATGAAAAATTTGATGCTTGTCTTCTTCTTGTGTGTGTACTAGAGAGAAGAGAGAGCCCGAGGTGAGGGCGAGCGCAATACCCACCAGTCATTGGAAGAGTCTGTGGCTCGTGGCTTATCTTTTTTTTTCCTTCCTCTTCTCCCCACCCGTCGGCCCACCCCCAACATCTCTAACTTCACCCCAAAGCCCCTCCATCTGCTGGCTCAAACTCCCTCCCCTTCTACCCGGCGCCACCTATCCCCTTCCCATTGCCGCTGACCCACCCCTGTGCCACCTCCATTATGATGATTTCAATCATCTTGATTGCTTTCCTAAATTAACTCAAGGCGGAAAGGAAAAGAATTATTATTATTTGAAATTCAAATTTGATTTTCAAATACTTTTCTTATTTATAAATTCTAATTTAGGAAAGTGCATAAATCTAGGTCTAATTTAAATTTAAATCAGATCTGATTTATTTTTCCCCTTCCTAAATTACATAAGTTGTTTTGGAAACTTTTAAATCCCTCCCCAAACCCCTCCTCCCTCTCTCAATACCGCCGGCCCCCATTAATGCCCACCTCCTTTGATTTCCTCTTGAAGCCTAAGTCCTATTTGAATTTGAAATCAAGTTTCAAATTTAATTCCCTCCAAAACTACTTAAATCTAAAATTAATTTCAAATTTATTCATAATCTCTTCACCTAACCCTAAACCTAATTTTAGCCCTCACGCCTTCCCCTACCCCTCTCTCTCCTGGTCCGGCTCCCCTCCTCTCTCTTCATCTTTTGTGGAGGCCTCAATCCTTCATGAGTTCTAGAGCCAAGAAAGAAAGACAAACTCGCTCCTCCTTCTACCATTGATGCATGGCCGATCCTGACGACCACGGATTCACCTACAACGATCAAGGAGAAATCGATATTTTGCTATCTCCTTTCTTCGATACCGGCTTTGGATTCGACTACACTGTCGAGGAATACGTCGGCCGCATCCTCTTCACTTTGGCGGAAGTCATCGACGAGTGACAACCATCTGGTTCATGGCAAATCATTGGCCGTCCACCGCCTCCTCCAACTCCGACTACTTCTCAGGTGAACAAGATCCTACGCGTCACTTATCTTGTGGTGGTATCTCTAGGGTTGCTTCTACCCTTTCTCCGCTAAACCCCAACGACAAGAGCAAGAGTGAAGGAACTCAAGGTGAAAACTTCCCGTTGTTATACCGTGGATTATTATTTCATTGCCATTAGTTTACTTTCCTATTTTTGTTGTTGCTTGCAATGTCCTGATAATCTCCTTTTGTAATCTGTTACTATTACTTAATCTCTGAAACGCCAGTTCAGGTGGAACCGGCCCAACCGGCCAAAGGGCTGGCTCAGCTTGTGTATAGGAGGCGGAACCAGTCCGCCTCCTTTGTGCCGTTTCCGCCCAATGGGTGGGCCCCATCCACTCAAGTAATTTCAAATTAATTAGGAGGGGGCGGCTAAGGCTTTGGGAGGGAAAATAGAATAGGAAAGCTTTTGTATTAAAGGGCATGAGGGGATTAGGGAGAGATTATCTTTGATTGATTGAAAGTTAGGGTTTCTTGGCATTTGGGCTCTAGACTCTCTTGTCTTGAGATTTGGGAGAGACGATCCTCCTCTCGAATTGAGGATCACTTGTATCTTGCTTTCGTGTTGGTTTTGCTTTGTTCCTCTTATTGCAATATATCATTTTGGGGCTGATTTCACCCATATTTTGCTTAATTCTCGCTGTTTTTCTCCAATTAGTGATAGATTTGCTTGCGAACTCAAGTATTCCCTTAGGGTTACTTGCGAACTCAAGTATTTCCTATCAAATTGGTATCAGAGCAAATTTTGGGACCGGTGGAGGACTGTTTCTGGCAAATTTCAGCTGTGATTCTTTGCCCGGAAGAGGGGAAATTGCTGTTTTTGGTCTCCAAAATTTAGATTTTGTGATTCAACAAACTCCGGATTGTGATGGCGGCTAAGAAGGTGGATGCTTTGGAAGAGAGGCTTGAAGGGGAGATGAATCAAATCAAGGAAACAGTAGAGGAAAGAATTTCTTCCATGGAGGGGCAAGTGGCCGATCTACGAGACATGATGAAAAAGATGTTGGAGTTTCAAACCCAATCGGCGGCATTTGAGGCGAAGGGCCCTGAAGCGAAAAGCATCAATTCCGAAATCCGTAGGGATGAAGAAGAGGTGGAAATCGTGGAAGGGGGGAGAGAAAGACCCCATCTAGAGCCTTTCCAGAGGGAGAGAGGAGGGAGATACGGAGAGAGACAAGGTTATGGAGGCGTGGAGCCAAGAGGTGCTGATTTGGAGCACCGGGAGGGTTATTATGGACGCCGGGGTGCTATTTTTGAAGGACGACGAGGGGAATTGGAAGGGGGTTTGGGCTATGGTAGGGCAAGGGAAGAACGAGAAACTTGGGGAGGGCCTAGCACTTGGGAGAGGGGAAACTATGGAAGGGACAGGGGGAATGGTAGCGAACAGAAGGTGAGGAAGTTGAAAATGCCCATATTCGAAGGAGAGGATGCTTATGGGTGGATTTATAAGGTGGAGCGATACTTCGTCGTCAATGGGCTGATGGAGGAGGAGAAGCTGATGACAACGGCTTGTGTTTGGAAGGAAAAGCCCTATCGTGGTATCAGTGGAGAGATCAGAGGAGGGCTATCAGGACCTGGAGGGAATTTAAGGACTGCATAATAGAATGTTTCCAAACCGACCGGGGAGGAGATTTCTATGAGCAGTTCTTTGCTCTAACATAGGAGGGATCAGTAGCAGACTACCGGGAGCAGTTTGAGCACCTAGCTAGCAGGGTGGAGCGACTCTCAGATACAGTATTGGAGGGAAATTTCATGAAAGGGTTGAAGGCGGAGATCAGAGCAGCAATGAAGGTTTTGATGCCCCGTGACTTGGGGAGGCCATGAAGTTGGCCCAGCTGTGGAAAATCAGAGGAATCTGGAGAGGGGGGCCAGGAGTAGCAGCACAGGGGGAACTTATAGGATGACGATCACCCATCTAGCACCTAAAGGTCCGACAACAGGAGGGAGTTGAGAAGCCACCAAGGAGAAGACAGGAGGTGGAAGTGGGGGAAATTTCAAGTGGCTGACAGAGAAAGAGATGCAGGAGAAGAGGGCTAAGAGGTTGTGCTTCATGTGCGATGAAAAGTACACACCAGGGCATCGGTGCAAGGACCGAACTCTTCAGGTTCTCACCTTCTGTGATGACGAGGAAACTGAGGAGGGAGGTGAGGAGGAGATGCTGCATTTGGATCTGGCCGAGATTTTCTTGAACTTAGTGGTAGGATTCACTACGAATCATACCATGAAAGTGAAGGGGGAGATAGAGGATAGGGAAGTGGTGGTGCTGATTGATAGTAGGGCCACTCACAATTTCATTTTCACTCATGTTGTCGACCGACTGGGAGTGAGATTGGTGGATACCGGCTGTTACGGGGTGATGATGGGAACGGGAAAGGTGGAGAAAGGCTAGGAGATTTGCAGAGGAGTGTTACTGACTATCTAGGGGATTTAGGTGAGGGAAGATTTTCTTCCACTGGAGCTTGGGAGTACAGATGTCATCCTAGGGATGAAATGACTGCAGACTTTGGGAGACACCAAAGTGAATTGGGGAGCACTCACGATGGAGTTGATGGTAGATGGAAGGAAGGTGGTGATTAAGGGAGATGCGGGACTATCCAAATCCATGGTTTCTCTTAAGACTATGGCGAGGGATATACAGTTGGCAAGTGGAGGATAGTTGGTGGAGCTGCACAGTTTGGAGGGAGCTAGATTGGAAGAGGGAGGGGACATACCCCTCTCTGTACAGCCGTTGATTCAGCAGTTCCAAGAGGCATTTCTGCCACCTCAGAGATTGCCACCACAGAGGGAGCAGGAGCATGCCATTGTGTTGAGGGAGGAAGTGTCACCCATTAGTATACGGCCCTACCGCTACCCTCAGTTCCAAAAAGATGAAATTGAAAAGTTGATTAGAGAGATGTTGGAGGCAGAAATCATCAGACCCAGTATCAGTCCTTTCTCTAGTCCAGTTCTATTGGTGAAAAAGAAGGTTGGCAGCTGGCGATTTTGTGTGGATTACAGAGCCCTCAACAAGGAAACTGTACCTGACAAGTTTCCTATACCAGTCGTTGACGAGCTATTAGATGAATTGAGTGGAACAATAATCTTCAGCAAGATAGACTTGAAATCAGGTTATCACTAGATCCGGATGAAGGAGTATATGCCCAAGACGGCATTTAGAACTCATGTGGGACACTATGAGTTCCTGGTGATGCCTTTTGGCCTCACCAATGCTCCCACTACTTTCTAGGCGCTTATGAATAAGGTTTTCAAACCTTATCTCAGACGATTTGTATTGGTATTCTTTGATGACATCTTGGTCTACAGCAGGACAGAGGAAGAGCACTTGGAGCATTTGAAAAGGGTGTTGGAGGTGTTGCAGGAGCACCAGTTGAGGGACAACTTGAAGAAATGCTGTTTCGCACAAGTTAGTAGAGTACTTGGGCCATGTTGTATTAAAAGAAGGGGTGGTAGCAGATCAGTCCAAAATTGTGGCAATGCTCAATTGGCCAGTGCCGAAAACTCTGAAGGAGCTGAGGGGATTTCTAGGACTGACAGGTTACTACAGAAGGTTTGTAAAGGGGTACAACATTATAGCATGGCCACTCACTGAGCAGTTGAAGAAGGACGGTTTCCTATGGGGGGAGGCGGCCACATCAGCATTTTGAGAGCCTGAAGAAGACGATGACTACGGTACCGGCCCTAGCTTTGCCAGATTTCACTCAGACCTTCATTGTGGAGACGGATGCCTCCGGATACGGGCTGGGTGCAGTGCTCATACAGAGTCGTAGGCCCATTGCCTATTTCAGCCAGGTGTTGACTGCTAGAGCCAGACTAAAGTCCGTTTATGAGAGAGAATTAATGGCTATCGTTTTAGCCATCCAGAAGTGGCGGCCCTACCTACTAGGGAGACATTTCATTGTCAGGACAAGCTTGAAGTACCTGCTGGAATAGTGGATGGTGACAGAGGAGCATCAAAGATGGCTGTCCAAGTTGCTAGGGTACGATTTTGAGATTCAGTATAGGCCGGGGGTGGAGAACAAGGCGGCAGATGCCTTGTCCAGATGTATGGGGGAGCTGCAGATAGTGGCACTATCGGTTTCTTTGATGCTTGACTGGGAGGCCATCAGAGAAGAAAGTGCTAGAGATGAAGGTTTGGGGAAGATCAGATCTGAGTTGCTGAAGGAAGAGGGTAGCCACCCGGGTACTCAGTGGAGGGGGACAGATTGCTATATCAGGGGAGGTTCGTGATGCCCCGGACCTCGATCCACATCCCAAACTTACTCCAGGAGTTTCATGGGAGCGCCATAGGGGGCCATTCAGGCGTGCAGAAGACATATCGGAGGCTAGCGTCGAGCTGTACTGGAAGAGGATGCATAAAGATGTAGAGGAGATGGTAGCCAGATGTGAGATCTGTCAATGAAACAAATACTTGGCTATGTCACCAGGAGGACTAGTACAACCATTGGCTTTGCCGGGACGAGTATGGGAGGAGATATCCATGGACTTCATAGATGGGTTGCCCCGATCAGAAGGTTTCACGGTGATTCTAGTGGTGGTGGATCGGTTAAGCAAGTATGCACATTTCATTCCCCTCCGACACCCCTACACCGCAGTGACAGTGGCTTCAACTTTCATCAGAGAGGTGGTCAGATTATATGGAGTACCAGAGGCGATAATATCAGATAGAGACAAGGTGTTTCTCAGCCACTTTTGGAGAGAGTTATTCAGCTTACAGGGGACAGTTCTGAAAAGGAGCACAACTTACCACCCATAGACGGATGGACAAACGGAAGTAGTCAACAGGAGCTTGGAGACTTATCTTAGATGCTTTCTTTCGGAGACACCCAAGCTATGGGCAAAATGGCTATCATGGGCTGAGTACTGGTACAACACTTCTTTTCATTCTACCTCTCAGATGACCCCATTCAAAGTACTGTACGGAAGGGATCCTCCCCACTTGGTGCACTTCGGGAGTAGCAATACTCTAGTTTCGTCAGTTGAGGAGTACTTGGAGGAGAGGGATAGAGTGCTGGAAGAATTGAAGAGACATCTGTTGGGGCTCAGCAGATTATGAAGAAGCAAGCTGATGGGCATAGGAAGGACATCCATTTTGATGTGGAGGAGAGAGTGTTCTTGAAGCTCCGACCATATAGACAGAAGACAGTCGCCAACTGGAGGAATGAGAAGCTTGCTCCAAGGTACTTTGGGCCTTATGAAGTATTGGAGAAGATCGGAGCAGTAGCATATTGGCTGAATCTACCCCCAACAACAACTATACATCCAATTTTTCATGTATCGCATTTGAGAAAGGCCATTGGTGACTATACAATCAACCCCGAGCTACTGGCGACACTGATTGAGGATTTAGAGGTGATTTTGGAACCCTTAGAGTTGATTGGGGTTCGCGAGAAAGAAGATGGAACTAAGGAAGTGTTGATTCAGTGGAAGAACCTTCCTGACTACGAGGCCACGTGGGAGCCATACGAGATGGTGAAATATCAGTGTCCGGGTTTTCACCTTGAGGACAAGGTGATTCTTTGGGAGGGCGGTATTGATACGCCGGTTCAGGTGGAACCGGCCCAGCCGACCAAAGGGCCGGCTCAGCTTGTGTATAGGAGGCGAAACCAGTCCGCCTCCTTTGTGCCGTTTCCGCCCAATGGGTGGGCCCCATCCACTCAAGTAATTTCAAATTAATTAGGGGCGGCGGCTAAGGCTTTGGGAGGGAAAATAGAATAGGAAAGCTTTTGTATTAAAGGGCATGAGGGGATTAGGGAGGGATTATCTTTGATTGATTGAAAGTTAGGGTTTCTTGGCGTTTGGGCTCTAGACTCTCTTGTCTAGAGATTTGGGAGAGACGATCCTCCTCACGAATTGAGGATCACTTGTATCTTGCTTTCGTGTTGGTTTTGCTTTGTTCCTCTTATTGCAATCTATCGTTTTGGGGCTGATTTCGCCCAGATTTTGCTTAATTCTCGCTGTTTTTCTCCAATTAGTGATAGGTTTGCTTGCGAACTCAAGTATTCCCTTAGGGTTACTTGCGAACTCAAGTATTTCCTATCAATCTCCTAACGAAAATTTCTAAGATTCCAACTTGGTGAAACATAGGTTTTAATTAGCAAAGCTAAAGTTCAAATTATTGTTAATTTCTCAAAGCAATTCTTGTTCACTTGTATGTTTCACGTCATTACGCCTCCTCTCATCCCAAACACCAACCTGGTCAATTTGATTGACTCAACTTGATTGACCTAACCCAATTTATCCACAGCATGACTGAGTCATTTAACTTAAGTCAACCTTTCCAGCCCACGGGCCAAAACCTTTCCCAATGATTAATTGATGACCAGCTGGCATTTCTTTGACATTTCTACCTAATATGGACCGGATCATCCTATTTGTACTGCAAGAAAAATTGGGGTCAATTCTTTTATATTTTGTTAGTACCAGAATGATAGCAATTAAAATAACTATCCAATCCCATGAAAAAGTTATAGTAGGGGTTGGATGATTGCATAATTATTAATAAGACGCTGTCATTTGATTGGGGGCTTAGTGTTTTTTTAGTTGTCTTGCTATGTATTTTGGTTTAAATTAAGGTTTTGTTTGGGGCAGCTTTCTTACTGCGTTTTAAAATAAATTTTTAGTACAAAAATTTTTATTTAAGAATTTTTTGTATTAAAAAGTTACTTTAAAAAACAGTAAAAAAGCTGTCCCAAACGAGGCCTAAAACTGCATAACTAATGGAGTTTTTATGTTGCTCAAGTCTTCAAACAAATAAAGGGTGTACTTCTTTAATATCATTTACCGTTTTCAAAATGATCCTGCGAAGATATTTTCATTTTACAGAGCTGAAGCATTTCACAGAGATTGTGCTTCACTATAATTAACCTTGGCAGCATACACTTCTATCCAGTTTAGAACACTTTCAACGGTGTTTTGCTTAAATGGGATTTTGGATGGAATGCACGTAATACTTGATGTCCATCTATTTCATTATTTATTCGTGTGCCTAAGAATCAATAATATCATGCCTAGCCATACACTCCTTCCCCCATAGTACTAGCTGAAACATGTTGGTCGTGGGCATTTGCTATTTTTTTTATATTACGTTCCTCTCAGTATTTATCATTGCTAGAGGGATTTTTTTCATACAAAATCATGGACTTTCTTCATGGCTGGCAGAGCTGATGATGATGGATCAAAAGAAGGAAACTCTACCGTTAGCATACAATCAACTTCTACTGCAGATGAAGCGGCTACTTCTGTTAAATCTGTTGATGATTCCAAACCTATTACGACAGCATTATCAAGTGCCGGACACATATTAGAAGAAATTCAAGCTGAAGTGGTGTTGCAACCTCTGAGACTTGCGTTTGAAACAAAGAACATAAAGCTGTTGGAGCCTGCATTAGATTGTTTGCATGTAAGATGCTCTTCTTTATGTGGCAGTGCAAGTTTAGCTCTTCTTTTTGTTGTTTTAAACTAAATGTTCCTTAGTTTGCTTGTTAAGATGTTGAAATCAATATTATGCAATCACTTTGTTATAGGCAGGATCTGTAAGATCATGTTGGTTGTTGTTATTCTATGTTTGCACTTTTTACATTATTTACATAAAAAAAAAAATCTATGTTTGCACTCTTTACATTATTTGTCAACTTGCTAGCCTTTAGTGTGAGATCGTTCCATCTGATTGTCTTCTGTTGGTTGGTTCCATTTTTGAACAAAAATGCAACTGAACCATACACGCAATCTGCAGAAAAAAAATCCTTTTCTTTGCATCCTTTTAAATAACTATGCTGAATTAAAACCCACCGTGCAGAATATGGATTGTTTAGGACTGTCTATCATATTCATATTTCTAGATTCATCCAATTTTCTACTTTACCTTCACCTGACCCGTTGCATTGTATATTTTAGATTTGAAACTCGCATTTTTTTGCGTGGAAACTTTGTTCTAAGAAGTTAGTGCAGATATTAAAATATGTTGGATGTGTCAAGTTTATTGAAGAAATTAATATAAGTTAAAATTGTGACAAGGATTTCGTTGCATTTTGTTATCTGGCACTATAGAAGCATTTATTTTATTTCCTTTTTACATCAAAACATAGCAGTGGACTCTTTCTCTTGGTTCGTGATGCGGAGTAGTGGTATGATTTAAGCTGTAGGAATTTTGTGTCTTAGAATAGGAATATTTTCTGGAGAAAATATTCCCGTCTTTTTTGCATATTGACCTGAATGTTAATTTTATCGTTATCCGTTTTTTTTGTTTTTTTTTTGTTTTTTATCGTTATCAGTTGGTATCAGTTGGTATCAGCATAAGAGGGATTTTTGATGTGCAAGCAGCTGTAAAATATGCTACATATGTCATTGTCATGTTGACCTTATTCCAATTATTTGGACTCGGCTTTTTGATTCATCATTCTCCATCAATTCTTGTTTTGTGTTCTTTGTGGTGTTAAAATCTATTTTGTTCAAGTTTTATCCATGTTACTTTTGTTCTAGCATTTTTTCTTCTTATTACAATTTACCTTACTATTGCATTTTTTTTTTCATTCAACGTAGTTACTCAAATCACCTAAGTCTATTTTTTCTCTTATTTATTTTCTACCGGTGTTTACTTTGATAGCTCCCCTCGTATAATTATTTTTCAATCTATCCTCACTACTTTTATCACACATCATCTTAGCATGTTCGTTTCTTTTTATCTATACATGGCTTCTTTAGCACTAATACTCCAATCCATGCTATTCTTATTACTGTAACATTTTTCATAGATTATCCACGATATTTTTTTGTTGCATAGTACTCTTTAATGATTTATCCATTTGAGCAATCCATACTTAGTGCAAAAAGAATCTTACTTATTTTTATTTTTTTTATAATAAATTCAAGATACTTAAACCTATTGTACCTATATACCACTTGATCTTTCAATAATATTGACTCATTGATACCATGAAGGGGTGAGAAAGAGAGATGGGAAAGAGAAGAGAAGAGAATGAACTAGAAAGAGATAGGGAGATGTGATGGGAGAAACTGTTTGAAAGAGATAAGGTTGGTGTCTCTTTTGAGCAATGTCAAAACAATTAACCACATAGGGGTCCTATTTATAGTAAAAGTGATCTTAGGTTATATAAGCAAATAAAATAAAAAGCAATTGGAAATAAAATTGAATACTAATAAAAAAAAGAAAACAACCTCAAATATATCCTCTCTCTCTCTATATATATGTATATTAATTAAAGTAGAAAAACATCAACAACGAGCCTTTGTCCCACTATGTGGGGTCGGCTACATGGATCTTTTTTCTCCATTGTCGTGTTTGAGATGGAGTTTTCTATCACACAATAAGCCTGATGCATTCCTCCACTTCAACCATCCAATTTGAATTCTACTAATAATATCCCCATTGCAAGGCTCACTATCATCTTATACTAAGAGTCATATACTATCCTACAGAAATGCACAATTCTCCAACTGTAAATTATATTTTTGGGTGTTGTGATTTCTTCTAGAGAACTACAAGTTAATTCACATACTGTTAGAATAGCAAGCCAATCAAATATGGATCAGGATTAGTTGGTCATATAGATCGTAAATTTGGTCAGTTAGTATCTTCCTCAATCAAACTTGCCTTCTGAGTGCATTTATGTGATATTAAGCGATGTCATTGTTTGAATTGCATGTAAGTGGATTTCCTTTTGTACAATTAACAACTTTAGTTGGTGTAATGCATTTAGGTTTGACCAATGGACAAATAATCAGATTATTATTAGGCCACAACGTATCCACTCTTCTTAAGCTCATCTGATTACTAGCATTATTAGTAGTAGGGTAGCTATGATGGCATTCGATTTCTAAGGCTTTGTGATATGCATCATTTATGAATTCAAGCTTACAAATCGAAAATTTTTTGGTAACTCAAGCCTTATGTTTATTACACCTCTGACACGTGTCGGACACACGAAAATGTGTCCAATTAAAAAAATATAAAAAATAAATTGGACATGCATGTCTGATATATTTTATGAATTTTTTGGGTAACTCAAGCCTTAGTCCATTTATTTTGGTGGTAAAATTATTGGTTCGATGATACGTGTCCCATCCTTATTAGCAAGAGATCATTTGAGAATGAATCATAGCGATACACTCAACAATACATTTTCTCTTTGTGAGCTGATGCTATTTGTGAATTTGTCACCCTTGACAAATAGTTGCAGAGGGTGGGTTTTGCATTGAGTTTGGGGGCTCTGATTGATATTTTCTTTTAACACAACCATCATCATAGTTTTTGAACAATTTGTTTTGTTATTTAAACCTTACACCTTTGCCTTCTTGCTTACTTAGGATTAGGTTCAATTATTAATTTTTTGAACTACATACTAGTATTGAACCCACAAGTTTGTATTTTATAATGAATTTTCTTTGTAATAGACATTGAAAGCCTAATATGAACACTAAATAAAGCATATTTGTGGATTCCACGATCGTATGTTCACTTTTGATGATAGGATTTATAGTGCATCATTTAAAGATTAATGTATAGATATCTCTCATGAGATTCATATCTTATCCACTCTAGTTCTTATAAGGACGATCAAATTGGAAATGATGAATTTATAACCTTAACTATAGGAAAGGCAGATCAATTGAGAATCATTGTGTGAAGATAAATTTGACACTTACATTTGAGAGAGTGTTTATGAATTTTTAAAATGGTTGTTCCACACTTGTCAATGGCACAAAATGGCGCATGCCATGGCGCACGGTGCGGCGCACATGTTCAATTGGTGCGTAGTTGCTGCATAATGGTGTATGGTGCAATGGCGCACGGCGTGCCCAATTTCAATTTAGGTTATATAATTTTTAAAATTTTATATAATTTTAATTTCTAAATAATGTAATAATAAATTTTATATTATTATTATTTATTTATTAACTAAACTTAAAAATCTCACCCCTCAATCCTATTCACACCTGATCCCTACAATAGAAGTTTTGAATTTATGATTTTCTAGTCACAATAGAGTCTGACAGAATTGTTGCTCAACGCTACCCTCTATCATAATGATATGAATGAAAAGCATAATATCTGAAAAATTTATAGATATGCGACAACTGATAACACATGCCCTTAAAAATTCTTGTATTCAAATAGGTTTGGCTTTTTTATTTGTTCAAATTATCTTGAATATGCTTGTTCAAACAAGCTTGCTTAAATGTATTGTTGTGCATGTAAAATTGGAATAATGCTACCATAAGCAAATTTTTCATGCAAATATCTATAAAAAATCTATTTTTTAATAATTATTTTTTATTTTACACCATGTTCAAAATGGCACCCGCCCCGCCGTGCGCTATGCGCCATGGTGTGCCATTCGCCATTGACAAGTAAGGGTTGTTCATTCTTCTAAGAAGAGTTGCATGATTTTCAAAGTGAATTGAATTTACTTTCAACTAATTTTTGTGTGCGCAACATTACCAAATGTTAAGATTAAGCTTTTAACATGTTGATTAGATTATATGTGGACTAGCTTGAATTTGAAAACAAGAGATTTATGAAGTTTCAAATTAATTGATCGCTTTTAGAATCTTACATTTCTTATATTGGAGAAAATTTGGGTTCATTCATCTTAACTCGTGCAATATTCTCGTTCCTCAAATTTATGAGTTTGATGAATTAGTCAAAGCACATGATTAGGGTTGCAAATGAATCGAACCGAACCAAGCCGAGCCGAGCTTCGGCATGTTCGAGCTCGAGCTCGTTTATCTAAAACGTGTTCAAGCTCGGTTCGAAGCTTGTCGAGCTTCTTCAATGGCTGTTCGAGCACGAGCTCGTTTAAAAATACACTGTTTGAGTTCAGCTCGCGTTCAGGTTTGAGCTCGAGCTCGTCGAGCCTCTAAACTAGCCGCTCGTTTAACGAGCCAAGCCAATCAGCCAAGCCGCTCATAAATCATAATTTTTTTTTTAAATCGAGCAGGTCCGCTCACAGTCGTCCGCCTAGACTACTGAGCCCCAGCCGCCACGCTTCAAACTTGTTGCCACTATGGCTTATTATATGGAGCAAAATCCTATTTCATTTCATGGTGTGGGAGTAAACTAACCATTTTTTTTTTAATTTTTTGAGCGGGAGCTCAGGCGAGAAATGAGGCAGGAGAGGGGGAATTGAGACGGGAGCTGAGGAGAGAAATGAGGCGGGAGAGGAAAAATAGAATGGAGAGGAAAATTTTAATAAAAGATTTAATAAAATATTTCTAATTAGTTATATTAGTAAAAATATAAGTTAAAAATATGTCTAATGAAAATGGTTAAAGTTAAAAATAATAAATTAGTAAAAATAAATTATTAAATTAGTAGGTTTAATATTATTTATTTTTAAAACTCTAATTTAGCTCTAATCGAGCTTCATAGCGAGCTTGTTCATGAGCTAAAACGATACTGTTCGTGAACATAAATGAACCGAACGACAAGTTGTTCAAGCTCGTTCATTTAGGTATCGAGTATTTATCAAGAGTGTTCAAGCTCGTTTGTTTACCTTATCAAACGAACATGAACGAGCTCTTTGTTGACTAACTAAAAAATAAATAAAAATTAATTAAAAGGAGTTCGAATAGATGCAAGCGCACCAAATCTGCCTCCGAGCCGGCCCCACCGCGAGCAGTTGATTGCCAAAAGACGCGAGGTTTCGCTCCCGTAACCTCCATTCAGTCGATAAAAAGAGAGGAAACCGAAAAAAAAAAGAAACTTACGATTCGCTGGCCACGCTCCTTCGACTCCAACATCGCTGTTCGACTTCGTTGCTTCGAAGAGACAGGTCTAGGGTTCGCTCTTCATCTTCCCTCTTCGTCGTTGCTGTTCGGCTTTGCTTCGCAGGAGGCGAAGAGATCGCACGAGACGCTTCTTCGGTTCCTTGTTGCCGCCCGACGTCACTCCCTCGGTTCCTTCGCTGTTGTCCGACTTTGCTTCGCGGGAGAAGTAGAGATTGCACGCGTCGCTTCTCCGGCTCCCTTGGTGCCGTCCGACTTCGCTCCTTTGCGGGTGGAAGAGACCGCACGAGTCGCTCCTTCGACTCCTCGTTGCTGTTCGGCTTTGTTGCTTCGCGGGAGGAAGGGAGAGAGTGCTCGAGTCGCTTCCTCTGCTCCTTGCTGCTGTCCGACATCTACTTCGTAGGAGAAATAGAGATTGCACGGGTCACTCCTTCGGTTCCTTAGTGGAGAAGGTACAGAGACTACACGAGTCGTTTCTGCGGCTCGTTTTACTGTTCAATTTGGATCCTTCAACGACCACTCTAGTCGAACCCGACTCATGCCCGATCAGACTCCCTCTCTAAACCAATTTGTTGCATTATATATTATATATTATAATATGATAATATAATGATATATATCATATTATAATATATTATATAATAAAAATATATATATAATATAATGTTATATATAAAATAATAAAAAAAAAATCTTTCAAATAGGTGATTGAAGACCTCGCGTCGTCGACTTTAAGTCCGGCCGAGATGGTTTAAAATTCGAAGACCCGCGCCATCGATCTTAGATCTGGGCGGATGGTTTTGAATTTGAAGACCCCGGGCCGTCGTATCTTAGATCCGGCCGGGATATTTTTTAATTCGAAGACCCTACGCCGTTGACCTTAGGTCCGGGTAGGAAGACATTAGGGCAAGTGCCCTCCCTTACCTCCCGGCGCCGGGGAGGGGACGCCGGGAGGCTGCCGAAATTTTCTGAAAATTACTGAATTTTCTTTTTTTTGAAATAATTGGAGAGCAATTCAATTCAGATTTAATTAATAAATTGATTGATTAAAATGATCAATCGATTAAATTAATTAATTTAAATTAAATGAAATTAATTGATTGATTAATTTAACAAAATGCAAAACCAATTTAAAACCCGAGAAAACAATTTAAAAGCCGAGAGCATTTTTAATTGATTAACTTGAACTTTTTTTTTATATATAATTAAAAATGCAATAAAGAAAAAAGGGGGAAAGAGAAGTTCCACTAATTGACATATACAACAAAGCTTTCAACTCTCAACACAAATAACACAACACTCAAAACTCTCCAACAGAACAAAGTACTCTGCTCTCCAAATCTTGTGCAAAACTCCCCACAACAAATTGAAATTCTTCTGAGCAAAGATACTATGCAAGCACTCCAGGAATCTCTCCTGTACGAGCCCCTGCATCTGTGAACTCTCTGGACTGCTGCAAGTAATGCGTACCTGCAAACAAGCAGATAAGAGTCAGCACAATTATAAATTGAGTTAAATACTAAAAAAGAAATAATAAATCTAACTATTATTAGTAAAACAAAAGTACTAGGAAGCAAGAAAAGCTAATTACTGGAAAGCTGGTAGAGCCACAGTGTAGTAGGGAAAAGACTACGAGCACAAAAATAACTAAAACACTGACGCAAGTGTCAAAACCTCAAGGTGTCAAAATCACAAACTCAAACCAACTCAAACAAGTACAAGAACAAATCTCCAAGCATTGTAAAAGCAACCGCTGTCAAGTTTCAAAACTACAGTCTAGTGTTAAACCAGCAAACAACTAAAAAATCCTGGGCTACTTCTAAGGGAAGCAGTAAGACCCGCGTGTTAGGGAATTTTTAAGTGAAGAACCCTAAATCCCAAAACTCCAAACCCCTGGGCAGCCTTGTTTATAAGAACTTGGTTGTAAGACCCACTACCCGGCAGCTTTCATAGGAAAGACGTAAGCCCGACCCCAGGGGAAAGTTCTTTAGGTAAAATCAACCTAAAACCCAAAACCCAAATTAAAACATCCGGCAACTCCTAATAGAAGTCGTAAGTCCGATCTCTGAGGGAAATGTTTAGGCAATAACACAACCCTAGACCCCTCACTCGGGCATCCAAGTCTATAGAGCTTGGCCGTAAGACCCACAACTCAGGCCACTTAGCCTACAGGGCTAGGTCATAAGACCCATCATTAGGCAACTTCTTAGGAAGCCATAAGACCACCCAACCAAAAATCTTCGGGCTACTTTCTAATGAAAGCCATAAGTCCCTACCCAAATCTAGCAATACGCACATCTCTTGCTTTAAGAGAGAATGTCATCTTTAAATAATGCTTTAAACTATAGTAATTACAATACTGATCCTATGTTGAAAGCATGTGGAATTCCCAATATTTTCTACAAAATATATAAATCACTTGGGCATCCTAGTCTATAGGATTAGGTTGTAAGACCGCTATCGGGCAACTTCTAAGTGAAGTCGTAAGACCTACTTTTTAGGAAAATTATTAAATAAATTGTAATTGATCCTAAACTCCAAATAATCCAATTCAAAACACTGGGCATCTTAGTCTAAATGATTAAGTTATAAGACCCATTTTTTCTAGGCAATTTCCTAAGGGAAATCATAAGACCTACCCAAATAACTAAACCCCTGGGCAGCCTTGCTGTAGAGTTAGGTTGTAAGCCCCACCTGTGGGCAAATCATAAATAGAGCAGTAAGCCCCATCTCAAATCAAATATCCGGGCTACTTTCTATGAAAGTTGTAAGTCCCGACCAAAATTTAATTTCTATGTAACTTCTAAACGAAGTTATAAATTCTCAAATTCAACCAACTTCTGGGTGTTCTAATAGATGTAAACCCCAAAACCTAAATAAAATTAAAACACAAACCTAACCATCTCAATCTACTCGGGATCCCTGAGAGGAGGCAACCCATGGTTGCTAATCAGATTCCCTGGACATTACGGTCAATGATTGTAATGTTGGTAGATTGAGACCTACGGTATACCCGGGACGACGGAACCATGGGATCTTGATTGGGTTTACCTCCATTTTCCCCATAATTGAGACTAATCACCTAAAATTTATTCATCCTTAATCGAGAGTTCTCTCTTACGTGTTAAGAGAGGTAATTAACTATGAGTGCTTGCGCTCATGGGAAGTAAAGACCCCAGATCTAATTAAACCCTGACTACCCTCAGGGGAAATCTGGTTAATTCTAATCTGACATTAAGGGAAATGGAATCCTACAGCTGCGAAGCGGGATTCACGCATTCGTGCCATTTTTCTTGAGCCAACAGATTTCTGGCGACTCCGCTGGGGACTACTGACTACTTCTCTCTCCATCTTTGGATGAAAAAAAATAGTTGATAATATGACGCCTGTGAAGTCTTTCATGACTGTGAACCTGGGTGAGGGAGCTAGAGTACAGTTCCCTCAAGCTGTTCTGAACACAGGATATGCTGGAGCAACCATTCAGTTTGGAACCATTTCCGAAGTCATGCAGTTCCAGCAGTTCCTTCCTGAGAATGTTGTTAGCGTACCTACTGTCAAAGGTGTCACTAAAAAGCCTATCACTGAAGCTGTTGATGAGAAGGCTCCAAAGGGCCTCTGTATTTTCAAGGCTCTCCATGGCATCTGCTACTGCCCCCCGACTGTTCAAAAGAAATTTCTGATCATAAGCTGCAATCTGTTGCCGTTAATACAACTAGTCGGAACATAATCCAGGAGGAAGTGCCTGAAGAATACATTATTGAAGTTCCTGATGTAAGTGCTAAGCTTTCCAGGAAAGCCAGAAGGAAGGCCAACGCTCGCTCGCGAGCTAATGGCTTGATGCCCAATACACCTCAAGAATCATCGCCGCAGTTGGAGGCGAATGTACCCACAAATAATGGTTTTGAACCATTAAAGTGGGTCAAGAGAAATAATGATAAGGGCCAATTAAAGAAGTCTTTCTGGGAGACTTCGCGTCAGCAGCCACAACCGCCAAAGAAGGAAGAATCTGCCTCTTCCAAGATATACAAAATACTGAAAGCTGTTAAAGATAAAAATCTGCAGCGAAGACTGAGGAAATCCGTCACTGAAGCTATTTCCTCGAATGCTGCTCATCCTCAGTATAACAAATTTTCATCAAAATCTTATAGAGAGGAGTTTAAACGTCCTCCCTACTACCGAGACCCGAGAAATCTCTGTCCTAATATGGGCCGATACCCATATTATGGAAGAAAACAGTTGGGAGAGCCTTCTGTTAATATACATGTAAGAGGCTATAATAGAAGATACGATAAACAAAGGCCCCAACAATGGCATCATGGATCTAATCATTCAAAAGTACATGCTGATGCTGATGGTCATCAGTATGTGACTACGAAAAGACAACAAATTTGGATTCCAAAAAGACCCAAGTATCCTGAAGCTCAAAAAGAGGTCCATCATAAGGAAATCTACAAAGGGCGACTTAAATCTCAGGTCCAAAAGTTATCCCCTAATAAGGAGACTTCTGTTGACATGATTACTCCAGAAAAGGAAGAATATGTTGTCTACAATGAATCCCCTGACTCTCCAGTCATACATTGGAAGCGGCGGTCCCAACTTGGAGACGATCATGAGTTGGATGAGAATGATGACTTCTGTGATGATGATGAAGAAGTAGAGGGGTGTATTGGTCCCATGGACATTGAAGTTGTCCGGATGGTTGATCATATACCTGATCGATTTAATCAGCGTTATACTCGTAGAAATGCAGCGTTCAATCTGCAGAATGAAGAACAACTACGAGATGACCAAGAACAAGCAGCAGCCGTGAATAGAACTCCACAACCAGAAGAAGTTGAGGAGGAAGAAGCTGAAGAAGTTGTAAAAAGATTGCAATTGGAAATGCAATCTATGCAACAAAAGAAAGATCAAGAAATCTATCACTTGAATGCTCGTCTTGACGAGATGAGTAATATGATGAAACAGTTGTTTGGACAGCTTGGTATGATGGCTACAACAAGTCAACCACCTGTAGCAAATTCTCAAGGGAATGTTCAAACTACTCCTGATGTACCAGATACTTCTGACAGAAAACTAGAAGAGCTACAGGAGCCGATTCTGATAGCTTCTAAAGAAGATGAAGTGGTCAGCAAATCCCAAATTGAAAATCTCATCAGTCAAAAGGTTAAAGCAGCTATTGCTTCTGAAGCTGCCGATGCCTTAGTAGAAAAAGGTCGTCCATATCCGGCTGAATATGATCAAGAGAAGTATCCAAAGGGATATGTTGTGCCAAAATTCAATTTATTTGATGGTACTGCAAATCCTTGTCAGCATCTGGCGCAATTCAAAGCTACCTGTGGAAATACAGGAGGCAATGATGCTCTGTTACTACGACAATTTGTCAGTAGTTTAACAGGTACAGCTTTTGAATGGTATGCTGAGTTACCCAACGACTCAGTAAGAACATTCGCCGAATTAGAGACAATGTTCATTAAAAGATTCGCTAGTGCAACGAAGAAGGTGACTATTGCTGACCTTGCTCTTGAGAAAAGGAAAAGAGAGGAATCAGTCACCAAGTATATAACCAGGTGGAGAAATCTCAGCATGAAATGTGAGCAACAACTCACTGAAAAGCATGCTGTTGAGCTATTGATGGGGAATATAGATGATCATATGGCTCCATATCTGGTTATGGCTACAATCAATACCTTTCAAGAATTACTGGATCGTGTTGCTAAATTCGAAAGGTTACCCAGGCCTAGAAGTGCCGGCTTCAACTATAACAACAATCCACCAGGAAAGGGAAAACAAGTCAAGACCTTTGATCCGAAAAGAAGTGAGGTGAATGCTACATTCCCATCTTCTTCGGATAAGAAAGAAAAAGAAAATTCAATGAATCCACTGAAGATGCCACAACAAACTAGAGAAAGGCAAAGGCCTCCTACTTTGCAGGAGAAAATTAACAAGCCGTATTCTTTCAAAAAAGAATATACGGGAAAGATTTTTAGGCATGCACTAAAGATCGGCCTTCAATTGCCAGAATCCCGCCGACCAGAACAGGCTGGTATGACTGATGATCCGAACTACTGTCCGTATCATAGAATCATAAGTCACCCAATCGAAGATTGCTTCATCTTCAAAGATTGGGTCGAAAGGAATTATCAGAGCGGTGAACTTACACTTTCTAATAGTGTTCTTGTCAATCCCAAGAGGGAGAAAACCAATGTTATCTCCTCTATACCCTGTCAGAACACAGAGGATCAGAAAGGAAAAGCACCCGAGGAAGATGAAGGTGGTTGGGAGACCTTTATCTCAAAGAAAACTAAACAAATGATGAATGTCCTTCTGGCCATTGAAGGCATTCGTCGGAAAAGTACGTTAGAATTGGAAGTTGATCCAAAACTTCTTTCTTCAAAGAATCTAGCAACAGGGGGGCCCAGTTCAAGCAAGAAGAAATCTTCGAAGTACTTCAAAGACCAAAAAGGAAAGCGTAAGTCTGGATCAAAATCTCAAAAAGAAAAGAAGAAGAAATTGGCAAAGAAGAATACTGTGATTCAAAAATATATTGATTCCATCGATGAATATCAGCAACCTTCAAGGCGTCCTATCATGTTGGAGGAATACATAGCTGATTTATTTCTCGACTCGGAATCAGAAAAGGAAGAGAGTATTCCAATCGAGACTTGCCGAGTCATAAATAAACGAGGTGGAAGGGCTGTAAGAGGACACAATGCACCTCTTGCTATCTATAAAGCTGATGTGAAAATGCCTTCTAAGGAAGTACATCATACACCATCACCTTTTACTGATTCAGATGAAGAATTACATTTCCCCGATGAAGAAAGTGATCACAAGGGTAAGAAGGTTCTTAAAGAAAAATGCCCAAAACTCGGGAGCAGCTCAGAGTCCGAGGAAGTTGAAAATATGGAAATTTCAAAGAACTCTCAAGCGGAAGCTAGTTCATCTTCAGAGGTGACACAAATTCAGCTGAGAAGTGGAAAGCAGGTTCCTCCACCTCAAAAGAAAATAAAAGATAAGGAGAAGACCATTCAGCTCAACGAGGCTGCTATTCCACAAGAGACTATTAAACCCAAGGTTGTCACTGCAAATGTGGATTACAATATATTGTCCCATCTCCGTAAATTACCTGCACTGCTGAGTGTCTATGATGCCCTTCTTATGTCTAAGAATCTTCGGGAAACACTCATTAAAGCTTTACAAAATCCTGAACAGTACGAGGCATTCTTTGCCGAGCAAAACTTAAAAGAAGCTTTGCATACACAAAATACCGCTACAATCACTTTCTGTGATAGTGATCTGCTCCTGGGAACTGCGGATCATAATCGGCCACTATATGTTACTGCGGAGAGTAACAACATTGAAATAAATAGAATTTTGATTGATCCAGGTTCCTCCGTTAATCTAATGAGCCTCAAAATGCTCAAAGGATTGGCCCTGGACGTCCAATATTTGAACAGAAGCACGGTGTTTCTACAAGGATTCAATGAGCAAGGGCAAAGAACGTTGGGGTCCTTGGTTTTACCTCTAAACTTTGGGGAACTCAATACAGAGGCAACATTTCACATCATTGATTCCAACACATCGTATAAAGCACTTCTCGGAAGACCATGGCTCCACGAGTATGGTATAGTGCCTTCAACACTTCATCAATGTATGAAATACATTCGAGATAATGAAGAATACCGCATTGATGGTGATGAACAACCATTCTTGGTGCACGAAGTCAAAATATACGATGATGCCAAGTACTTTATGCCAAAAGGCAATGAGCTTTCGAGAATTCAGGCTGCTACGCGGGATAAAGTAAAGCCGAAAGATAAAGGCAAGAATAAATTAAAGAAAATTTGCTCAGTGCCTCACCTCGGTAGTGATACGGAAGAGGAAGAGGATATCTCCACAACTTTTAAACCCCTAATCATAGGGAAAAGAAGGAATGAACTATCAACTGTTTCTTTTGATTACGAAGCTAATCACGCAAATAAGGTACGGTGTTCAAACAAACCGAGCATTGAAGGAGAAGAAGAGTTTCTTTATCAGCCCAAGGGTATTACAGAATCTCAGGAGAAAGGGGACCCAGGACCCGTTTCCATATCTAAGAAATTGCAGAAAGTATCAATTTCGATGATAAGGATATCTGAAGAGCAGATATCTACTGATATCATCAAAATAGTACCTGTTCCGGCCGCACATTCCAAAATATTGACCACCTCACCAAACACAAACATAAAAATGTTAAATACTTTCTATGTTCCTCCCAAAAGAGGTGTTAATGAACGTGGATCTATTTTCTATGAATCAAGAGTAATACCGCA
>CM034299.1:27720170-28004816 GCA_019925795.1 Dendrobium chrysotoxum | reverse complement strand
CTTCTCTTCTCACATTCATCGTTCTAAATATCTACTCTCTCAAAATACAAGAATAAACCAAGTAAAATAACCCCAAGGGACGCAACCCTTCAGAAAGACGAGAAAGAAAACCGTCTAGTCCATCTAGATGTTGTTGCGCCAGTTTGGGGTGCTGCGGCACTCAAGCTTCTATCTTGCACTGTTACAGTGTCGTATCTATACCACCGCGGCGCTCTGTTCTCTATCGTTCAAAGCTGCGGCGCTCGGGTACGGAACGCCGGGGGCTCGCATATGCAGTGCCGGGGCACTTGGGTATGTAGCGTCAGGGCGTTGTACGGAAAAAATTGTAAAGCACCCCGAACCCATCAAAATCAATCTTGGCAATTCGGGAAGCATCAAAGGTCTTAGCACAAGGGAGGAAGTGGGCCATTTTAGAGAACCTATCAACTACCACGCATATTGAGTCATGCTTCCTAAGAGTCTTTGGTAGTCCTAAGACAAAATTCATACTCATGTCTTGCCAGGGGCAGTTAGGCGCAGGGAGAGAAGTGTAGAGACCCGTATTTTGTTTTGGTTGTTTCACAAGTTAACACGTGTGACATCTTCTAATCAACCTATTGACGTCCCTCTTAAGGCTAGGCCAGAAGAAATGTTGTTCAACTGAGGCAATAGTTTTAGAGTGACCGAAGTGCCCAACTAAACCACCAGCGTGTAATTCCCAGACAAGAAAATCCCGCAGAGATGTGCTAGGGATACACAGCTTCAAGGATTTGAAAAGATATCCATCGTCCAAAATGAAATCATCGATTATACGATCACTCCCAGTAGACAGCAGCAAATAAGTATCCTTAAAATCAGGGCAATCTTTGTAATCTTCTTTAACTTGTTGAAACCCAATTACTTCAGTCCCCATTTCACGAGTAACCATCATCCGACGACTCAAAGCATCAGCTGCCGTATTCTCAGAGCCCACTTTATGCCTAATAGAGTAAGTGTGCTCTTGCAGGAATTCGACCCATCTTCCATGTCGAGCATTCAGTTTCTTTGGGAATTGATGTACCACAACGCTTCATGATCAGAGAAGATGCCAAATTCTTGAGGTAGCAGGTAATGTCTCCAATACCTAAGGGACTGAATGATGGCATAGAACTCTTTATCGTATGTAGAATATCGTTGTCTGATGTCGTTCAATTTCTAGCTGAAGTAAGCGACTGGGTGTCCTTGAGATAGGACTCCACCTATACCAATGCCAGACGCATCGTAGGTTATCTCAAAGATTTTAGAAAAGCCAGTAGTCTCATGGCAGGGGCTTCCACCATTCATCTCTTTATTTCTTCGAATGCTTTAGTGGTGGAATTGGTCCAATGAAAATCTCCTTTCTTCAGACAATCCGTTATCGAAGCTACTATAGTGTTGAAATTTCTAATAAACCTCCGATAGAATGTGGCCAATCCATGAAAACTCCTAACATCTCTAATATTCTTTTGTTCGGGCCACTCAGGGTCAGCGGATATGCCTTAGGGTGAAATTACAAATCCGAGGAAAGTCACATGATCAGTGAGGAACATACACTTCTTGGGATTTGCAAATAACTGCTCTTTCGCAAAACTTCACAGACTTGTTTTAATGATCTAAATGTTGGTCCACCGAATTACTATAGATCAGAATATCATCAAAATAGACTACTACAAACTTTCCTAAGAAGGGTCTGAGGACTTGGGTCATAACTCTCATAAAAAATACTATGTACGTTACTCAGACCAAAAGGCATCACCGTCCATTCGTAAAGTCCATCTTTAGTCTTAAAAGCTATCTTCCACTCATCACCAGGGCGGATTCTAATTTGGTGGATGCCACTTTTGAGATTAATTTTGAAAAAGAGAGTGGCTCCAGTCATCATGCCTAACATGTCGTCCAAACGAGGAATGGGAAACGGTATTTCACCATGATTTTATTGATTGCTCTACTGTCAACACACATTCTCCAATAGCCATCTTTCTTGGGTGTCAATAGGGCAGGGACAGTACATGGGCTAAGGCTTTCCTTAATAAAAACCACGTTGTAATACCCATGTATATGTCTCTTAAGTTCAGCATGCTCCGTGGGATTCATGCGATAATGTGGGAGGTTAGGTAGAGATGCTCCTAGTACTAAATCGATGACATGTTGGATGTCCCTTAGTGGTGGGAGATGATTGGGTAAATCCTCAGGGAAAACGTCAGCAAAGGTCTCTAGGAGGTTTTAACCTCATCGGAAATAGGCTCTTCCTGATCAGCACTCACTTCCCTAGCTACTAGAGCGTATACGGGTGATCCTAACCCTAGTTTAGTGTCCAGGTCTTTAGCAGTTAACAGATTTAGGCCAGTGTTGGGCTTAAGGGGCGTGGGCTTTACTTCCTCTTTGATAGACTTGGGTTGGGAGGGTAAAAGCTTAATCTTCTTTCCATTGTGCTCAAACACGCAAGTGTTTGATCTCCCATAGATGTGAACCTCGTTATCGAAGAGCCAGGGGCGTCCAAGGATGATCTGACCAACGTCCATGGTTAGACACTAGGGAACACTTAGGAGGGAAGCTAGATAGGGGACAGCACTTAGATGCAAAGTCAGACTCACTAAAATGTCAGTAAATGATGCAGGAATTGTTTGGACAGCAAGCTACAATAGTGGCTTAAGTAACCTAGACAATTAGGAAGGTTATTGGGTTGAGGACAGCACCTAGACACTTAAGAAACTAACCTAAAGTTTACTAAATGAGTGCCGGAAATTACTGGACAGCAACAAAAACAGTGACTTAAAATATATATATGCGATGATATGCATGCAAACAAGCTTAGGAAAGGTTAAATAGACTCCTAGAATAACTTCTGGCATATGTAACTCATGCCTGCTATGCTCTGATACCAAGATGATGTGAAACATACAAGTGAACAAGGATTGCTTTAGGAAATTAACAATAATTTGAACTTTAGCTTTGCTAATTAAAACTTATGTTTCACCAAGTTGGAAACTTGGAATATTAGAAATTTCGTTAGGAGATTAAGTAATAGCAACCGATTACAAAGGGAGATTATCGAGACACTTGCAAGCAACAACAAAAATAAGAAAGTAAACTAATGGCAATAAAACAATAATCCACGGTGTAACAACAGGAAGTTTTCACCTTGAGTTCCTTCACTCTTGCTCTTGTCGTTGGGGTTTAGCGGAGAAAGGGTAGAAGCAACCCTAAAGATACCACCACAAGGCAAGTGACGCATGGGATCTTGTTCGCCTGGAGAAGTAGTCAGAGTTGGAGGAGGCGGTGGACGGCCAATGATTTGCCACGAACCGGATGGTTGTCGCTAGTTGATAACTTCCGCAAAGGGAAGAGGATGCGGTCGACGTATTCCTCGACAGTGTAGTTGAATCCAAAGCCGAGATCGAAGAAAGGAGATAGCAAAATTTCGATTTCTCTTTGATCGTTGTAGGCGAATCCGTGGTCGACCTCAGAATCGGTCATGCATCAATCGTAGAAGGAGGAGCGAGTTTGTTTTCCTTTCTTGGCTCTAGAACTCATGAAGGATTGAGGGCCTCCACAAAAGATGAAGAGAGAGGAGGGGGGCCGGCCCATAAGAGAGAGGGGTAGGGGAAGGCGTGAGGGCTAATTACGTTTAGGGTTAGGTGAAGAGATTGTGAATAAATCTAAAATTAATTTTAGATTTAAATAGTTTTGGAGGGAATTAAATTTGAAACTTGATTTCAAATTCAAATAGGACTTAGGCTTAAAGAGGAAATCAAAGGAGGTGGGCATTAATTATGGGGGCCAGCGGTATTGAGAGAGGGAGGAGGGGTTTGGGGAGGGATATAAAAGTTTCCAAAAACAACTTATGTAATTTAGGAAAGGGAAAAATAAATCAGATCTGATTTAAATTTAAATTAGACCTAGATTTATGCAATTTCCTAAATTAGAATTATAAATAAGGAAAGTATTTGAAAATCACATTTGAATTTTAAATAATAATAATAATTCCTTTCCTTTCCCACTTGAGTTAATTTAGGAAAGCAATCAAGATGATTGAAATCATCATAATGGAGGTGGCACAGGGGTGGGTCAGCGGCAATGGGAAGGGGATAGGTGGCGTCGGGTAGAAGGGGAGGGAGTTTGAACCAACGGGTGGAGGGGCTTTGGGGTGAAGTTAGAGATGTTGGGGGTGGGCCGACGGGTGGGGAGAAGAGGAAGGGAAAAAAAAAAGATAAGCAACGAGCCACGGACTCTTCCAATGACTGGTGAGTATTGCGCTCGCCCCACCTCGGGCTCTCTTCTCTCTAGTGCACACACAAGAAGAAGAAGACAAGCATCAAATTTTTCATTCAATCATTCATTACCTTTTACAAAACATAAGACCGCTATATATAGGTCTCAATCACAAAGAAAAGAAAAAGTACTCGAATGCCCCAAGGGCTACAATAAGAAAACACTCCCCATAGGGGTAACTGAGAAAACTGACATGAAAAATAAATAAAACATAAAATACATCAAAAGTACAGGCTCTGAATCGTAGCCGTCGATCTATGATTCGGTACACATGTCGGAATATCTGAGCGATATCCTCATCACGTAAAAACCACAAATGACGAAACAAACAAGAAAGTAAAAGCAGCGGAAAAGTAAAGGACACCAAGATTTAACGTGGAAAAATCCAAAATAGGAAAAAAAAACCACGAAACCACACCACCAAGAGCCACTATAAAAATTGGGAGAAATAAGTACAGATCTCTCTTCTCTCTCACTCTCTCCTTCTCTTCTCACATGCACCATTCTCAATATCTACTCTCTCAAAATATAAAAACAAGCCATGTAAAATAACCCCAAGGGACGCAACCCTTCAGAAAAACGAGAAAGAAAATCGTCCAGTCCATCTAACAACGTTGTTGTGCCAGTTTGGGGTGCTGCGGCGCTCAAGCTTCTATCTTGCACCGTTACAGCGTCGTATATATACCACTGCGGCACTCTGCTCTCTGTCGTTCAAAGCTGCGGTGCTCGGGTACGCAACGTCGAGGCGCTCGCATACAAAGTGTCGAGGCACTTGGGTATGTAGCGTCAGGACGTTGTATGAAAAAAATTGTAATCACCCCGAACCCAAGCAAGGGGTAAACCCCCTGCACCTCCCAACGAACACGACAAGCTTTGAGGTCTGAGACAATAAAACCACCAGATTGATCAACACAATCAGATTCCACACATAACACTTGGATTGTGTTAGGTGATGTAAAATAAAAGTGAAAATTCTCAGTCATTTTGTGGCAAGTACACCAGCTTTAAAAGGTATATTTTGAGAGCCAATTATGGGGTCCCAGTATTGATGTTCATAAATATTGTTTTCCCTTTCTGCCCCTTTGTCTCTCTTCACTAGAAGGTGCTCCCTTCATCCGTCTTTTTTGGGATGAATTTGTCTACCTTTTTTGATATGCATTTGCATTATTCTCTTTTTCTTTTGTATGAATTTCGTAAAGGTTAAACTTCACTAGCTCAACGATATAATTGAAGAATTCCATGGTTCTTGCAGAAGTAGTTTGATGTCACCCAAGCATGATTTAAAATTACGCAATAAGAGGCGCGCCTCAACGCAATTTTAAAATTTTAAGCCTCAAAGCCTACGCAATGAGAACTGGCATTGAGGTGTACGCCTCAAGTTTACTGAGGCGCGCCTCGCCACATGTTTTAGAGGTGTCCACCTCTTAAAATTTAAAAAAAATGGTCTGTCTGCTCGGTACCGCTTGGTATCGCTCGGTACTGCTCGGTATCGCTAGGTACATGCTCGGTACCACTCAGTACAACAATGCTTGGTATCACTATATACATGCTCGGTACTGCTCGGTACTGCTCGGTACACATCAATAATATATAGCAATACATGGTAAAAAAATCATTTCTCACATAATTTCTATAATACATATCACTGAAAATTTTACAATGCAAATCACTGAGTACAAACGACTTACAAATATTACACTTTTACTACTGCAAATCACTAAGTACAAAGGACTTAAAAACTTTAAAAATAAGCAGAACTTCAAAATTACTCTTATAATAAAAATTTGTTCGAACCCCGCCAGGGGGCGCTGCACCCTTAGACCCCCGGCTGCCCGGCATATTGTTGTATTCATCATCTTTAGTAATAGTTGTTAGTGTTAGTATGTTTCTTCATAAGATCATTTTCATGTGCATTCTAGGTTGCATTTTTATTCTCGTAGTGGTATTCTCATATCTCATTTAAGCTTTGTAGATGATTTCATAATATTTTCAATGGTTCTTTGATTAGTGTTAAAATATTTATGAATTTTTTGAATAATTTGTTCTTTAGCATGCATGTGAATATTTTGCCCCTTCTATGTATTGAGTGCATGCTTTATATAATTTTTTTAATGTAGAATAAGTGAGGATTGAGAGAGAGCAGATCATCATAATGATGATTCAAATGAAGACCCCTTTAGTGATGACAGTGCTGATGACTTATGAGTTCTTATGTGATATATCATTGCTATTTATTTTTGGAATTATATGTTAATGAAAAGAATACTGTGATTCGAGAAAGATAGAATTTGAGTTGAACTATATTTCATGTTGTCTTATTATTGGGATATTTGATTTCACTTCATATCTTGTGACTTTTTATGTTTTATATTTTTTACTCATTAGTATATAAAAAAATTATCATTTTATGTTTACGCAATCTTTTGATTTTGAGGCTTACGCTTCAAACGCCTTGAGGCTTCGCCTCGCCTCACGAACGAAAAACGTCTCAATACCTGATTACGCAATTTTAAACATTGAACTCAAGAGAAATGATGTAATGCAGAGCATAAATTTTCAAATATCAATCTAATTTATCAACTTAGCAATATTTAGTCAGTTATTTTATGCTTTCTATCATGATATAGAATTATGTATTTATGTTATGTGTCATTTTATGCCAAAAACTCTTATTTATCATTTCTTTCATTATCATGAGTATAATGCCATTTGTTTATTTTAAACATGATTTTCATTTTTTCATTGATATTAAAGTTAGAATGCCCATGATTGTACTGCTACTTTTATATTTAGTAGGACTTGAGTTATAATTGAAATAATAGCTGATTATTGAATTAAGAAATGGTTTCCTTAGAACTATATCCTTGGTAGATCCTTACCTCATACAAGTCAACCTCTTTATCAAGATGGCCTAACACATCATTTTCCCCCTAAACTCTGAGGTTTCTTGCACTCTCTCAATATAGTGCTTGCCTCCTCACTATCTCCTCTTCTCAATTTCCTCCTTATTAAATCCCTGGTTCTTCCTCCAAACTAGGTTATTCACTTATTTGCAAATTTAAAAAAAAAACACCATTTTAACCTTCCACGCTCATTGACACAAGTGGTCCAGATTGGTGGCAATGAATATCTAACTCTAATGAAGTATTTTAGATATTTCTTTGGTTCTGCAACCTGGATATCCAAGCCTGACTCAAATAAAACTACAAGTTCCATCATCAAGCATATAACTACAATATACAACTGAAATTTGAAGAAACATCTTTAGTTGCAGCTTAAAGCCCTATAAAACCCCCCTCAATTCCTCAGACCTCCCGTTCATATAGCACTACCACGGCACACCACATGCATGCACGATAACATTTTGAAAGTCCAAAACTCACCATCTTCAACAAGTGGACGTAGTTATCAATGGTCACCATTGTTCAGCTTGCAGACTGAAGCAGCAACTGACGCTTAACAGTTTGAAGAATATATCATTAATAACTCAACTTATAAGTGGGATCCTGTTCATGATATCTAGAAATAGTTATAGTCAGTCAATAGATTGATCTCAAAGTAATCCCCCAACTTTTCCATTTGACCAATTTAGTCTAAAAGTATAACATTTCTCTAATTTAGTTATTCGACCATACAAAATTGATCAAAAATAATCCCTTAGGTAAAAATTATGATACAAAATTGATCCTAATTTAGTCCCTAAGAGACCATTTTGAATCAAATTTATATGGTCGAGTGATTAAATTGAATAAATGTGATACTCTTGATCTAAATTGGCCACATACATATAGTCGGGAGATCACACTGAATCAACCCATCAGTAAATGCTACATTGTAAGCAAAAACATCCAAGCCTAACTTATGTAGTACAAAAATATGGCATTAAAGAAAGACAAGGAACAATGGAAGGCAATAATATGGCTAATTAAATAGACGGCCTCCTCTACAAGCTTATTGACTAATAATATCTATTATAACATTATATTATATTATCAAGTTATCATATTATATTATTAGTTTACAATATTCTGCAAGGAGATTTACGTAAATACCACACAATTCTTATGTATTTAAATATCTAATATCTAAATATTTATATTTACTTCTATAATATCCTAGTACCTCTATCACACAAGGTGTATTTCACTTTAAATAAGTTAATGTTAGTGATAGATGTGATTTAGATATCAAGTATTATATAAGTAAATATAAAAATATATTTGTTAGGCATAGAAATGCCTAAGAATTCAAAAGCATGTATGTAAATCCCACTACTATATTTTAATATTATGAGGAGAAAGTGTGGTGGTTGTGTAATACAATTCATGCAAGGATAATACAGTAATAGTATATTTTCTTATTCATGCAAATGATCAAATAAGGTAGAGGTAGACCTAAAAAGACTTCATTAAAAAATATTAGAAATGACTTTTCTTTATTAGATTTAAATGAGAATTTAACACATAACAGGACATAATGGAGAAAAAAGATTCTTGTAGCCTTAGCCGATCCCACATAGTGGGATAAAGGCTTGATGTTGTTGTTTTTTATGCTGCAAAATGATCATATAAGCCTAATTTTAGTCAACAAGTCACTTTGGATTAATCATCCCTTGGACGGCGATAGAAAAAAAAAAGGAGAAAAGCTAACTCAAATTCAAATCATGTGTGAATGAAGAAGAAGAATATTAAGAGTAAAATTCATGATGCACGAATGGAATTAAATCATGTGACACTTCATATATATGCATTGGATTTCGGTCTAGGCAAGAAGGAGATACATCTCACATGGATTCAAGAAGATATTGGACAAGGCAAGAAGTCCAAGAAGATTATACACCCACCTTAGATTCATGAGGGGTAGGCAACCATAATTGTTAACCCTTGATGGCTTTTTGATATTAGAAATGAACAATGTAATCTTATGTTATAATATATCAAATTTGAGAAATTTTATCTTCTTTTGGAATTGGTGATTTGTTCTTGGTATTGGTTTGGTAAGTTTACCAGCCCAATTCTTTTATGAGGATTGGTTTATCTCCAATTATATATCTAATTATTATTCCACCACATAAATATAGTTTCCCATCTTTCTTTATCACTAACCTTTTTACCACCTAAATCTTTGGTTCTATGAATTAATCTTATAGTATTCCATGACTCACAAAACTAAGCTCATAAGTTCTCAATATACGAGGAAATTATATAGAATTTTAGTGCTCTATTCCATTGTTACAGTTCTTAAAAGGCTTATCACGGAGCACTTTACTTTGTGTTTGGTTCGTTCAATCAATAAAGCACTTTGTGTTTGGTTCGTTCAATCAATAAAGCCCATGAACATTGAAATTAACTTGGGTTTTGACAATGGCGGTTAAGAGTAATGTGCAACAAAAATATAAACTTTAATAGCATGAAGTAGCAGCTAACAGATTTTAAATACTGCATGTCTACTGCAAATGAAACAATGTAATTTTTCAAGAGCAACCTCTCGTTTGCAGGTGTAGATTCTGCCTGACTCTTTCCCGAAGTAGGCTTTTCATTCTTCAAATTTTCTGCAAGTGAACAGAAGGAAATATCCACGTAACTAATGAATTTTCACAAGAACTTATAATTAGATATCAAAAGTGAATAGAGAAAACTAAATCTCAACCAACAAAACTCAGCATTCAAGGAATTTCTAGAAAAGTTGAGGAAAAAAAATTGCAAGTCATACTTGACCTTTTAAATATATTTGAGAGAATTAAAGAAGACACTACTCATTATAGTCGTCCAACATATCTAAAAATCATGCACATGAAAATGGACCTAAAGTGGTCATGTCAAAATTCCCTGAAGATGTAAAGAACCTTTGAATTTATTGCATTAAAAATATTAGAAATGGCATTTCTTTATTAGATTTAAATGAGAATTTGACTCTTAACAGGACATAATAGAGAAAAAGGATTCATGTAGCCGAACCCACGTAGTGAAATAAAGGCCTGATATTATTGTTGTTGTAGCAGTTTTTAAAACCTTCAGCATGTACACAATGCGATTAAAAGTTTCAAATGTTTAAATTATATAACTCAAAAATATTTAGCATGCCTAAGATGATCTAATCTACCAGTTTAATTGCAAACCGTTCAACCATACAATTAAGTCATACTCAACTAATAAAAGGAGTAACAAAAGTATTAGATAAGATTCCAGAAGAGGAAAAAAAAAAGTTAAAAAGGCAGCATTTTTATTGTCCAATAGCAAACACGCTAGCAGAAAAGCCTTACAAAACACGACCTTGGATGGCTTCTATGGAGCAAGTCAGCACGAATATATTATTAAATTTCAAAGCACTCTAGACAAGGAATCAATAAGCATCAATGCAACCATAAAACTTCACATTACAGTCACCTGAAGAATTATAATCTAATGCCCAAGTCTTGTATGCTCAATATCTTTGAAATCCACGATTTCTAGGTAAAAACAAAAAAACATGGACTTGCATATACCTTTTCTAGTCAAATTAAAATTGAAGAAGAGAAAACTAAGAGGTAATCTGAGACAATGAAAGAAAAGAACAGATGATAGAAAGTCTCCAATGCCCCACGCAACATTGCATTTCAAAAACACTAATGAGCCAACTAAATGGCCAGCTACATGTTATCAAAGGCAGGTAGATCAGAATTCAACAATGTTATAGGATGGGTAACGAAAATGTGTTTCTAGGTTGAATAATCACAAATAGATACGAGATGGGCACAGGTATGGATTGAGGAGGAATACAAAGATAGCGCTAACTATTTTATGTTGAATACTCAAAGCATCTGGTTGTTGAATCACTAGCGTAATAAGGAGGGGCAGAATCCCAATGTCGCTAAAGAGCCCATGAGGGGGAATGATTTCATTTGATGGTCCAAATCTGAGTTTTCATGAGCTAGGATGGCTGCATAAGGAATTAGTCAAACAATTAAAAAATTGCCTTAACCTCAAGGCCTTTTTACATCATGAGCCCATGAAACATAAAACTGAAAAGCAATATGCAAATTCAAATAAAATCAAGTGCATGATTATCAATGGTGAATGGTAAACCATGGCGCAAAACTCCTCGTGGAGCCATAGCTCATAGAGCATGGCGAGGCCGTGCACTATTTTAAAAATGGTGCCCGATATAAAATAATTATAAATAAAATATATAATAACATTAATATCATTAAATTGAAAGATAAATCAACATGATAATAAAACAACTAAAGCGAAACTCAATTTCAATTAATTGACAGCTCATTCCCTCAAAATTCAAAATATTACGATCATTTTTTCAAGCCTGATGGGCTTTTTTTCAAGCCTGATGGGCTTTAAAAAAATTAATCTAGTCATCTTAGAAGAAGTCATCATCATCAAAAGTCAGAAGTGCCTCATATCTTTCATCAATATTATCTCTTATTTAATAATTCTCTCCATCATCCTCATCATCTTCATTTTCAATTGCAACAATATAAAGCCTAGATGAAAATTCCTTCTTTTTGCTTTTAAATAGCTCTCAAATATAGTAGCTTTTGTTGTAAGCACATGTGGCTTTTGCAATAATATTTGACGTCAAATCTTCCTCGCCAACAATCGATTGATTTCTTCATCTAACTCACCATTCGTTTTTTTTTTTTTTGGTTAGCCACACATTTACATCATCTATGTCAGTCAAAGAAATAGGGCGTTGATCACATCACGATGGTTGCATCTAAGAATCAATGCTCTATTATATTTTACAAAAACTAAATATTTGAAACAACCATGATCCGCTATGCAGGTTCTTTTGCTATGAAGTTGCAATCAAAATATAATTTCAATTACTATATTATAAACATTCATGAAAAAAATCAACAAATACTCTGTTTTTATAATTATATATTCAGATATACTCTAATTACGTTCACAAATGACTTACAGGTTAGGCTAAGAATTTTGATTGCAAAAGTTTATAAGTGTGAAGCTCCTTGACCATACACCAACCACCAATAAGCTAAATGTAATGAAATACTTAATTTCTTTTATTATATTCAAATATCAAAATATTACTCAATGTTAATTATAATTTTACTCAAATAATGATACATGGTGACAAAGTGGCCCTTTGTCTTACATTTGAAGGAAAACCAAAAAGTCTTTCACCTCTAATACATACACTTAATGCATTGCTAACTTTGTCTTCTTCATCTGCATTCTTAGCCAAACTTTCAATGCATGAATATAGTCCATCAACTATCTGCTTGTCCTTCGCAATCTCAAGGTTAATAAAAAGATGTTTAGGTTTTTAAAAAAGTGTGGCTACATGTAAAGGTTGGCGGAGTTGCAATTCCCATCTTGTATTAAAAATGTCAAAATTTTGGACATATTTATCATTGTTGTTGAAGCTAGCAACAATTGCTTCTTTTGCCCTATCCATTACTTCATATAAATAACCCAATGGGAGCTCTCTCTCTCCATCAACTACAACAACAACAACAAGAAGCCTTTGTCCCACTACGTGGGGTCGGCAACATGAATCCTTTTTCTCCATTGTGTCCGATTCAAAGTCAAATTCTCGTTTAAATCTAATAAAGAAAGATCATTTCTAATATTTTCTAACCAAGTCTTTTTAGGTCTACCTCTACCTTTCTTAACATAAGTCAAATCTAATACCTCTACTTTCCTAACTGGGTCATCGGAAGGCCGCCGTTTTATGTGACCAAACCATCTAAGGCGACTCTCTCTAATCTTATCCTCCACTGGAGCTACTCCAACCTTTTCACGTATATGCTCATTTCGTATCCTGTCTCTAAAAGTAAATCCACTCATCCACCTGAGCATCCTCATCTCCGCAACACATAACTTAGTATTGTGCTTCTCTTTTAATGGCCAACATTCTGCACCATAAAGCATTGCAGGTCTCACCACCATCTTATAGAATTTTCCCTTAAGTTTAAGGGGGGCTTTTCTATCACACAACAAGCCCGATGCATTCCTCCACTTCAACCATCCAACTTGAATTCTACTGATAACATCCCCATCTATTTCACCATCACTCTGAACAATAGATCCAAGATATCTAAAACGTGTACTCTTATTAATGACTCGATCGCCCAAAGTCACAATCCCCTCACTAGGTCTATTACTGCTAAAATTACACTCCATATATTCAGTTTTAGATCTACTCAAGCGAAAACCTTTAGACTCTAACATTGATCTCCAGACTTCAAGTTTACCTTCAACTCCCTCTCTAGTCTTGTCAACAAGAAGAATATCATCAGCAAAAAGCATACACCAGGGTACATCCTCTTGTAAATGTCTAGTGAGAACATCCATGACTAACGCGAAAAGATATGGGCTTAAAGCTGATCCTTGATGTAATCCAACCGAAATAGGGAAATACTTGGTCAAACCACCTTGTGTTTGAACACACGTAATAGCTCCTTCATACATATCTTTAATGATTTGAATATAAGCATTATTAACTCCTTTCTTTTCAAGAACTCTCCATAGCACTTCTCTTGGAACTTTATCATATGCTTTCTCTAAATCAATAAATATCATATGTAGATCCTCCTTATTCTCCCTATATTTCTCCATCAAACCTCTCAATAAATGTATGGCTTCCATAGTAGACCTACCAGGCATGAATCCAAATTGATTTTGAGAAACATTAGTATCACGCCGCAGCCTACGCTCCATAACTCGCTCCCATAGTTTTAAAGTGTGACACATTAACTTAATTCCTCTATAATTCGCACAATCTTGTGCATCACCTTTATTCTTATAAATAGGAATCAATACACTCATTCTCCACGCATCTGGCATCTTTTTAGTCTTCAAAATATTATTAAAAAGTTTAGTTAGCCAAGAAATTCCTTCATCTCCTAAGCATTTCCACATCTCTATTGGGATATCATCAGGTCCAACAGCTTTTCCACACTTCATTTTCTTTAAAGCCTCTCTCCATCAACTAATCAAAAGATTTTCAACAGAGAGCCACCTACTTTTAAGGCATAAAGAAGAATTATTCCAAAATGATTGCTATAAGATGGTTTGTTAAGATTACTTTGTCTTTACTTCTTTTGCAAAATGATCCAAAATAAATTCAATCCATGTAAACACTTTCTTCAAATTCAATTATTGATGAAAACATTGTAAAGTCAACAAGGCAGTACTGAAACGAGTCTTAACCTGCTTGACAAGTAATCATTGATTCCTACATTTTCTCATTAAGCCAAGCAAACAAGCTCTTGAATATATGAAATTGTGTACATCCACTGCTTTCTTGAAGCATCGCCTTAACCTTTGAATTTTAAAAATATCTTCCATCATTAAATCTAAATAGTGAGCAACATGGAAAGTTCAAAATATGCGTCAATATTTCTTCATCAATAACTTTCATGCAATGATATTAAACATAATGAGAGAATAAATTAATATCCTATTTAAAATAGCATACAAGTAGAAGGAAATGGAATTTCATATTGAGTATCACGACTGTGAGGATGTTTTATCAGTAATCGCTTGAATTACATTATATGGCCCAATTTCTTCAATAAACTTACTCAACAATTTGATCATATTCATTGCATTCTTTGAGAAAATACAAGCATTAACGCGGTTCCTCACGAATTATTCATCAAAACATTAACTAAACTTTTCCTATTATAGGAAGTCCACCCATCTAACATACGAGAACAGCCATGCCATATACAATCTTCTTTATGGCTTTGCAATTGATTGTGTATGGCCAACTCATACTTATCGATGATGAATAGCACACCACGGCGCAAAGTTCTCCGTAGAGCCATGGCGTATGGCACACGACACAATGCACGCCATTTTAAAAAAGGCGCACAATACAAAATAATAATATATATAATACTATTAAATAACGAATAAAAGATTGATTTGAGCAAAATTTAAGCATTAATATACTGTCAAATAGAAAAAATGACAATTTCAAATTCTACAGAAACCTGCATCAATAGATTTGGGATCAAATGTATATCTAACATTATCTTGGTGCTTCAAGCATAAATATTAATGTTGAATTTGACTAGAAGTAATTGATTTTGTTGTTTGATATTTTTGGATGTTCCAGCTCCTAAAATACCATCATCTAGCACCACATTAAAATCATCACCTTCATCAATATTAACATGTGGAATTTAATCGATTTGTTCTTTCAACTCTTTACTGAAGAGTTTATTTTGCATAATAAAGGCAAAAGTACAAAAGACATAGAACTATGTACTAGCATATCTATCACTATCCTCCTTCAACATAGACAAAAGGGTTGAAGGCAAGTTCCTATCGTGTACACTTTTCCATACAAAGTTGTCAAAAAGAGCAAAAGAAGCACAAAGGTCAACGACCTTATTGCTTTCCCTAGGAATATAGTGGAAGAGGACCTGTTTGAAGTCAGTCAAGAAGGTCAAATCAAAGTCCACTCCAGCTTTTTTTTCACCTCTCAAGTCAACCATTGAATTTTGTAACCCTTGGATAACAACTGCATCGTCTCTCTCTATAATGAATCCTTCCTTGTCATTCATCCAGTCATCCACAACTTCTTTGAGAGCACAAACAGTGAGGAGCTCCACTTGAGTGATATCCCAATGCACCAATTGCTTCCCAAAAGCTATGAGAAATGATCCGTTGTGATAACTCTTTCATCTTTCATAAGGAAACGTGTATTTTATCTCACATGTTTGGGCCAATTAGATCAAGCTTTAGCATTTCCAAAACCTTGAACCAAATATTGCTTGTAATGCGCAATTCCTCTTTTTATTATTTTGCTACAAAAAATACACAGCAACGATAGTTATCACATGCATTTCCATGCAAGATCATTTTTTGTATATTGAACTAGATCTGACAATCTTTCGAATACCTAGAAGAAGTCATGCATTCAATATAATTCATTCAATTAAATAAAGTCAATGACAAAATATTTGCTCCATGTGCTCAATTGAGGGTTTGAGTCCGTTGGCAAATAATTAATAAGCCAAACACAGTTGAATAAGTTTGTTTCTGATAGACTTTTTTAAAAAATGAGCTCAAAATATATATTCCATGTTTGGTCCTTTCATAATGAAGAAGACATGAGCTTCCTAGCAAATATTTATTCAAGAACAATGAATTCTTTTTACAACCTTGGTTAGATATCAGTTTGATAAATATGCAGAATTTAATTATTAAAAATGGAATTGCCCCTAACATGTAACCACAAAGAACTAGTGAAAATAATAATAATAATAAGAAGAAGAAGAACAATTAGTTTCTAAGCCCTTTACCATTACACCGCTTTCCTTTACAGTTAATCTAACACATTTCTACAACCAAATCATAACCAAAAAATGACACATAAATAGGAAAACAAACCATTGTAAATATGACAAGAACAAGGGAGAAATTGTGAGAAGAAAACTTTGATTTTCCAGTCAACCCCACAAATACCAAAAATGAAAAAACATAATGCCAACTTGCATTACTTTGTTCAAATAAGAAGCTTTAAACCATACCTCTCCTGAAGACACCACCGCCAACTTGTCAACTTCATCGTACGCGCTATAGGAAAGCTATGAATGTTGTAGTTTGCCTCTGAAGTCATGATAGTCACGATCGAAGCATGTAGTAACCCTTAATTAAATTGGTCGAAGTGTCTAGGAAACTTCGTAACACTGTAGGTTGCCTCCGAAGTCATGATCATCACGATCGAAGCTTGTAGGAACGTTCAATTGAAGTCTCTAGGAACCTTCTTAATGCCATAAGTTGCCTCCGACATCACAAACGATGCATTTAGGAACCTCCAATCGAAGTCTAGGAACTTCCATAACCTCTAATCCAAGCCAAAACCTCTCAATCAAAGCCTACACCTCTCGATCAAAAAAACTATATGTGCGCTCCTTTCGAACTCATCCGCATGCATCCCGACTCTTCCGTGTGGTGTGTAGGAACCTCCGATTGAAGCCTAGGAACCTCCGTAACATTCGATTCAAGCAAGCACCTCTCGATCAAACCTAGCACGCGCGACTCCCTCTTCTGAAGTTTATCTTCAGCATACATGCTAACTCTTACATGCAAGTGTAGACACCAATTTAGATATTTTAATTTATTAGTCGAATTTATTTATTTATTAAATAATAATTTAATAATTTTAAATACAAATTATAATTTTAAAATTAAATCCATTAAAACAAAATTGTGAGCAATATTTAAGTTTTGCGCCAAGTGTTATTGCTCTTTCATAGTGAAAATAGCACGTGCTATTTTGAATGAGTGCGTCACACTAAGCAATCATTGTCGTAGTTGTGCCAAGGCTCATGTTATTTTGCACCATTGACATATATGATCAAACAGATAACTTTAAAATAAAATTTTCATAGCAATTGGATCTATGATTATAAAAATCCCCATATGCTTATGAGGCTTGCATGAAAGTTAACATTGTTACCAATCCTTTCATGAAAGCCTTATCATATGAACCCATTATAAAATCAACATGAGCTGAATTTATCTGCTAGACAAAAAAAGGCCTAATGCAATAATGAGTCAACCTTTTGAGATCAAGGTCACTTGGAAACCATTCAAGGATAAATTGCATCATCCCGATCTCAACTCATGGCCTGAGGCCCTATGAAAAAACTTACTAAGCTCATCTTGCACAATGGATCAGCCACTACCCAATAATAAGTCTAAAACCTTTAAAGAAACAAGTGACCTAATGACTCAACAATAAGATAGTAATCATAGCATCACATATTAAATATAAAATACTGTTAAATGTATATTTAAAATATATATATTAATATGAAATGCAGCTAAACCTTCTTTAACAATGTCATTGCTTGGTCCCACGCCATGAATGAAAAAAGTCAAAGGTTGCATTAAGTTGTCGACATCCAGCATAAAATTTGTCAAATAATCATGACTACTAAATAAAAAGATAAATAATCATGATAATAAAAATATCTAGTGATGTTTAAGTTCACGTAATAAACACCTCAATCACTCAAAATTCAAAATATTTTAATCATTTTTTCAAGTCTATTTGTTTTGTCATAAATTAAATTAGTCTTCCTAATAGCCATCATTATCATCATCAAATATAAAAAAAGCCTCATTTTCTTTATCAACACCACCTTCTAATACATAATCCTCTTCATTTGCCACAAAAAACATAACATGTAATTATTATCACCTTCATTTGCCAATATTACATATTTTCATGTAATATGTTTTTTGTGGTTTAAATTGTATCTGATATTCTTTCGAATACCTATAAGCAATCATAAATTCAAACGTTTTTACCTTCCTTTTAAATGTGTGAATGAGATTGGGAATAACAAACAAAATAAAGGTGGCATCAACTAATTCAATGAAACATAAAAGATATTTCATAAATAACTTATACCCTCTTTTTTAGAAATTAAGGCACATTTACATGTAATGGCGACATTATGAAGTTATTAAATAAATGATAAAATTAATAAATATAAACATAAATATTAATTATAAATTTAAAACAAAAAAACAGCACACACCATATGAGTTTTGCACCATGTGTTATTGCCCTTAAATGGCAAATAGCGCCCGTCATTTTGAACAAGTGCACCGTACTAAGAAAAGGGAGTCAAGGGTGTGCCATGCCATGCGCCATGGCACACGATTTTTTGCGCCATCGACATGTATAGACCAAATAGCTGAATAAAGTGATAGTTCGGTAATTTTAGCACCAAATCTAAGCACAATATTAGTTGAACAATGAGTCACCCCCAATGATTTAGTTGTGTATGGCATCATCAAGTAAATATATGGCCAGTGTCCACATCCATGCCACCTAATCGCATTAAAGGCTCCATTTGTTTTCAATGAGAAAATTACTTTAGCAGTCTATAGTGGGTCAAGTGGAAGAATGGACCCAGCAAATCATTTAATGTGACTTAGAAAATTGAAAATTTTTTATTGTTGCCGCTAAAAAAAATGAAATCATAACTCGGGTCCACTTAACAAGGTCTACATGCAAGAGGAAATAGAAGTAGGGCAAGAATGGACATGTTTGTGATGGAGAGTCAACAAAGACAATTTAGAAAGTTCATGGGCTTTCATCGATGTTATTTTTAAGTAAAATAAGTACTATTATCAGTCAATAAAAAGAAGACAACGCGAAATAAATGCAAAGCATTACACAATGAGGAGCTAAAAACAAGATACAATGATAAAGCCAACAAGTTGCGAATGAACCAATAGCAGAAAGAGATGTGGCCCAAGTGTCCTCATTAGAAGCGTAAAACTTGAAGCCTAACATATTTTTATAAGTAGAGGAATACTTTTACTTTTTCTTCCCCCAAAGGCATATATAAGTCGAAACTTCTTATCCACATGCTGCTATGTGCTAGCAAATTTATGTTCAAAAGAAATAGAAAGCGAGTCGAGATCACTCATATCCCTCATAGTAGGAATACCACCAGGTTAAAAACCCCGAAGTGAGTATAGAACATTAATCATAGTCAATCAAGATTGGCAATAATATCAAGGCATAATATACAGATGATTTAAAGTTTTGAGTACCAATGAGATCAAAAATAGTCGGAATAGCAATTAATACATTAAAGGAAAGGTTTTCATCACATGAAAGATCCACACTTCCATGGTTTCTAGAATATCGTAGTTATAGGTGTTCCCTAAAACAATTTGAGAAGTTGGGAATAAATACTTTACAAGAGGAATAATAAGAAGGTATGCCTTCAAACTCAATTTTTTGCCATTAGTCACAAGATGTGGTACCAATTCAAATTTGTTTTGCTAGAGAGGAAATCACATCCAATTCAACTAGTACCCTAGCCACTGATAATGTTGCAATAGTAACATCCACCTAAAGCAATTTACCAAAAATTTAATGAAGAGGGAATAAAATGGATTGATTAAAGTAATGAACTTGAAGATGTGGGAAAATCACCAAACTACAATAATAGACAGTTCTAAGGAACAGTCAAAATGACATGACTACTTCAAATATGCAAAGAGAACCCATCCACATAGTATGCTCATCGAGAGAAGAGTCTTGAGTAATCACATTCTTGATATTATTTCATAAGGACATGATAAGAATCAATAAACCCAAAGTATAATCCCCAATCAAATTCAAATTGGCTAAGAATCTATGAATAATTTCATATTGGGATGGCTCTAAGAAAACTTACCAACAAGGGAAAGAGAAAAAGATAAAGTCAAGTCAAAGATCTCCTTATAAGTTGATTTATCTTGAAAGGAGGAAGTTGTTTTATGAACTTGCTAAAAAAGAGTGGGGAAACAATAGGAGTCGAGCAGAGGGCCAGAACCTTTATCCCCCTAATAGCCTCAGCAAAAGAGTGAGGAGTGCATGACAAGAGAGAAACCATAATAGGAGAAGCCTTAGGATCATGAACATAGGAGAAGCCTTACAATATAGTTGTACCAAAGGAGAAGTTGTGATCTAGATGGAGCAGGCATAAATGCAAGATCTAGAGCAAGAGGGAGAGAGGTGACACAACATTGAAAGTGCGAGTTAGAACAGAAATTGGTAAGAGTCAAGTCAAACCAAAAAAGCTAGGGCGCCACCATAGGCACTGATATAGAAAACAACATCACACCCTATAGCAGAAATGCAAAGTTGGACCAGCTCCCAAGTGGCCTAGACAAAAATAAGGCATCTTGCAAGCCAAACAAAAGGAAGTCGAACACAAAAGAGTTTCACATCAAGACGAAGTAGCAAACACACACTAATGTGACAAGGATGCATGATTGGAGCACATCGACTGCATAAATTATCAGAGCACGACGAGCACAAGAAGCGCAAAAGTGTGCACGAGCTACGAGCGCAGAAACTGAGCATGATGACAGCCAATGTGCTCAGGAGAGACAAGCAAACCAAGCTCGCACAAGCAAAGCGTGAACAAAGTTGCAGTTGTGTGCAGGCAAGTGAGATTAGGGTATGCTAAGATTTGATCAATCAATTTTACATATATTGAGGATTAGATTAGGTTTTCTTTCTAAGATGAGACATGTGATGTGCTATGGTGTGTTATTTACCCTCCTGCCTAAACAATTCCTTAGGCAACTAAGATATTGTTTTGTTAGTCACTTCATCTGTCAGTATGTTATCAATAGCTCAGTCTCATTCGCATGTTGATTATAAACCTTGCGTAGTGCAAAAAAAATGACTTGCATGCCTTACTTATCCCACTACTATTGTTGCTGCATAATAATGAATGGCAAAGAAATGTTTTATTATTGCTACTTAACAAATAAAAAAAAAATTTAATCACGCGTTCTAAATTTAGTTCAAATACCAAGCACTAACTTAAATCCCTCCAAAGGTCAAATGAGCATCTAATAAATCCCTCAATTTTAACAAATTTATTTTTTATTAACACTATAGGGGAAAGAAGATATAATTACTTAAATTACATGAAAAAAAAAGTGTTCTAAAATATTCTTGGGCTCTTCCTAGGGCGGGCAAGATAAGATTTTCACAAGGCAATAAGGGTGGGCATTCAGCCTCTAGGGCACATACCCTGCAAACTAAGGCCTCGCCCTGAGTTCCTAAGGTGGGCCCTATACACAAGTAAATGATACAATTTATCAATGTTACCATTAAGATGAACTTAAATTGAATAATTAGAAAGCCTTAAGCAGTAATCTACTCAAATTACCTTTTTTTATAGTAAACTATTAAGCAAATATTTCAAAGCTATCTTTAAATCTAATAAACATTAAAAAAAATAACCCAAATTCAACTGCTCTTCACTCACACATTGCTCCCTCATTGACCCACCTCCCCACTCCTTTTCTCTTGTTGAGTCGCTTCCTGCAAAGTCAACCAATCACTGCTTCTTCCATAGTAACTTAAACTTGAACTCTCACAGACTCACTTGAACACTGCTTCTCCCACATTAACTTGCTCGTTGAGTTAATCCCCTCAGCAACTCGTTGGGATCACTTCATCACAGCTAACTCACCATCTTGTGCTTTTGATCTTGCTCGCAAGCACAATCATCAGAGCCTCTATTGCCTCTTAAATGAAGAAGTAGAGAACTCGACTCTTTGCCAAAGCCTCTTAGTGGATCTACAAAAGCCTATTATAAGAGATAAATCCATAAGTTATTTAATAAATTTTCAGATCATTGTAGCTCATATGGCCGGAGTCTTTGGCCTTTCAAAATATTCAGTAGATGTTAGTTTATTTTTCATACTTGGATGTTTGTATAATATGCTTTTATTTAGCCCTCTTAATCAGACCTTTGGCTGTCAAATACCAGAACAAATATCTTATGTTTGTATTAATAGATTTTATAGTTAGAGAATGAATGAAATGATTATCGACTTAGAATTTGGGAATTTCTTTCAATTTTTTGCTTGAATTTAATTGTATCATATTCCTTAAATTCACAGCACGTTCTTGAACGAACCAAACAGTGCTTACTTTCATTCGCTTTCATCTGAACTCAGAAAACTTCCCTTTCACGCATCACATATCAAAAAACACCACCCTGCGCCTCTCATTCCTTACCGATCAAATATCTATATCAGGTCCCTATTAGCATTGTCCAATTCCAACATTACTCATCATGTTAGCTGAATCATGATTATAGAAACCCATTTCGAGCTCACATTACTAACTGTCAAGAGCAAAAGGAACTGCGATCTGATGCTCAAGTGTCGAGATAAATAACTTATTCAAATGTACCTACCTAGACATGTCTTGATGGCCTTCTGCAGCTCGGCGTACTTCTTTCCGGAGCACTCCTTGAGCATGGACTCCAAGGAGCGGGAAACGAAACCCCCAGCCGCAGCGCCAGCCATCGCTGAGATCTTCGCACGATCTGGCGCCTCCTTTTCTCCCACCGCCGCTGCGCGTCCAGCCGACTCAAGACCTGTACCACGGCATGCAAAGATCAGACGAATTCAGCGGACCGTAAGGCGGATCCGGAGGGGGGAGGGTTGGACGGATGGAATTGGACGTACCAAGATGCTGTTCACCGGCGTGGAGGTTATGGATCTTTGAGGAAGTTCAGTGAAGAGAAGAGATCTAAGCAAGCCTTCGTTCTTCTCTTTTCTCCCACACTTGTCTTTTCTCTTCCCCTTCTCAGCAAGAATAGCTCGGGACTCTAAACACTGGCCTTCGAAACTCCAAAAATTCACCGAATTTTTGCCTGGTTTGTAAGGGCCGACAGGGCTATATGGAAGGCCTTCTTCAGTTTCCGCCTATTAGAATGGCGTCGGGGCTCGGGAGGGCCGGGTTTGCCCTTGACCCATGAATCCTCGATGTTGTGGGTATTTTCAGCGAAAATTTAGTTGTTGTTTTTTTTTCCTGCTTACGTTTTTCCTCAACCTTTTTTAAAGTAATTTTTTTAGTCGCAATTTCTATTATATTTTTAAATGAATATTTTTAAAATAAATTCTAAAAGAAATTTTAACCTTTTGTGCCTCATAAAATCCTAAATTAGCCAAATATATTTATACTTATTTATTAGAGAAATATGCCAAAAAACAATTTGGACCAAATGCTCGTGTTTTAATCCTACACTATTTATTTGAAGTCTAAAGTGAATAAGGAAGAAAATAAAGTAAAATCTATCATGATTGCGGTGAGCACTTAGCCCCGCAAATAATTTGATTAGAACTTTTTACTTTCACATCAATACATACATTAATGTTGCACCGCGCTCTTCCACCCTTTGAATGCCTTCTATTTTTCTTTGGATGACCACTCTTCATCTTCACAATTGGAAAATCATGACAACAAATTTTATTTTCTGTGGAACTTCCCTATTATTATTATTATTATTATTATTATTATTATTATTATTATTATTATATATATTCATCATTTGCACTTAACCATATTTCTTACATGTAACACTTTGAGCATAAGTTGTATTAACACTCTGGTTTTAGCTGCAGCCAATACATATTCTCTCGGGAGACCCATCACATCAATTTTTGTATATGTAGATATCCTCTCACATAAATCAACATCACTATTAAGATCGTCATCAAGAAAATATAGTTCAAAATAAGCATTAAACTTTAAGCTTGATTTCAGAGCTTCTCTAATGCTTCTTCAAATTTTTATGGTCTAAATGGTTTTGGAATTCATTACAATAGTACGTCTATCAAAGAACTATTTCTACATTATATACCCCAAAATTTTTAAGAAAATAATTACCGTATAGAAGCATACACTCTTTATAATATTATTCAAATTATTTTAAATATTAGTTGTCATAAGTTTTATTAATTCTCAGAAGAAAAAAAAAATGTGAACTCATCTCTCAAAATTAAATTCATTTTCAAGACATACAACTATGGATGGGTACTTGATCGATACTATGTCAAAGTGTATATAGAACTCAACTCTTTTATAAGTTTTGGAAGCCAATTGATATTCCTCAAGAAATAATTAATTTTAAACTCCACGAAGATTTAGGAGAAGCACCACGGTGTGCTTTAAAAATATTATAAACAGTGTATTGTGATAGTTTTATGTATATTAAAGATAAACGCTAAGTTATTTCATTATTCTCATTAACTCCCTTGTTTAGTCATAAAATACATCTATGAATTATTATTTTCAAAATAAATAACAATAAATTCCACTTGATCAATTTGAGAGTAGCATTTTGCGACATTATCACGAGCAAAGTGCCTTCACAACATGAATTTTAAAATATTTTATTCACACTTAACACTATACAACATATAGCTTAAATAAAACATCAAAAGAAAAGTAAAGATACTTGAAATATGCTGAAATTTCAAGATGAAGGACAACAATTGTTCCCAATTTTTTGCTACTTTGCATTATCATGTATGATGGTAACATTAAAAGAATGCTTCATGAGTTTTTCTTACATGTGCATCAACTTGCTCATGACACTACCAAATCTTCCCATATGACAAATTGATATCATATACCCTCTTCACATCTAAAAAAACTCATCTTTGGCTTTAAATTAGGGTCAAATCTAATGAGTATCTCCTTACATATATGTCCAACAAGTCAATATTGGGCTTGCCAATGGTAATTTGATCTAACATCCAAGTGTGCTCTTAGTTATGGCTCTTGACGTAATGCCCCAAAACTTAAAAGAGGAATTTAAACATACTTTTCTTAAATACATGGTAATTCTCAATTAATTAGGTATTTCACCAGAGCCATCTAATCATCCAGTATAATATAAACAAATACTCAGAGTGCGCATACAGAGATTTTTCCAAAATAATTAAATCACAATAGTTTAAATTACAATGATTGCAACAAAATTTCAAATACATCTGAACTATAAAATCATAAGTATCTTTCAAAACTAAGCTTCATGTTGTCTACCAGACTGAGTCTACTCCGCAGAACTCTTACCATATCCTGAAATATTATAAACAACGGAGTGAGTATAAAACTCAGTAGGTCAGCTATAGTTACTCGAATGAAAAGTATTAAAAAATTATAAAAAAAATGAATTTCTATTTGAACTGGACCACAACAGCGTTATGCTTTAGAGTGTTGCAACACTATGATGAGAGCACAGCGCCGTTGGAAATTGACTCTGCGGCGCTCGACGTTCTGTTCTATAGTAATTCTAGATTCGACATGCAGTGCTGCAACGCTAGACCACTAACAATATATATAACCGAAGCATTAAGCCATCCCTCCCCCTCACCACCGTGACTTGCTCAAGAAGGAAGAGCAAGAGAGGGAAAGGAAGGAAGAGAGAGGGAGGAGAGAGAAGGCATTCAGGGCATTTTCATTTGTTGATTCTGTTTAGAGATTTCTTCTAGTCATTGTAAGCAGCTAAAATATCATTTTAATTTTCAATGATTTTGAGTTTGACATGTTTATTCTCTCCTAAATCAATAAATATATATTTTCACCTAATTTATCGTACTTTCACCATGTAACTTTTTGTATACAATAAATATGAATTTTATGAATATTTTGACTATAATATTATTAAATTTTACCAACTATTTTAGTCATGACTATTTAAAGCTATAGACTTATATATATATATATATATATATATTACTGCATTTTATAGAACTAAGCATTTCATGTTGCATTTTATTCGTACATTAAAATGCATTTCATGAAAGCAAGGAAGGCTGTTTGTCAACACTATAAATTAATATAGGTTAGCTCTTAAAATATAGTATCATGCGTAGGAGGGCGGGTTGATGAATTTTTCTTTAAAGATGATTTATGGTATTATCATAGTTGCAGCCTGTAACTGATGACCGATAAAATGATAACTATGTTGTAATAAAAATGATAATGATAATGATATGAATGAACAGATGAAAAGATGATAACACCATAATGAAGCTGGATGTTCAGCCTTGCTGAATCACATACTGAAGCATATATATATATATATTAGTATTGATAAACAGAACTGTAATATGCATATATAGCATTGAAAGATAAATCATGATGGGTACAGATACATGTATTGAATGTATATGATGCATATGATTGATAATAGATAAGATTGACAAGACTAGTGATATTGACACTTATATGTTATGATTTCTTTACTAATTTGTAAATGATTTCAATATGATTGCTTTACGGATTTATTGATTCATGCATTGATTATTGGTCCATATATTTCACTAAAATAATTTCTTGCTTTTGTTATTGATAATTTTGAGCCTTACAAATGATAACTGATCAGTGATGAGATTGAATGCTATTGATTATATCGACTGAACTAAACATGCATTGATTCTTTAAGCCTTGCATTGGAAGCTTTAGTGAATTTGAGTTACTACTATGCTTTTTAGCTTATTATGTAAATTTTAATGATATCAGGTCAGGGAAGGGATCAAAACCAGGTGGAGTAAGGTTGTCAGAGATCCTCATGATTTCATTTTATTTGTTTTATATATTTTTTTATTCTTTTGTAGTTTGGAGCTATGAATAGATTATCGATTTTACCAGTCTCTTGACTATTGTATATGATTTCGGGAGAATGAATATAGTGAAATATTATAATGTATGATTTTAGATGCTTCTGGTGGATATATAGATTTATATTAATGATTTATAGAAGCTCTAGTAAATAATTAAAAAAATTAATAGACATTCTTACAAATTTGATTCTGGGGCGTTACACTAACCCCTTTTTCCCCAAAATCGAATTCAATTCATAATCAACAATACAATTTAAACCATAAATACTATTTAACTTGCAATTTTAAAGATGCACATTCATATATAAGAGAAAAATGCAGAAAAGCATATGTATTGATGCCCTTTGAACTCCCAAATTCTACCTCTCACGTATTCAAGACAAGTGCATAGCAGAGCCAGAACAGAGCATAACAGAGTTTCAATATATAGCTAATTTAGAGCCAAGACAGAGTAACCCAATACAAAAATATTTTCACCTTGGGCCCAAGTAGTGAATCTCAAAATATATTTTCTTTCAAATCAAAGCTCTAGAATATCATGAAATGCATGATGTTGCAAATGTAGCATATAACTGAAAGCTTAAAATAAATAAAAAATACATACCAACTTTTATAAAAGATCCCCACATTTTTTTGCATACACAAGGTGCTCAGAACTTTACTAAATTTATAGAGATTGTGTAAAATGCTAAATTATCATACTTTATCAACTGTACTGAGGTTAAAAATGCTACCATTTTTCAAAATAAGCAGAAATTCATACAGAGCAAATTTACTGGTGAAATTTTGTATTCTTATAGTTAAATTATTCAAAATGGAGAGAAGAACAATATACTAAAAGTTACACGGTGAATCTTTCTAAAACTTAAGAAAACACTTTTAAAAGCATATTTTTCATTATATACTTTAGGATTGAAATCACAAATAAGGTACTAGTTCCTACCTCGAGCTCGACAATTTTTCGAATTGGTCAGATGAACGATTTTCGGATTTCAAACACTAAAGCCTCTCTTTTTCTTTCTCTCTCCTACCCTTTCCTTTCTTTTTCCTCGACAAGCTATTGGTCAAATGAGTTTTGGCTAATGGTTTTGAATATTTTATATTTAAAAGCCACTAATTTGACCTGGTGCCGAGAGGCTCCGACCTACAATGCTGTTGCACCCATAGAGAATCTTCTAGATTCTTCCAGAATTTTCTAGCGATCATCATGTCCTATTGAATTAAGAAAACTTAAAGGCAAGGACAAAATCAACAAGAATATTTGACCAATTTCAAGTATTAACAAATTAAGTTAAGTTTTCCTTACTATAACAACAACATTAAGCATTTATCCCACTATATGGGGTCGGCTCATGAATCATTTTCCTCCATTGTATCCTATTAAGAGTCTAATTCTCATTTAAATCTAATAAAGAAAGGTCAATTCTATTATTTTCTAACCAAGTCTTTTTAGGTCTACCTCTACCTTTGTTAGCATAAGCTAAATCTAATACATCTACTCTCCTAACCGAGTCATCAGACGGTTGCCATTTTATGTGATCAAACCATCTAAGGGAACTCTCTCTAATCTTATCTTCCATTGGAGCTACTCCAACCTTTTCACATACTAAAATAAAAAATTATAGAATTTTTTATTCAAAAAAAAAATCATGCTTTTTGATATTTTCCATACCCTAAATATAGATTGAGAGAGGAAATTAGTCAATCTTCGCCATTTATGAAATGATGTTTTTTTCTCACATTTTAGTATGCATGGAAGGGTCTTAATGCCACTAACAATGGGTTTGGATTTCTTCTCCCCTAGAAGTGGAGATGTTATGGCCTATAGGTGATGACATGATAGTGCAAGAGTGCGGAGGCCATTGAATATTTCTTATTTACATTAATCTTATATTATATTTGACTAAGAACTTTCTTTAAAAAAGAAGAAGAAGATTTGAAGTGGTATCATTTCCCCATAACAAAAGTGAAGCATATGATTCCCTTGAAGGAAGAGAGGTGTAAAGTCTCCATGTGCAAGGAGTGAAAAAGTGTTTACCATGTTCTTTCTATTATGTAGAAATCGTAGGTGACTATTTGCATCCAGGTGTGGACATAGGCTTGCAAGATGATCTACATAAAAAATCATGGTGTTTAAGGTTTTGATTATTGTGCTTTACTATATTACTTTATTTTCTTGTGATCCCTTTTGGTGTATTAGTTTACAAGCACAACACTTAATTATCTAAAAGAATAGTTAAATAGTTTTAGAATTAAGAAAGGAACCTAATTCACCCCCTGCTTAACCATCAATTGCTATCAAAGCCTTTTATCTATTTGGCTTCACATCCGAGAGTTAGGTCTTTGGACACTACATGAACCTAACCAAGTCTCACAAGCATGTCATTGGTAAACTCTACCGTACGATGACCTCTATTTGGCCAAATCCTCTTTAAATTTGAAATTTTTGAATGATGATAGACCTTTAATCATTTGATATAAGAATTTAGAATTTCATTTTTAAAGGTTACAAAATACCCATGTCCATAGTCAACAATATAGTAGCACAAAAAAATTATAAAAGAGTGGAACTCTAATGAATTTAAATTAGGTTTCTTTAATAGTCAAGGAGCCAGTGTTTTGTATTACACACTTTAATATAACAATTATATGAAGATTTGTGAACTGAAAAGTTAAAGGAAAATATGGGACAAGTTTGTGATCACCTATGAAGGAATCAATGATATTTATGAAATCGAATTAACATTTTGATGCAAGAGCACGAACTTTTCATAATGCAGACCGGTAAAAGCATCACTAAAATATTTGAGAGATTCTCAATGAATTACATGTTTTGGGTAAGGAACACTCTGATCAATAACAAGTAAATAAGATCTTACACTCTCTATCTAAAGATTAAGATTCAAAGGCAACCACAATCTCAGAAGCCCAATATTTAAATTCCTATCCTATTGATCAACTTTAAGCACTTTAGAAGCACACAAACAAAAGGTGATATCCAAAAAAGATGAGGAAGAGGCCCTAACAAGGGAGAACAAAGTTGTTGCACTTAAATATCACAACTCATATGAGAGTGGCATATCTTTTTCTCAGTGGCAATGAAGAAATCATCCTTCAAACTCAAAGATTTGGGATGATGCTAAAGAACTTTTATAAATTCAAGGGTAAGAAAGATAATCAAAAGTTTACTAAAAATAAAGCAAAATTTGATATTATAGGTTGCAAGGAGGAAACCTAAGCTTGTTTCATTTCAAATATGAGTGCCCATTTAATAAGAAAAAAAAATGCTACAAACAAAAAAAGTTCAAAGGTCTTGCAGGTCACTTATGTAGATTCAAATAGCAAGCAAACAAACAAGCTCAACAGCTTTAGGTCATGATGATTCCAACATTTGCCTAATGCTCTTAATGACTCTATCGAAGAGATAATTAATGAGGTGAGACAGCTTATGTTTTGTGATAATTTATGATACATTTTTAATTGAATGAGATATTTATTAAATAACAGAAAAATTATTGTAAATTGGGAAAAGGCATTTAACATGAATTGCAATAACAGGTCATATTTTTTCATTACTGAACCCAATCAATTTGATTTGGGTTCCCAAATTGACTGGTTAATATTCTATGTAGATGCGCCTTCATTCTAAGGCCATTGAACGCATGTGCCATTCGGACAGTTGATGCTCGAGGCACATGATATCAGATCAAACAAAATTTACTTCATTGGATTACAACTCCTCTGTCATTAAAAGGATGATACTGATTGATGGATTAAAGCTTCGTTTAGGACGGCTTTCTTGCTGCTTCTTAAAGCAGCTTTTTAGTTCAAAATTTTTAATTTTTATACTAGAAAGTTGCTTCAAGAAGCAATAAGAAAGCCGTCCCAAACGAAGCCTAAAACACAATACTCTAAGGCTTCATTTGGGACAGCTTTATTACTGCTTCTTAAACTAGCTTTCTAGAACAAAAATTCTAATTTTTTACTAAAAATTTGTTTTAAGAAGCAATAAGAAAGCCGCCCCAAAGCCAAAGTATCATTCAATTATGTGATAGACGGTATAATGACCAATACTCAACTTCTCATCATCTGATTACGTTAAATGATGAACTTATTATGACAGGCCATAGCACAACAACTACTTACTTGATTTAAGTTATTCATTTGCTCAACACAATAAAAGCATAACATGAGCACAATTATACCAAACAAGACCTATCAGAACTTTGAAGAACCAAGCCATTGCCATGCAAAATTAACTAGAACCAGAATTGCATCAGCAAAACAGTCGTAGTATCATGGACTATCTTGCAAATTACATATTCTCACAGAATACTTGCATTATATATATAAGCCTGCACTACAATAAAGTGTAAAAGTGTCTTAACAGGAAAACAAAACAAAATCTTCACAGGATTAGCATTAGAATAACATGGAAAACATGGAGTTGCCAAAAATTCCAATCTATTTTGCCATGTACGCATCCTTCTTGTGCTAGCCAATATAAAACAAACTTTGAGTTGGTAAATAAAAACTATATATACCCCAGCTAGCAAATTCAAATTAGTACAAATTTAGTCCTGCTTTGCAGCTTAACAGAACTGGATGCTCAAACTTAAGCTCAAAAGGCTGGAAATCTGTGCGAGTTTCCGAGTGTGTTAAGGTCATCAGAATATGGCTGCTCACCACTGGATGGGTCACATCCATGTTCATACTCAGCTATCGGTCCACTGTAGTCTCCACTGTACTCAGGGCTAGTAAGGTCTGTCCTTCTGATTCTCCTCATGTTTGAGGCATACAAATCAGAATCGTAGTCTGAGCCAGAGCTGAAAAGCATGCTCTGCCCAGGCCTCATCCCCTCATTCAATTCCTCTAGTGATGCATCGCCTTCCAATGCACGCACAATCTGCAATTTAACACATTCTTTGTTTTAAATGTTTTTTTGTAATAAGTTCTATGATTGTATGTTGATCAAACATCAACCTTCAAATTGCTTAACTCAAATTTAAGACCAGCAATGATGGTAGATCTGAAGAAATATGGATAAAATTTGTTCAAAATAATTTACAAAGAATAGCTGAACAACAATGGGGCTCATCAGAATGAATAAAAATTAAGTATTCTCAGAGCCGGAACCAAATAGTTGGGATTATGTTAATGATGAAGAAAGGGTTTCAAGTGACTTTGCTATTATAGATAGAGCTGTTTTCTAAGTTTTAAACATTATGAGATTGGTATTGCAAATAAAAGGGCGGCATTGAAAAATAAGCAAAAATGGAAAACTTTGAAGTTTAAAAATGCATTTTATGATCTCAGGAGTTATAAGAAAATCCAGATATTTACAGAGATGTTGATAGCATGAAGAGTAGAAGTGATGAGAACATCCGACCGTGGAAAGTTTATCAGAGAAGGGGCCGGAGTTCTACGGCTACGATTGGACTACTTTATTTCTAAGCATTTATTTGTATTTGATTTTTATTATGTGCTTTTCCGTTTTTACCCTCACTTGAGAGAGTAGGCTTATGTGACTCCAGGGGGGCACTTTGGTCATTTGATATTTTATTGTATTCTGCCTATTTAGAGACCTCCCCTCTTTGGGAGGGGGATGATGATGATGACGAATGAAATTCCTGCACTTTGTTTCTTGGTGAGTTTTGAGAGATATTGTCAGTGTTTATGTGAAGTCCTTAGGTGAGGGTCAAGCAAGATCCATCAGCCGCAGGAAGCGTCTGGGCTCACGACCTATCTCCACAACCGATTTTTCCTCTCATCACAATCTTGCCCCCACCTTCATCTTCCCCAAAGCTCCAACCAATCCCCCACCTCCCTCCTCATAGCCTCCGGCCCTCCCCTTGGCCAATCCCTAGTCGCCGACCCCTTCCTTCCCCATAGTCGCCGGCCCTCCCCTTGGCTGACCCCTAACCGCCGTCTCACCTCCCTCCTCATAGCCGCCGACCATCCCCCACTATCCCTTGGCTCCAATGTGTCAAATTTCAAATTGATCATTTAATACTTTCCAAATTTAGTGCATCATAAATTTGGAAAAATCTTAATTCAGATTTTAATGCCCTTAAAATCTAAAGTTCCTTTCCAAAAAGGAGGAACCATGATAGGAAACTTCCCCCCAATCAACCCATTTGAATTTTGAATGGAGATTTGTCATAAATCTACTTTCCTTAACTAGTGGGCTATGATTGGAACCTCCACTAAGTCACCAAATCAATTTCCCAATCAATGCTGCTCCTTCCAATTAATTCTCTCCAATCAATCACCCCAATTATAGCAACAATTAAATTCTGATCAATTCTAATTGATTCTTGCTTTAATTCTGTAAGCCACCTAAGCAAGAAATTAATTCCAGATTTCTCCTAATTGTTGGAATTAATTTCAGATTTTGTTGATTGCTGCCCTTCCTTAATCAACTCTCCAAACAGGGAATAAAGTCCCCTCCCCGTGGCCGGCCACAACCCTCCACCCGCCCCCCCTATGACTCTACTTCCTGTCTTGGTATTTTCCCCTCAGGCAAGAAATATCAAGCATGTGTTTTCCCCCTCCATACACTCTCTCTGAAGCCTTAAACCATTGTTAATTACAAGGCTTACTTGTCTCAAGGTGCAACCCCGAACATCCGACGACCAGATTCCAGAAGATGTTAGAACGAGAACTAGGAATACAAGGATGGTAAACTCTCTTCCTAACCTTATATCTTTGACTCCTCCTTAATCATGGCTTCGTTTGATTATGAAGACTAATCCGCAAAGCCCATGTTAAGAGTGTGTGTGAGCAGGTCTTTGTAGTGACTAGTCTAATTGTTAATTGAGGGATTATCTTTGAGACCTCACATTGAGCATGAAATTATTTGACTTGATTATGTTGTGATTCTCCTATTATCATGTAATTGATTGCTTAAGTCTAATCACTACCTAACTGGCTTAAGTCCTTTTTTTTAGCACGTTGAACGTTAATTAATTTTCAAGGTTCTGCTCATAAATGTGTAATTTTCAATTTTATAGCATCGGCACATTCATTTAGTTCTACATCATTTTGGTATCAGAATATGATTGCATTTAGGTGCCTATTAGGATTTCTGTATTTTTTGTGTTAGCATCTAAATCACATCCTACACGCATTACATCACTTGTTATTGTCATCATATTATTTCTTTATGCATAACCCCGACTCATCCCTTAGGCTTAGAATGGACCCCGAGCAAATTCATAGGACCTTAGACCTACTGGTGGGTCAAATGAGCACAATCAGTCAACAACTTACAGAAAATCAAGACGATATTACTGAGCTCCGTCGTCAGACGACAGAATGATTTGACACCTTAGACCGAGCCAGGAGTCACCAAACACCTTACACACCGTCTAGGCCTCCTTCCATGTATGGGGATGACACCGTACCGGATGAGGGACACCCCTGTGCCCCTTATCGAACTCGCCAATATGGCCACGACTATAATAATGACCCTGATGCACCTCTGTTGAAAAACATTAAGGTCGATGCACCCACTTTTGATGGTATTCTTGATCCCCAGCTCTTTTTGGACTGGATCAAGGGCCTGGATAGTTTCTTCAAATTGTACAACATATATGAGGCTAGAAAGGTGAGATTTGCTGAAATGAAACTCACCGATAGGGCCAGCCAATATTGGGCCAACTTAAAGAGCCTTAGGGAGTCCCGCAATGAGTATACTATCACTGATTGGACTTCTATGCAGCGTGAGCTCAAACAGAAGTACCTCCCTCCCTCGTACTTCCCTAGGCTCCTTGATAGGTGGAGTAGGCTAACCCCGGGTAGTAAGCCAGTAAAGGACTACATTGCAGCTTTTGACAATTACATGATTCACTGCAAGGGGGAGACCTTGACTACCCCAGCCCAAATCTTGTCCACATTTCATACCGGGTTGCGTGAGGATCACCGCAATGAGTTGTTTGTCGGAGTATCACTACACTAGAGGGTGCTTATAGCCTAGTCTTAGACATTGAGGAGACCCGTTCATAGCATCCTGGCCGACATCAGGATGCTAGACCTCCCTACAGATCATCTAGTGGATCAGCCCCACACCACCCTGCCACACGGCCGACCCTCGGGAGCACTAGTCGACCACCCTCAGGTCCTCCTCCGCCCCGTCCTAACTTCAGGGGCAAGCCACCAACCCCAGATACACCTCGGTCCCACTTAGGGGCTAAGTGCTTCTGATGCCAAGGGTATGAGCATATCTCTATGCTCTAGTCCTTACAAGGTCACGATCATTGAGGAAGTCACTGAGGATAAGCCTGAGCCCGAGGCTGACCAAATTCACCAGGTAGACAATAAGGGTGAATTCTTTGAGGAGGATGATGACACTGATGTTGTCTACTGTATTCAGAGGGTCGACACTTCTCCCATATGTGTGGTGAGATGTGCACTGTCACAGCCTGTTATCACTGATGACTGGCGTAGGACCTCGATCTTCCACACCTACACCAAAATAAATGATAAAAACTATAAAGTCATTGTGGATAGTGGCAGTTGTATCAATGCTGTCGCCTCCAGCTGGTTTCTAGGCTTAGTTTGCCTTTTGTTCCCCACCCTAATCCCTACAAGGTAGCCTGGGTCAACTCCACTGCCTTAGAGGTGAAGGAACATAGCCTCATACCCATCTCCTTCGCTGATTACAAAGAGAACGCGTGGTGTGATATTCAGATCATGGATGTGGGACAGATCATTCTAGGGCGCCCTTGGCTCTTTGATAATGATGTCCACATCTATGGACGTTCGAACACCTGTGTGTTTGAAAATGCAGGCAAAAAGATCAAGCTTCAACCTATGATGCCCAGGGTTAAGGATGATCCCAAACTCAATCCAATCAAGCCCAAGAAGGGGCTAAACCTTGTGACAGCCAAGGTCCTAGATTCTGATTTAACTCAAGGCGCACCCCTGCACGCCTTGGTAGGACGTCGTGAGGGTTCCTTTGAGTCTAATGAGCCCATTCCTCAGGAGGTCCAGACCATATTAAGCGACTTTGCTGATGTTTTCTCTGAGGACCTCCCTGATCAGCTACCTCCACTAAGGGACATTCAGCATACTATTGATTTTGTCCCTGAAGCCTCCCTCCCCAACCTGACACACTATCACATGAACCCCATAGAACATGCTGAATTAAAGAAGTAGATGGATGAGTTACTGCAGTGGGGCTACATTAAGGAGAGTCTCAGTCCCTATGTTGTACCAGTCATTCTTACTCCGAAGAAGGATGGTAATTGGCGGATGTGCGTTGATAACCGTGCTATCAATAAGATCATCGTCAAATATCATTTTCCCATCCTGAGGTTAGACGATATGCTTGATATGATGTATGGAGCCTCTCTTTTCTCCAAGATTGATATTCAGAGTGGGTACCACCATATCCGAATTCGACCCGGTGATAAGTGGAAGATTGCCTTTAAGACAATGATGGTCTGTATGAGTGGATGGTCATGCCATTCGGGTTGAGTAATGCCCCGAGTACATTCATGAGAGTCATGATCCAGATGTTGCGCCCATTCATGGGTAAGTTTATCGTGATCTACTTTGACGATATCCTTATCTATAGTCGTTCCGTGAGTCAGCACCTAGACCACTTGAGGCAGGTATGTGAGATCCTAAGGAAGGAGCAGCTATATGATAATCCCAAGAAATGCACCTTCCTTGTAGACCGTGTGATTTTTTTGGGCTTTATTGTCTCAGCCCAAGGGGTCTCTGTAAATCCTGAGAAGGTGTGAGCCATAGTCGCTTGGCCTGTTCTGCGGAACATTCGAAAAGTTCGCAGCTTCCACGGCTTAGCCACCTTCTATAGAAGATTCATTAAAAACTTCAGTACCATTGTATCTCCTATCACGGATAAGAAATGAGATTTTCACTGGACCACGGCTGCCACCAAAGCCTTTGAGGAGAAAAAGAAAAGAATGGTAGAAATCCCAATGATGAGACTTCCTGAGTTCTCCAAGATCTTTGAAGTTAACTACGATGCTTTGAGGGTTAGAATTGGAGGAGTGTTGTCCCAGGAAGGTCACCCTGTTGCCTATTTCAGTGAGAAACTGAATGACATTAGGCAGCGCTATTCCACGTATGACAAAGAGTTCTACACAGTGATCCAGTCTCTACGATATTGAAGACACTACCTGCTCCCGCAGGAGTTTGTTATCTTTTCGGATCACAAGGCTCTTCATTATATCGACTCCCAGAAGAATTCGAATGCACGCCATGGCTGTTGGGTAGAGTTCTTATAGGAGTACACTTACACCCTTAGACACAAAGAGAGAGTTGAGAATAAGGCCGCCGATGCCCTCAGTCTTCGTATGATTACTATCACTGAGATAAGGGCAAAAGTCATTGGGTTTGAGTAGGTTAAAGAGGATTACTTGGACTGCCCTGACTTCAAGGAGATCTATTCTCTTTTGTCCACGGGCAGCAAGTGCCTTGTGGATGATTTTCTCCTTGAGGATGAATACCTATTCAAAGCTCAGAAGCTTTACATCCCAAGCACTTCTCTTAGGGAATTCCTCGTTTGGGAACTTCATGCCGGAGGCCTCGCAGGACACTTCAGTCGTGATAAGACTATTGAGGCTGTAGAGTACTGTTTCTTCTGACCTAGCCTGAAGAAGAATGTGGGTAAGATGGTCAGTAGATGCCACACATGTCAACTGGCCAAACAAAAAAAGAACACAGGTCTCTACACTCCATTACTAGTTCCCAGTTGTCTATGGCAGGATATCAGAATGGACTTCTTGTAGGAATAATGCCATATGTGTAGTAGTTGACCGTTTCTCCAAGACTTCCTGTAAGAATAATGTCATATGTGTCGTAGTTGACCGTTTCTCCAAGATGACACATTTCCTACCTTGCTCCAAAACATCCGATGTCTCTCTTATTCCCAAGCTGTATTTTAATGAGGTCATCAGATTATATGGTTTGCCCAAGACCATTATGTCTGATAGGGATGTCAAATTCACGAGTTACTTCTGAAAGATTCTCTAGATGAAAATGGGCACTAAATTATAGTTCTCCACAGCCTTCCATCTTCAGACTGATGGATAAATTGAAGTGGTCAATATGAGTCTAGGAAACTTGTTGAAGACCCTAGTAAGTGAGCATGTTAGAGACTGGGATTCCAAACTTCCTACACCTTTGCTTATAACAATTTTGTGAATCGCACCACTGGTCTGAGTCCTTTTGAGATTGTATATGGGTAAAAGCCTAGACAGCCTTTAGATCTCATACCCATGTGCCATAAATATAGGATTTCTGAGTCTACATCTTCATTTGCGTCGCATCTGCATGAATTGCATAAGAAAATTACACATCGTATTGAGCAGAGCAATGCAAATTATAAACTTCACGCTGATCTTAAACAAAGATTCAAGACATTCAAGGTTGGTGATTTGGTGATGGTCCGGATCCGTCCAGAACGATTTCCAAAAGGAACCGTTAAGAAATTACATGCTAAAAGTGCAGGACCATTTAAAATAATTAAGAAAATTAATGACAATGCTTATGTGGTGGATCTGCCTACAGATTTCAATATTAATCCCTCTTTTAATATTGAAGATTTAGTATCCTATGAGGGCCCAGAGTTTAACCCACCCAATCCATTACATACTGAGCCTTGTGTGACCCTATGATGAGGACATCACTACTTGGAAAGTTTATCGTAGACGTGGTCGTCGATCTACGGCCACGATCGAGTCATTGTATTTTTGAGTCTTATCGTATCGTTGTTTTCTTTCATTTGTTTATGTTATTTCTTTTCATGTTTTACCCCTTACTTAAGGGTGGAGTGTTTGTAAGCCCAAGAGGGTATTGTTGTCTTTTCTTTTAGTCCTTTGTTTGAGGCTATTTAAAGGCCCTTTGTTGTATCGTTAAGGGTGATGAATGATTATTATGAAAAATTCCTGCATTGGTGTTCTCTTTGATTGAGAGCTTGTGAGTTGTGTGGAAGAGCCTAGGAGAGGCTCACTCGTAGCACCCAACAGCGGCCTCCGAGAGCTCTTGGTTCCTTCTCTATTTCCCTATCTTCTTCCTCCAACAGCCGGCTCAAAACCCCTCCCCCTTCCCTTGCACCCGTCGGCCTCCCCCTCCCAAACTGAACCCCCATCCCCTCCCTCACCTCTCGGCTAACCTCCCTTCCCCCCATGCAAGCCGCCGGCCACTTCCTTCCTCCCTCCCTCTTAATTTGATTTCCTAATTTAGGATTGGTGCCTATTTAGAAAGAATTAAATTTCAAATTCAGAAAGAATTTGAAATCAAAAACTTTCCTAAAGGACTCAATCTATTTTAGGAAAGTTGCCTAAATAAATTCCTATTTGAATTTAAACTTGAATATGATTAAATTATATCTTTCGAAATACTCATATCTTAAATTAGACAACCCCAAATCAAGCCCCCAAATCCCTCTCACCTCATTATTGCCGCCGGCCCCCTCTCCCTATTCCGCCCCCTCTCTCTCTCCAATCCCACCCTCTTTTTCATTAATTCCTACCCCTTTTGGAATTAAAGCCTAGTTTTCCTTTTCCCACTTCCCTCCTAATTCAAATCTGAAAATAATTTCAGATTTTGGAAACATTGCCCTCTCCTAACCCTAACCCTACCTCTCCAAAATCTGAACCAATTTCCCTCCCTCATCCCTACCTTGGCCGGCCCTCTCCACATCTCCCTTTCCACTTGATTTTCAAAGGAGAACTTCTATCTCTTGGGGAGAAACCTCAAGGACAACAAAGGACATCACCATCAACCATTCTCTTTCACAATCAATATGAATGGAAGTGCCTGAATGGGATTACGGATTGGTGCTTGACGATCAAGGTCAAGTTGACATCTACCAATCTCCTTTCTTCGACGTGGGATTTGATTTCGATAACACCATTGAAGAGTACGTTGATCGCATTCAAGTTGTCTTGGTGGATACGATCGACGAACAACGGTCCAAGGGACATTGGATCATCACCGGACGTCCAACTTCCGCCACCGCACCTACTTCCTCCCCGCATTCCATTGAAGGTTACATCGTCCATGTACTAAATATCATCACCGGCTCTATTCTCAAACACGTGGATAAAATCCGGAGACGTGTTCTTTCCGTATCACAATAAGGGTGAACTTCTTCTCCCTCGTCAATTATCTTTTTTTTTCTATTCACTAACCTTGTAGGTGATGATGGAACAGCAAAGGACTACGTCCGCTTAAAATACTAAAGCTTAGTAAACGTAGGGTTTGAGTGCATCTTTCTTTGCTTCTAATCTCGTTGTTAACTTAGGGATGTTGGTTGAATGCCTATTACTTTTGCATGTTTTGATTTTCTAAGTTATTTGTTTGTTCAAGTACTTAGCAAGTGATTTGGCCTAAACGTAGGCACCCCTTTTGTGTTTTATTTTGTTGTTTCAAATTACTAATAAATATAATCAATAGTCGCTTGTTTCAAGAAGTCGTGCTAATCCTTATTGTTTTCATTTCAAAGCATATTAGTCATGCATCATCTGGTATCAGAGCATGGTTAACCTAGGTTTGCATGCTATAATTCATCCTAGGTTGTTGCTTTACTAATTCTATTTAATTTTGCATGCTTAGCATCATTTAAAACTCTTTAAATTCTCATTTATGCTTGCTGTCCAGAAAAATCTGCACTCATTTAATAGGCATTAAGGTTGCTTCTTAGATTTCTAGGTGCTGATTTTAACTCTAAAACATCATTACTTACTTAGGTGACTCAACACCTTAGTGTAGTTTGCTGTCCTTGAAGTTCCTACATCATTTCATAGCATGTAGTGGGTCTTTTCTTCACTTTAGTTTGCTGTCCTCTTCCTAGAGTCATCCCTTAGGATCCCCTAGCATCTGACAATGGATCCGGAACAACTTGGAAGGACTTTAGACCTATTGGTAGGCCAAATGAACACCATTAGTCAGCAACTCAAAAAGAATCAGGCCGATCTAGCTGAACTGCGTAGGACCACCACTGACCGATTTGATTCCATAGAACGTGGTAGGAGCCACCCGATTCCTTATACTCTTTCTAGGCCTCCTTCCATGTACGGGGACGATCCTTTCCTGGATGAGGGACCACCTCGTGCCCCTCATCGAGTTCCCCACTATGGACATGAACACCCCCCGGCCCTGATCTCCCACTGATGAAGAATATCAAGGTCGATGCACCCACTTTTGATGGTACCCTCGATCCCCAGCTCTTTCTGGACTGGATCAAAGGTATGTATAGCTTCTTTAAGTGGTACAACATCTCCGAGGCTAGGAAGATCAGTTTTGCCAGTATGAAACTCCTTAGTAGGTGATGAGGACATCGGAGATCAACGGCTACGATCTGGAGTTTATTTTCTTTTATGTGTTTTATGTATGAGTTTATTTATTTTTTTATTTTTCTCATTGTACCCCTATGAGGGGAGTTTAGTGTGTTGTAGCCTGAAGGGCATTTTAGTCATTGTTCTTTTTCTTTTCATAAAGCCTATTTATAGGCTAACTCTCTTGTATGTTGGGGATGAATGAATATTATCAAAATTTCTGCACATGTGTTCTTTGGAGAGTTGTGAGAGTTCTTGGAGAGAACTTTGGAAGGATCCCTAGGAAAGGGAAATCGGATCGCCCACCAATCTTGGAGACGGCCGGATTCGTGGTTCTTCATATCTACCTTCCTTACCTTCCCCTCTCCCCTTCACTACAAGCCGCCGGCCAAGGAGATCCCCACCTAAAAGCCACCACCCCCACTAGCCCTTCCCCCCCTCCACTACCACCCACGGCCAAGCCACCCTGCCGCCGGCCCATCCCTCTTGAATTCCCCCACACCCTCATCTACTCTCTCACCTTTCCTAAATTAGTTTTCATATTTTAGGTAACTCAATTTTTGAACAAATTCAAATCTATTTGAATTTGAAATAGTTGCCTAAATTATAAATCCTATTTTAGGAAACTTCCTAATTCATAGCCTAATTGATTTTGAATTAAATTGGATGAAATCTTTCATTCCAAATTTAGCTTATTGATTTAAGGAAGCATTACATATTTCCTTAAATCCCTAGCCCTCAAGCCTTGATGCCGCCGGCCTTGTCTTCCTTCCCCAAGCCCTAGCAATTCAAATCCTCACTTGAATGCCTTCCATAAGTGGAAACTCTTAATTTAGGAAAGTCCAATTTCATATTTCAAATCAATTTGAATTTGAAAATTCTTTCTTAATTTGGAGGATCTATTTTAGGAAAGTTCTTAACTCACTTTCTATTTTGAATTTTAAGTAGATGGGATTTAATTTAATCCTTCCTAGTTTAGAATTCTAAATCAAGCAAGTCATAATTCTTTCCACAAATCCCTCTTCCACTCACTATGCTGCCGCCCCCTCTATGTCCCTACCCACCAAAATCTTTCCAAAGTGAAGTCTCTTGCTTGGGAAAGATTTCAAACTCTTTTCCCCTCTCTTACCCGCCACCTTTCTCTTCTCTGTAGACACTTCCTGGTTGCTGCCAGGAGTTACAGCAGGCCAACACTGCTGCCCAGCCCCTTCAAGAGGCCCATACTGCTGTGCAAGATCCCTCCAACGTGGCAAACTGCTGTCCCGTTGCCTGGGTGAAGTTTTAGGCTGCTGTTTGAAGCTTTTGAATGCCAAAGGGACTTCTCCACCATCACTTACTGCTACCTACTCGTCCCTAATTGCTGTCCAACCAGTTTGATGGTCATACCTCGCTGCCCTGCCGTCCAAGAAGCCAAGAATCATCCTCCTAAAGGTGTCCAAGCCTTGACGTTGCTGATCACTCTCCCTCCAGTGCCTTAGTATTCAAACCGGAAGCTTCTTATTATCTGATCATTTGGGTAAACTCTCCTCCACATCATTCAAATCTCTTAGTCACTTTTCAATTATGGTTTATAAATGATTCATGAAGATTCTAGTCATTCTCTCCGCTAAAAAAACCTATTAAGTAGAGAGTTGAGTGAGGGATATCTCTTAGTGACTAATCTCATTGTTAGCAATGGAATTTAATGTTGAAAACCATCATGCATGCAACGTTAGATTAAATTGATTATTGCAATCTTAAGTTCTATTCATGTAATTTAGCCTAAGCTTGTCTTACCGCTCTTGGTGTTTTCTTTTGTCGTTTAAAATCACTATAAAGATATAATTGTTGTGGGTTCTAAAATTAAGCGTGCAAACTCCGTAGTCTCATCATCCTTGCATGTACGTTCTACATCAGTAGGGCTAGTCAGTTTTGGTCAAATTTAGAAAGCCTTAGGGAGTCCAGAAATGAGTACCCCACCACTGATTGGTTATCGATGAAGCTAGAGCTTAAGCAGAAGTACCTGCCTCCCTCGTACTTCCCTAGGCTCTTAGATAGGTGGCATAGGTTGACTCAGGGTAGTAAACCAGTCAAGGATTACATCGCATCCTTTGACGATTATCTCATCCGTTGCAAAGGGGAGACCTCCACTACCCCCGCATAGAATCTATCTATATTTCGTACTAGATTGCGAGAGGATCTTCGCAATGAACTGTTGGCCCGGAACGTCACTACCCTGGAAAATGCCTATAGTTTAGTGCTAGACCATGAGGAGAGTCGGTCCCAGCACCCTAGTCGTCACCACGACCCTAGGCCTTCCTACAGACCTTCTGGTAGTTCCACCCCACACTCTTCTATGGCCCGACCTACTCCTGGGGGTGCCACCCGACCACCCACTGGTCCCCCTGCACCCGACCTGATTTTAGAAATAAACCTCTCACCCCGGATACCCCTCGGTCCAGTCCCGGGACCAAGTGCTTTCGATGTCAGGGGTATGGGCATATCGCTTCTCAGTGCTCCAGTCCCTACAAAGTCTCCATCATTGAGGAGATTACTGAGGAGGATCTTGAGCCCGAGGTTGATCAGGTCCATCAAGTAGAAGATGAAGGCGATTTCTTCGAGGAGGACGATGACACAGTTGTCCTCCACTGCCTTCAGAAGTTGGACACTTCTCCCATCTTCGTGGTGAGATGTGCACTGTCACACTCTATTACCTCCAATGACTGGCGTAAGACGTCGATCTTTCACACTTACACCAAAATTAAGGATAAGAACTGTAAAGTCATCGTAGATAGTGGCAGCTGTATCAATGTTGTTTCCTCCAGCATGGTGTCCAAATTGGGTCTTTCTGCCGTTCCTCACCCCAATTCGTATAAGATAACTTGGGTCAACTCCACTGCCTTGGAGGTGAAAGAACGAAGCATCGTACCTATCTCCTTTGCCACTTATAAGGAGAATGTGTGTTGCGATGTACTGATTATGGATGTTGGACAGATTCTGTTAGGACGACCTTGAATTTTTGATAATAATGTCCAGATCTATGGGCGTTTGAACACCTGCGTGTTCGAACATGCGGGCAAAAAGATTAAACTTTTGTCATCGCAACCCCGGGTCAAGGAAGAACGCAAGTCCCACCCCCTTAAGTCCAAGAAAGGACTGAACTTGGTCACCGCCAAAGTTCTGGACTCTGAGATTACTCGAGGCGCACCTTTGTACGCATTAGTAGGTCGTGAGATTCCCACTGAATCTGATGAACCTATTCCTCAGGAAGTCCAACCCATCTTAGGGCAGTTTGCTGATGTCTTCCCTGATGATCTCTCCGATCAGTTACCTCCACTTAGAGACATTCAACATGCTATAGACTTAGTCCCTGGAGTCTCCCTCCCTAACCTGCCACACTATCGCATGAACCCCACGGAACATGCTAAACTTAAGAAGCAGGTAGATGAGTTACTGCAGCGAGGTTTCATTAAGGAAAGTCTTAGTCCCTGCGCGGTCCCTGCCCTTCTCACTCCTAAGAAGGACGGATCTTGGAGAATGTGTGTTGATAGCCGTGCTATCAACAAAATCATCGTCAAATATCGTTTCCCTATTCTGAGATTGGACGATATGCTAGATATGATGACGGGTGCCACTTTATTCTCCAAGATCGACCTCAAAAGTGGATACCACCAGATCCGGATCCGACCCGGTGATGAGTGGAAGACTGCTTTCAAGATCAAGGATGGTCTTTAGGAGTGGTTGGTCAAGCCTTTCGGGTTGAGTAACGCCCCGAGTACCTTTATGAGAATCATGACCCAGGTGTTACACCCTTTTATGGGTAAGTTTATCGTTGTCTACTTTGACGATATTCTTATCTATAGTCAGTCTGTTGAACAACACCTAGACCACTTAAAGCAAGTCTGCTCAGTCTTAAGGAAAGAACAGCTCTATGCGAACCCCAAGAAGTGTACTTTCCTTGTAGATCGAGTCATCTTTCTGGGATTTATCGTATCAGCTCAAGGTGTTTCTGCTGACCCCGAGAAGATGAGGGCCATCGTAGAATGGCCAGTCCCCAAGAACATCCGGGAAGTCCGCAGCTTCCACAGATTAGCCACCTTCTATAGGAAATTTATCCGAAATTTCAGCACTATCGGATCTCCTATCACTGACTGTCTTAAGAAGGGTGATTTCCACTGGACCCCGGCCGCCACCAGAGCTTTTGATGAGATTAAGAAAAGAATGGTGGAAGCCCTAGTGTGTGACTTCCTGATTTCTCCAAAGTCTTCGAAGTAACTTGCGATGCTTCGGGGGTCAGAATTGGAGGAGTCGTACCCCAGGAAGGTCACCCAGTAGCTTATTTCAGCGAGAAGTTGAATGACATTCGGCACGATATTCTATTTATGATAAAGAGTTCTACGCTGTGATCTAATCCCTCCGCTATTGGCGACACTACTTGCTCCCGCAAGAGTTCGTCATCTTCTCGGATCACGAGGCTCGGCGTTATATCAACTCCCAAAAGAAATTGAATGTGCGCCACGGTCGTTGTGTAGAGTTCCTTCAGGAGTACACTATACCCTTAGACATAAGGCGGGAGTTGAGAATAAAGTTGCTGATGCTCTCAGTCGTCGCATGATGACTACCACTGAGATGAGAACAGAAGTTGTGGGTTTTAACCAAATAAAGAGGGACTATTTGGACTGCCCCGACTTCAAAGACCTACTCTCTCTTGTCCACAGGAAGCACGCGCCTTATGGACGATTTCCTTATGGAGGATGGTTACCTTTTCAAAGCTTAAATGCTTTGTATTCCTAGCACCTCCATTAGGAAATTTCTTGTCTGGGAACTCCACGCCGGAGGCCTCGCTGGGCACTTCGGACGAGATAAAACTATAGAAGCCATGGAGTATCATTTCTTTTGGCCCAGCCTGAAGAGAGATGTTGGTAGGATGGTTAACCGGTGTCACACTTGTTAGTTAGCCAAAAAGCGTAAGCAGAACACTGGCTTTTACACTCCTTTGCCTGTCCCTAGTTGTCCTTGGCGGGATGTTAGTATGGATTTCATTTTAGGCCTGCCCAAGACTCTCCATAAAAATGATGTCATATGTGTCGTAGTCGATAGATTCTCCAAAATGGCTCATTTTATACCCTGCTCTAAAACATCCGACACCTCTCACATTGTCAAGCTTTATTTCAATGAGGTTGTCCGTCTATATGGTCTACCCAAGACCATCGTATCTGATAGGGATGTTAAATTCACTAGCTATTTTTGGAAGACCCTGTGGATGAAGTTGGGCACTAAATTGCAATTCTCAACTGCCTTTCACCCACAGACTGATGGTCAGACCGAGATAGTTAATATGAGCGTAGGTAATCTGTTGCGGTCTCTGGTTGGTGAGCATGTTAAGGATTGGGATTCCGTTCTACCCACTGCTGAGTTTGCTTATAATAATTCGGTAAACCGAACCACTGGCCTAAGTCCTTCTGAGATTGTTTATGGGTTCAAACCTAGGCAACCTTTAGATCTCATTCCCATGTGTTCTTGGTATAGGATATTTGAGTCTGCATCTTCATTTGCATCGCATATGCATGAGCTTCATAAGGAAATTGCACGACAAATTGAAAAGAGCAACATTGATTATAAATTACATGCAGATTTGAAACGAAAATTTAAAACTTTTGAGGTTGGTGACTCCGTGATGGTGCAGATTCGTCCGGAACAGTTCCCACAAGGAATGGTTAAGAAATTGCATACTAAAAGTGCTGGACCATTCAAAATAATTAAGAAAATCAATGATAATGCTTATGTGGTAGATCTTCCCGCTGAGTTCAACATCAATCCCTCTTTTAACATAGAAGATCTAATGGCATATAAAGGTCCGGATTTCAATCCACCCAACCCACTCATACAACAGCCTTGTGTGACCCCACCTTGTGAGATCCCTAACCTACCTCCACTCCCAGATATTCCTAAATCACCCATAGCAGAAAAAGTGGACACGATCCTGAGCAATGAAATCATCTCTACAAAGGAAGGTGGACGATGAAGGTACTTGATTAGGTGGAGAGGTAAACCCGAGTCAGAGGATACTTGTTTGGATCGTGAGGAGTTACAGCAGCTGGATCCGGACGCATTGGAGATCTATGACAGCACCAGAGATACTTACTCGACGGAGTCGAGCTTTCTTCCACCCCGGGAGAATGATGAGGACATCACTACTTGGAAAGTTTATCGTAGACGTGGTCGTCGATCTACGGCCACGATCGAGTCATTGTATTTTTGAGTCTTATCGTATCGTTATTTTCTTTCATTTATTTATGTTATTTTTTTTCTTTTTTTACCCCTTACTTAAGGGTGGAGTGTTTGTAAGCCCAAAAGGGCATTGTTCTCTTTTCTTTTAGTCCTTTGTTTGAGGCTATTTGAAGGCCCTTTGTTGTATCGTTAAGGGTGATGAATGATTATTATGAAAAATTCCTGCATTGGTGTTCTCTTTGATTGAGAGCTTGTGAGTTGTGTGGAAGAGCCTAGGAGAGGCTCACTCGTAGCACCCAACAGCAGCCTCCGGGAGCTCTTGGTTCCTTCTCTATTTCCCTATCTTCTTCCTCCAACAGCCGGCTCAAAACCCCTCCCCCTTCCCTTGCACCCGTCGGCCTCCCCCTCCCAAACTGAACCCCCATCCCCTCCCTCACCTCTCGGCTAACCTCCCTTCCCCCCATGCAAGCCGCCGGCCACTTCCCTCCTCCCTCCCTCTTAATTTGATTTCCTAATTTAGGATTGGTGCCTATTTAGAAAGAATTGAATTTCAAATTCAGAAAGAATTTGAAATCAAAAACTTTCCTAAAGGACTCAATCTATTTTAGGAAAGTTGCCTAAATAAATTCCTATTTGAATTTAAACTTGAATATGATTAAATTATATCTTTCCAAATACTCATATCTTAAATTAGACAACCCCAAATCAAGCCCCCAAATCCCTCTCACCTCATTATTGCCGCCGGCCCCCTCTCCCTATTCCGCCCCCTCTCTCTCTCCAATCCCACCCTCTTTTTCATTAATTCCTACCCCTTTTGGAATTAAAGCCTAGTTTTCCTTTTCCCACTTCCCTCCTAATTCAAATCTGAAAATAATTTCAGATTTTGGAAACATTGCCCTCTCCTAACCCTAACCCTACCTCTCCAAAATCTGAACCAATTTCCCTCCCTCATCCCTACCTTGGCCGGCCCTCTCCACATCTCCCTTTCCACTTGATTTTCAAAGGAGAACTTCTATCTCTTGGGGAGAAACCTGAAGGACAGCAAAGGACATCACCATCAACCATTCTCTTTCACAATCAATATGAATGGAATTGCCTGAATGGGATTACGGATTGGTGCTTGACGATCAAGGTCAAGTTGACATCTACCAATCTCCTTTCTTCGACGTGGGATTTGATTTCGATAACACCATTGAAGAGTACGTTGATCGCATTCAAGTTGTCTTGGTGGATGCGATCGACGAACAACGGTCCAAGGGACATTGGATCATCACCGGACGTCCAACTTCCGCCACCGCACCTACTTCCTCCCCGCATTCCACTGAAGGTTACATCGTCCATGTACTAAATATCATCACCGGCTCTATTCTCAAACACGTGGATAAAATCCGGAGACGTGTTCTTTCTGAATCACAATAAGGGTGAACTTCTTCTCCCTCATCAATTATCTTTTTTTTTCTATTCACTAACCTTGTAGGTGATGATGGAACCGCAAAGGACTACGTCCGCTTAAAATGCTAAAGCTTAGTAAACGTAAGGTTTGAGTGTATCTTTCTTTGCTTCTAATCTCGTTGTTAACTTAGGGATGTTGATTGAACGCCTATTACTTTTGCATGTTTTGATTTTCTAAGTTATTTGTTTGTTCAAGTACTTAGCAAGTGATTTGGCCTAAATGTAGGCACCCCTTTCGTGTTTTATTTTGTTGTTTCAAATTACTAATAAATATAATCAATAGTCGCTTGTTTCAAGAAGTCGTTCTAATCCTTATTATTTTCATTTCAAAGCATATTAGTCCTGCATCACCCTACCATATGAGAATCCAAACCTTCCTCCACTTCCAAATATTCCTAATTCACCTATTGCGGAGAAAGTTGACATAATCTTAAGCGATGACATCATTTCCATGAAAGAGGGTGGACGAAGAAGGTGCTTGGTAAGGTGGAGAGGCAAATCAGAGACAAAAGACACTTAGTTAGAGTGTGAGGATCTCCAGCGGATTAACCCAGATGCGCTAGAAATCTATGAGAGCATCCGGGATGCATACTTGACGGAGTCAAGCTCTTTTCCACCCTAGGAGAATGATGAAAACATCCGACCGTGGAAAGTTTATCAGAGAAGGGGCCGGAGATCTACGGCTACGATTAGACTACTATATTTCTGAGCATTTATTTGTATTTGATTTTTATTATGTATTTTTTCGTTTTTACCCTCACTTGAGGGAGTAGGCTTATGCGACCCCAGGGGGGCACTTTTGTCATTTGATATTTTATTGTATTATATCTATTTAAGACCTCCCCTCCTCTTTGGTAGAGGGATGATGATGATGATGATGAATGATTGAATGAAATTCCTGCACTTTGTGTCTTGGAGAGTTTTGAGAGATCTTGTAAGATTTTATGTGAAGTCCCTAGGTGAGGGCCAAGCAAGATCCGTCAGCCGCAAGAAGCATTCGGGCTCGGCCTATCTCCACCGCCAAATTTTCCTCCCCTTAGAATCTCGCCCCCACCTTCATCTTCCCCAAAGTTCCAACCAATCGCCCTCCTCTCTCCTCATAGCCACCGGCCCTCCCCTTGGCCAATCCCTAGTCGCCGACCCCTTCCTTCCCCATAGTCGCCGGCCCTTCCCTTGGCTGACCCCTAACTGTCGGCTCACCTCCCTCCTCATAGCCGCCGACCATCCCCCACTATCCCTTGGCTCCAATGTGTCAAATTTCAAATTGATCATTTAATACTTTCCAAATTTAGTGCATCATAAATTTGGAAAAATCTTAATTCAGATTTTAATGCCCTTAAAATCTAAAGTTCCTTTCCAAAAAGGAGGAACCATGATAGGAAACTTCCCCCCAATCAACCCATTTGAATTTTGAATGGAGATTTGTCATAAATCTACTTTCCTTAACTAGTGGGCTATGATTGGAACATCCACTAAGTCACCAAATCAATTTCCCAATCAATGCTGTTCCTTCCAATTAATTCTCTCCAATCAATCACCCCAATTATAGCAACAATTAAATTCTGATCAATTCTAATTGATTCTTGCTTTAATTCTGTAAGCCACCTAAGCAAGAAATTAATTCCAGATTTCTCCTAATTGTTGGAATTAATTTCAGATTTTGTTGATTGCTGCCCTTCCTTAATCAACTCTCCAAACAGGGAATAAAGTCCCCTCCCCGTGGCCGGCCACAACCCTCCACCCGCCCCCCCTATGACTCTACTTCCTGTCTTGGTATTTTCCCCTCAGGCAAGAAATATCAAGCACGTGTTTTCCCCCTCCATACACTCACTCCGAAGCCTTAACCCATTGTTGATTACAAGGCTTACTTGTCTCAAGCTGCAACCCCGAACATCCGATGACCGGATTCCATAAGATGTTAGAACGAGAACCAGGAATACGAGGATGGTAAACTCTCTTGCTAACCTTATATCTTTGACTCCTCCTCAATCATGGCTTCGTTTGATTTTGAAGACTAATCCTCAAAGCCCATATTAAGAGCGTGTGTGAGCATATCTTTGTAGTGACTAGTCTAATTGTTAATTGAGGGATTATCTTTGAGACCTCGCATTGAGCATGAAATTATTTGACTTGATTATGTTATGATTCTCCTATTATCATGTAATTGATTGCTTAAGTCTAATCACTACCTCACTGGCTTAAGTCCTTTTTTTTAGCACATTAAACGCCAATTAATTTTCAGGGTTCTGCTCATAAATGTGTAATTTTCAATTTTACAGCATCTGCGCATTCATTTAGTTCTACATCAAGAAGTCCAATACAGGATGAACAATCAATTACATATGACCAAACCAAAATCTTTGCAAGCACAAGAGATAGAATGTAGCTTCAACCTAGTCAAATGTCGATGTGGTTTAAAAAATACTATATCTATTTAACCATACTTGTTAACGGCGAATGGCGCACCACAGCGCAAAGGTCTCTTTGGAGCCATGACGCATAACACACGACGCGGCGCACACCATTTTGAACATGGTGCAAATTATACTAGAATTATTAAATAATAAGTATAAATATGAAATATCATTAAACTGAAAGACAAGCTATCATAATAATAAAAGACAACCATAGTCATATATAAGTTCAAGTAAACACCTCCCAAATATTTCATAATTCAAAATATTACAATCATTTTTTTAAAGGTTAATGATTTTATAAGAATTTAATATACTCTTCTTGAGAATCATCATCATCAGCAAATGTTAAAAAAGTTTTGTTATCTTCATCAGCATTGTTTCCTATTTCATAATTCTCTTAATAACCCTCCTCATCCTCATTCTCATAGCAACAACATCATGCTTAGATGAAGATTCCTTCTCTTTGCCTTTAGATCTCTCCCGAATGTTATAGCTTTTATCATAAACACCAGTAGCCTCAGCAACACTTGTTCAAGTTAAATCTTCCTCTTCAGCAATAAAGTCAATTTCTTCATCAGACTCGTCATCTAATTTTCCTGTTAGCCACTCATTTGCATCATCTATCTCAGTCAAAGTAATATGATCAATCACATCACGATGATTGTATCTCTGAATCAATGCTCTATTATATTTTACATAAACTAAATCCTTTAAGCAACCATGATCCAATTTGCTCCTTCGTTTGCTATGAAATACTAATACGCCTTTGCAATTGCTCACATATTTTTATATATTGTAATAAATTTATGCGGAGGGAAAACATGATGAGAAAGCCACCAAATCATAAACATGATTTATATGCAAAGTGAATGAGCAACCTAACGATTTTCTACACCATTGCCACACAAAACTGATACAAGCATGCAAATTCAAATCAAATTGCTTGAATAACCAACCATAAGGAGTTTTGTAAACTGAAAACTGAAGCTGGAGAGGCATATCTTCAAGAAAATTCAAATGATTAAAATGCTTCATAATCTAGCCATAGTGTATATACAAGTTTAATTATAGTGGCAAAAGTCACCTAGGCTTAGAGTCACCTGCCTTGCTTCGAAATGATGAGAGGCAGAAGAATGAGCGAGGTGCTGCAATATTTCAAGATAATATCATCTTTCTATTATCTCCCATTTGAGATTGAAAGTACGCATGCTTGGAGAAGAATTGTGAAAACAGAAATTAAAAAAAAAAGAAAATCACCTAACTGCACCGCTCAGTAGCGGCCTCCGTCGAAAACAGAGGAGAAACACTCGGGAGAGGGCATTCTTTCATCGCGTGCAAGCATATACCCAGTTCAGATAAAATCGTCAAAAAGGAATTGGAATTGTTTCAAACAACGTGAGCTAATCACATTGATTAGTTCATAATCAAGTTATTAGTTGGGTTGCCTAAATTAAATATCTGCTTTGCTTGGCCATCCACTTGTCCAGGACATTCAATAGTTCACTAGGGTGAAGAAACTTCTTTAACTTAAGGAATTGAAATTTGAGCATTGGAAAGGATGGGAAATGCTTATAGCATACAATAGTAGTACTTTAAAATCTCCAGTTTAAGAGAAATATTTATAAATTTCTCTTATGCTGAAGATTTTAAGTCATTTAAAATCATAGTTGATAATCATTACTTTTCATCTATAGGTAAAATTAATTCAAGAAAAAAATAAGTACAGCGTGTGAAATAAGGTGCAGTTTGATCAAGGGTGTAAATGAATCGAGCTGGCTTGAATTTCACTAGTTAACGAGCTCGCGAGTTAAGCTTATCAGGTCATGAGCTCAAAGTTGAGTTTGAATATCGAACAAGCTCAATTCGAGTTAGACAAAACTCAGCTCGCTAGCTTGTGAGCTAACTCGCATTTTTTAAAATAAAGTTTAAAAATGGTATTTTTAGTATTTAAGAAAATAAAATCTATGTAGCTACAACTGCTATCATTTCCTAGATTAAATGTATTTTTTTAGTTTTAAAAAATTAAAAGCTATCACTACAGGAAAATCACCTTTTTGCCGGGGAAAAATCCGTCGCAAAATCCGATTTGCGGCAGATTTCTTTTCGTTCGCAAAAAACCGCATCGCAAAATTATTTGCGACAGAAAAAAATTCTCCGCAAAAATTAAAAAAACCAGAAATTCGAACTTGACTGGTTGCTCGCTATCCAAGCCTGACCTGTTGCCCGCTGCCCGAGCTTGACTGCCCTCCTAATCGACTGCCTGCTCCTTCTCGACCGCCCAAGCCCGCCTAACTGGCTGCTTGATCCCGCCTAACCGGCTGTCTGACTGGAATGCCCGCGCCACATGACTTGCCCGGGATTTGAACCTGCTCCTCTTCCAAACCAACTCCCTTCTTCACTCAGCCGCGGAGACAAAATACAACAGAAAGTTTTTTTATTTATATTATAACTCAGCTTGTGGCTGATTTGCAACGGCAAATTAGGCCACAAAAAAATCATCGAAAATTTGCGTCGCAAATCCGTCATCATTTTCGACAAAAAATAATCCGTCATAACGTCAGCTGCAAATCCGCTGCAAATCTATAACTTTCCTGTAGTGTATGTAGGTACAACTGCTATCATTTCCTCTATTAAACATGTATATCTACCATTTTCTACTTAATTTTTCCCTTGAAAAAATGAACTGCACTCCTTTTCTACCAAGCTTTATCCACAGCTTTAACCTCAACCCATGTCCGTGACTTCTTCTCCAGTGAGTTGCCGTAGCGACGCCTGCTACGATGGGCTTCTCCAGCGTCAACGAGCTTCTTTGACGAACTTAAGCTTACATTTATTTTAACGAGTCAAGCTCGAGTTTACATTTATTTTAATGAGTCGAGCTCTAGCTCAATACATAAGCTTGACTCTAGCTCAAGCTCAAGTTTGAGCCCATAGTTGATTGGACGAGCTGAGCTTGAGTTAGGTGTTTGGCTCAACTCATTTACACCCCTAAGTTTGATTAACTTAATTGCATAGAAGAAATGCTACACTTTTTGTGTTAGTTTTTTTCATCCATAAAGTTGATAGAACTAGGAGATCTATGAATGTTTGTAAAGAGATATTTAAACAATAAGCAAGTATCTAAATATAATGATGATAAAACTTTTGGCCATTATTTATGATATATCAGAAACCTTCAACAACAAGAGCTAGAGGAGCATAACCTGACTCATCTTGGGGCGTCGCCTAGCAGAATGACGAACACACGCAGCAGCACATGCAATCATCCGTGCCATCTCCACGGGGTCATAGTTACCATTGAGACGATGATCAGCTACATCATCATAGTTTCCATCAGCCAGTGCTTGGAAAAGAACCGGCCTTGCCTGTTTAAAACAAAAAAAAAAATGTTGAGTTCAAAAACAAATAAATCTCTGCAATTATGGTTCATCGCTTTGTATCAAACACCAGAAAATGAATGACAGCAGAACTACACTGACCCAGTCAACTAAACTGTCTTCCATGAATGCATGAGAGCTGCCTACAGGCCGTTCTCCAGTAATTAACTCGAGAAGCATCACGCCATATGAGAACACATCTGATTTCTCAGTTAGCTTTCCACTGGATGCATACTCTGGAGCTAGATACCTAGAATCATGGATAAAACTGCTAAATTAGCACCAGGTTGTTTTGGTCTTATGGTTGCTTCAGGTTTGGATGTTCTAGTTTACCCAAATGTTCCCATGACTCTTGTGGAGACATGCGTGTGATTTTCAGATGAAAGTTTAGCCAAACCAAAATCAGCAACCTGAAGACGTGTAGCGGGCATCGAATAATTTAATGAGAAATATAGGATCTATGTAAGCAAGACAAACATATAATTGGCAATCAATAATAGACTTGCAAATGCTCTAAATTGATGAAATCAGAAAAACCATGTGAGCATATAGCAAAGCTGCAAAGGTATATAACTGTCAAGCAGCATATTTTCTTTTACGTCTCCTCAAGTTAATCCTTGCAAAAGGTTTATGATTAAGCTTGACATTGTTATGGAGTCATTACAGCACATTCTTACACTGTCATCATCATCGTCAGCATCATGATCTTATCCCAACTACCTAAATACTTCCACCTTTCGTTCAAGTTGCTAGCTAAATGAGGTGTTCACTATGCTTTGCCATAGTTTTTATCACAATATCTAACTATATTATCTTTGATCTACTTTTTGTTCTTTATCCTTCAAATTTTTTTCTACCTACATGCCTTATTTGTGTATCTTCTAATCTTCATTGTACATGCCCAAAACTAATCACAAGCCTCATTAGGCAAAAGGCTTGTAATTATGCTTGAAACTTAAAATTCATTTCATATTCATTCAATTTTTAATCAACTTAATGTCAAACTCAATTTTCTTTGACATGAGGAAGACTTGCTTTAAATTAATTTAAATCAACTTGAATGAATTATAATATATATCTAATTATATTGCTACATGCTGGATACTACGTACATGTTCAATGACTAGTTTTAATCGAAAGTTCTCTCTCGTTATCGGGAAGGATAACTAATTATAGGGGCTTACGCCTATAGAAAACCGAAACTCATATCATAAAGTCTTCGCAAAATAACGGCGAAATTTCTGAGTAGTGTCTTATCTAAAATTCAATTTACCTTCTGAAAATTTATCCCAAATCTATACTTGTTAAAACTCTTCCCGTTGAACAAAAAAGTTGCTGAGAGGCTGGGGTGCGAATTTTCGGAGCCCACACCCGCCCCCGCCCCCCCTTTTGAAGCAGCCAGTTTAAGGGAAGAGGGAGAGAGATTCCAGTGAGAGAAAGTAAATTTCGGGCGGCTTTGGTCAGTTTTCTGCTGTCGGTCTATTTTGGAAGTTGTTCGGATCTAAGTAGATTACATTTTGTCAATTTCAGTTTTCAAAAATACAAAAATTTTGGGATTTTTCTGATTCAAATTATAAATTTGTAGCCTAAAAACAAGAATAACTTCACACCCACTAAACTTTCCTCAGGTAACTTTCTGTATGTTGTAGATACAATCATTCTGAACATTTAGATAATTTTCTTAAAAATTTCTACGAGATAAATTAAAAAATGTGCTATTTTTAGCAAATTGGAAATGATTATGATCTCCAAAAATAAAGTTGTAATACATTTAAGGCTTCAAAACAGCATTCGAAACAATCCCTGATAATATGATGAATTTCTAAAACTGCAAAATTCTATTTAGTTGTTGAATTTGTTGGTTACCGATGGTATATTTTGGAAATTTTTGTAAGTTGATTATTTCATTTATTTAATTGTAATACAATTATATCTGTACTTATCTGCTTGAAATGTGTGATTTCGTGGAGCTCTGATATTGGAGGAAGATCTATGAAGCTAAAAGCCCTAGGAGCTATAAGGGCCTAAATTTATGCCTATCTGATGGGCTAAGCATTTAAGAGTAATAAGGGCCTATTTTCTGAAATGCTAGTATAAGGAGTCATAAAAGCTTGAATTTTGATATCTATTTTTTATAGAAAGTATAAAGGGCTGAGGAAAATCTATTATTTTTTACTCTGATTTATGAAGTACTTCTTTATTTACATTTAATGTAAAGTCTATTAAATTTTAATTGTCTACAAGCAGTTTTCTGAATAGTACAACTATAAAATAACTATTTTTAAATTCAGTTACATACTTACATGTAAAATGGCTTAATTATTAAAAATTAAGAATGGTAGGTATGACCTGTTGAGTTGTGTTGGCTCATGCATATTCTGCATTCTGTCTCAAGTCACTGAAAAGGTAATGAGCCAGTTGAGTTGTTGTCGTTGCATGTTCTGATCTTCTGAGTTTGTGTTGGTACTTCCCTTGTTTTTAGATTTTTGTACAATCATAGTTATCGTATGTTCTGTCCTGCTCTATTTTATTTTGATTTGTAGCCATATACTGTAATGCAAAGATTTTATTGTATATACATTTTAAAGATGAATGAAATTGAAAAAAAAATTGTGGATAGCTTTATCTGCTTTGTATTGGATATTCTTTAGTTGCTTTATTGTTGGGGATGATGAGGAGGAGTAAAGCACCACAATGCTGAAATAAGAAAGAAAATAAAAGCAGTAGAAACTAAAGGACGTAAGGATTTAATGTGGGAAAATTCAAAATAGGGAAAAAAAACCACGGAGCCACACCACTCCAAGAAATCCACTATGAAAATTGGGAGAAATAAGTACAAATCTTCTCTCCCACTCTCTCCTTGCTTCTCTTCTCACATACACCATTCTCAATCTTGCGCTAATTGCAAATACAAAAGAAAGCTAAGTAAAATAACTCCAAGGGACACAACCCTTCAGAAAATAAGAAAGAAAATCATCCAGTCTGTCTCGCAGCGCTGTAGTGCCCAGTCTATGTTTGACAATGATGCAGTTCATGAACACTCAGCGGTGCAGCGCTCAGTCTCTGTTTTGACCGCTGCGGCGCCATATCTCGACCGTTGTGGTGCTCTGCTCATTTTCTTTCAACGCTGGGACGCTCGGGAACACAATGTCGTGTCACTCGGGTACGGAGTGTTGAGGCGTCACCCGAACCCAACCAGGGGGTAAACCCCCCTGCACCCGCTAGTGTACATGACAAGCTTTGAGGTCCGAGACAACAGAATAACCATATTCATCAACACAATCTGATTCCACACATAATAATCTCCCACTTGGAACTGATTGCAATTAATCCTTCTCTTGATCTGTAACACCAATCATAGTAATGATAGTATGGCTCACCCCTACTCTCAGCCTCCATGAAGACCAACTGAAACTATACATAGCTTCAATTTTTCAACTATCATCGTCTTCGTCAGCATGTCTATAGGATTTTCGATCGTGTGTATCTTCTCCAAAAATAATTGACCATCTTCTAGAAGCGACTTAATGAAATGATATCAAAGTTGGATGTGCTTCGTCCTAGCATGAAATACAGCATTCTTGGTTAGATGAATACATCCTATATTGTCACTATACAGCTTCCCATTCTTTTTATCCTTGCCAAGTTCTGTTAAGAAACTTTGCAACCAAATCATCTCTTTGCTAGCCTCAATGATAGCAATGTACTTCACTTTTGTGGTTGAGAGCATAACAATCTTCTGCAACTTGGAAACCCAACTGACTGCAGTCTTTCCCAAAGTGAAGATATAAGCTATTGTGCTTCTCCTACCATCAAGATCTCCAACAATATCAGAATCTACATAACCTTGTTGATCAATCCCTGCACCATCAAAGCAAAAAACTTTATCAACTAATCCACTCAGGTATCTAAGAATCCACTTAACCGCCTCCCAATAAAGTTTGCCTGGATTACTCATAAAGTTGCTGACAACTTCCATTGCATATACTATATCAGATCTTGTATAGATCATAGCATACATAAAACTTTCAACTACTGAAGCATATGGAGTCTTCTTCATCTGTTCTTCCTCTACTTCAAATTTAGGTGATTGTTCTTTGGATAACTAAACGTAACTACCCAAGGGAGTGCAAACTGGCTTTACCTCACTCATGTTGAGTTTCTGAAGCATCTTTTCAACATACTCTGCCTGAGACAACTTCAGCATACCTAAACTTTTATCTCTACTGATTCTTACACTGAGAATTTTCTTTGCTAGTCTCAGATCTTTCATTTCAAACTCCTTTGATAATTGTTCCTTCAAATATTTTATCTTCTTCATATTTGAACTTACAACCAGCATGTCATCTACCTAGAAAAACAGAATAATATAACAGTTATTAAAATGTTTGAAAAAACAACAGTGGTCTGCTCGGCACTTTGTGTACCCATTATTTGGCATAAACCTGTCAAATCTCTTGTACCACTGTCTTGGTGCGTGCTTCAGACCCTATAAGCTCCTCTTGAGCCTACACACCATATCTTCATTACATGTGACCACATAACCCTCAGGTTGTACCATGCACAACTCTTCATCAAGGTCACCATGAAGAAACGTTGTCTTTATATCCATCTACTCGAGATGTAAATTCTCAACTGCTACCATGCTTAGTACAACTCTGATTGTAGTCATCTTCACCACTGGAGAGAAAATTTCAGTGAAGTCCACTCCTTACTTCTGCTGAAAACCTTTAACTATAAGCCTGACCTTGTAGTGCTTGCTACCATCAGGTTCTTCTTTCAGCCTATAAACCCACTTGTTCTTCAGTGCTCTCTTGCTATCTGGTAGCTCTGTCAACTCCCAAGTCTGATTTAATTCAAGTGAATGCATCTCATCATCCATAGCTTGCTCCCACTTATTTGAATCATCAACTTGAATAGCTTCATCATAACACTCTGGTTCACCACTATCTATCAGCAATATATAGTACAAATATGAAGAATACTTTTTATTGGCCTTGAGATTCTGTTAGATCTCTTTATTTTAGTAGTAGGAGTATGAGGTACTCGCTGTGCTTCATCAACTTTATCTTCTTGATCATCATCATCCTCAATTTCAACATATTTAGAAGAATCTTCAGGAGTCCCATTTCTATCCTTATACATTTCATTTTCATTGAATTTTACATCCCTACTCCTGATGAATTTCTGATTCTGATAATCCAAAAATTTGAAACCAAATTCATCTAAGCCATATCCAATGAATGTAAACTTGATAGATTTTGGATCAAGCTTACTCATAGATCTTGCATCAATATGAACATAGGATGAACAACCAAAAACTTTGAGGTGGGATATACTAACCTCCTTTTCACTCCAGGCTTCCTCAGGTAACCCCTCATTTAGAGGAACTGAAGTACCACGATTGATCAGATAAATTGCAGTATTCATTGCCTCTACCCAAAACTGTTTGGGTAGACCTGTATTTAACCTCATGCTCCTGGCACGCTCAGTAATAGTTCTATTCATGCGTTCTACAACACCATTCTGATGTGTTCTTAGAAAAGTGAACTCATGCCTGATCCCATTCAATGCACAATACTCCTTGAACTCCTTATCACGATACTCACCATCATTATCTGATCTGAGACACTTGAGCTTCAGACCTGTCTCAAGCTCAACCACGGCCTTCCACTTCTTTAAAATATTAAATACATCTGACTTGTGTTTTAAGAAGTAGACCCATACCTTCCTATTGTGATCATCAATAAATGTGACAAAATACAAAGATCCTCCTATAGAAGAAACTGAAGCAGGACCCCATACATCAGTACGCACTAACTCCAACTTCTTTGGCTTGACCTTTGAACAAGTATTTGAAAAACTCACCCTATGTTACTTGCCATATATACAGTCTTCACAAAAATCTAAATCTATAAATTTAAACCATGAAGCTTTCCTTTAGTAATAAGTGTGCATACCTTTCTTACTCATATGGCCAAGCCTTCGATGCCAAAGACCTCTATCAACATCTGAATCTGCTACTCTAATAGAATCTGCTCTTCTATTGATAATATATAGGATGCCTTCATTACTACCATGAGCTATAACCATAGCCCCTTTTGTCACCTTACACATATCTCCTATATATGATGTCACATGGCCTGAGTTTGTAAGCTGACTCACAAAAATTAAACTCTTATTCAGACAAGGAATGTGCCTAACATCCTTGAGTCTCCAAATTGACCCATCCGACATTCTGATATCAACATCTCTCTATCCAATAATGTTGCAGAGCATGTTGCCCCCGAGATACACTTTTCCTAAATCACCTTGAGTATAGTTCTAGAATGCATCCTTATTAGGGCTTGCATGAAAAGAAGCACCCGAATCTATCACCCAAGGTTCAGAATTGTCTAGAGATAAAATCAGAGAATCTGACTGATATTCTTTTGTAGATACATTTGCAGAATGATTTTATCTTGACCTCCACCACTACCCTTCTTTAGAACTGTGCGGTCCTTCTTCAAGTGATCCTTCTTTCCACAGCTCCAGCACACAACGTTTTTTCTACCAAAAGTAGACTTTTCTCTCTTGGATTTAGATCTCCCTTTATTAGGACCTCTCTCTAAAACCCTTCCTCTTGCATCAACATTCAGAGCAGAATTTGAAGATTCATTCGCCCTTCTACGAACATCTTCATTCAGCACTAACCCCACAATATCCTCAATATTCAGCTTTGAACTTCCTGAAGAGTTATAGCAGTAACAAGCCCATCCCAGCTTTCTGGCAATGAAGATAACAACAGCAATGCCCTCACCTCATCATCAAAACTAATGCCAACTGAATACAATTGAGTCATTATAGTATTTAGATTATTTAGGTGTTTCGCCATTGGGGTGTTGTCCAGCATCTTCATATTGAATAACTTCATTAAGAACACTTTATTTGAGGTGATGGATTCTCATACATCTTAGTCAGTGCGGCCATGAGATCGACTGTAGTCTTCTCATTTATAATATTAAATACAACAGATGAGAAAAATGAAAATCGTATCAAACATAGTGCAGTGGGGATTGTATTAGCCCAATGTCACCCCTTTTTTTAGACTTGTGTTGTTGGTGAAGAAGAAGGATGATAGTTAGAGATTCTGGTAGATTATCATGCCTTGAACAAGGAGACTGTGCCGGACAAGTTTTCCATATCAGTCATTGATGAGCTGCTAGATGAGCTGTATGGTTCAGTGGGGTTCTCAAAAATCAATTTGAGTCCGGGTATCACCATATCAAAATGAGACCAGAAGACACCCACAAGGCAGCTTTCAGAACTCATGAGGGACACTATGAGTTCTTGGTGATATCTTTTGGCCTACTAACACTCCTGCCACTTTCCAGTCACTCATGAATAGGGTGTTTAAGCCTTATATTTAGAGGTTTGCTCTGTTATTCTTTGATTACATCCTTATCTATAGCAAGTCAGAGGAGGAGCACTTGAAGCACTTGGGGATGGTGTTGGGAACTTTAAAGGAGCAACAACTATATGCCAACTTGAAGTTGTGCCCTTTTGCACAGCAAAGGGTGGAGTACTTGGAACATATAGTGTCTCAAGCTAGGGTGTCAGCAGATCCAACCACGATTGAGGCAATGGTGGAGTTGCCAGTCCCTAAAAACCTGAAGGGGATAAGGGGGTTTTTGGGACTCACAGGATATTACAGGAAGTTTGTGAAGGATACAGCTCTATAGTCTGGTCGTTGACAGAGCAGCTTAAGAAGGACAATTTCAAATGGGGGAAGGCAGCCACTCAGACATTTGAGCAGCTGAAGAAAGCCATGAGTAGTGTCCTCGTGTTAGCACTACCAGATTTTAGTGAATTGTTTGTAGTAGAGACTGATGCATCAGGCTATGGGTTGGAAATAGTTCTCATGCAAGGGCAAAGGCCCATAGCTTATTTTAGCCAATTGACTGCTAGGGCCAGACTGAAATTAGTATATGAAAGGAAATTGATAGCAATTGTGTTAGCAATTCAATAGTCGCAACCTTACATGTTGGGGCGGCACTTCATAGTCAGGACCAATCAGAGGAATTTGAAGTTTCTGTTGGAGTAGAGGAGCATCAATGGTGGCTTTCCAAGTTGTTAGGGTATGACTTTGAGATCAAATATAAGCCCGGGTTGAAAAATAAAGCGGCAGATGCTCTCTCCAGATGTAATGAAGATCCCCAGGTTATGGGTTTATAGGTTCCCATGGTGGTGGATTGGGAGTCTTGAAGCAAGAGAGCGAGCATGATGAAGAGCTAAGTAAAATCAGAGGAGATTTATTGCATAACAAGGGTAGTCATCTTGGTTATTTCTTGGTGGGTCAGAAGTTGTTATACCATGGATGATTTGTGCTATCAAAGACATCACCACACATCCCTCAATTGTTGCAGGAGTTTCATGGCACTGCTATTGGGGGACATTTAGGAATCCAAAAGACACATCAACTGGCAAAGAAACTGTACTTGGTGGGCACGCAGAAGGATATAGAGAAGATGGTGGCCAGTTTTGATGTATGCCAGAGACACAAATACCAGGCTATGGCTCCAGGTGGTCTTTTACAGCCTTTACCCACGAAGGTGTGGGAAAATATAACTATGGACTTTATTGAGAAATTACCTAAGTCAGAAGGATTCACCGGGATTCTAGTGATGGTGGACAGATTGAGCAATATGCTCATTTCATTCCCCTACGCCACCCATACATTGTGGTGTCAGTGGCAGTTGTTTTCATTAGAGAGGTGGTCCGTTTGCATGGCATACTCGAGCCCATTGTGTTTGATCAGGACAACGTCTTTTTGATCCATTTTTGGAGGGAGCTATTCAAGATGCAGGGGACTATCCTGAAGCAGAGTATCGCTTACCATCCTCAGACAGAGGTGATAAATCGCAGTGTGGAGAGTTATCATAGTTGCTTTGTCTCAAATACCCCAAATATGTGAGCTAAATGGCTAGCCTGGGTAGAGTACTAGTATAACACTCATATTATACAGCAGCACAGACAACATTTAAAATCCTATATGGGAGAGATACCCCTCATCTACTGCATTATGGGTATGAAAACACACCAGTATCGTCAGTGGAGCAGTACTTAGGAGAAAGGGACTGGATATTGGCAGAATTGAAGAGACATCTACTCTAAGCACAACAAATTATGAAGAAGCAAATAGATAAACACATGAGGGATGTGCAGTTTGAGATTGGAGATAGAGTTTATTTGAAGATCCAACCTTACAGACAGAGGACTCTAGCTATACGGAGGAATGTAAATCTTTCTCCTCGATACTTTGGGCCATATGAGGTCGTGGAGTGTATAGGTGCGGTTTCCTATCGCCTATTGTTGCCACCAACTTCAGTCATCCATCCAGTATTTCATGTGTCGCAGTTGAGATGAGCCATTAGAGACCATACACCTTCACCCACACTATCGGCTATACTATAGGTAATATTAGAACCCTTGGAGGTAATATTAGAATCCCTAGGGGTGCAAGGGGTGCACCAAGGAGGCAAGGGGATTAAGGAAAGTGTTGATCAAGTAGAAGAATTACAAAAAAATGAAGCAACATGGGAAGCCTACAGCACTATCCATAGGCAATTTCTTTTTTCCCATCTTGAGAACAATGTGATTTTTTGGGAGGGGAGAATTGATATAATTGTGGACCCCACCTAATTTCAAGAGCCAAAGGCTCTTGTTTTGTGGGTCCTAGCATCTCATTTCAGACTTATAGGAGCAAAAAGTTTAAAGGGAGATCATTAGAGAAAATGTGAAGTGCATTCATGGTGGGAGAAGTTTAAGGGGAGATCATTGGAGGAAATGTGAGATATATTTATGGTAGAATTCGAGCTTATTTTAAGCGGGAAAGTTTATATGTGGGGGGGATTATGTGAAGAATTTTCTGAAGTAGTTTTTTTTAGGTGATTTTGGGTTCCTAGTTGTTGCTAAGAAATTGGGAGAGAGCCAATTTATCTCTAAAATAGTGAATAAAATGTATCTTGTGTTTCTTTGATTGAAGATTGTTATTTCAGCTTTATTAGTATTGTTCTTGCATACCATTGTTATTTTCTCTTGTTTTTGGTAGTTGTTTTTTTGTTGTTTGGTGTTGAGTTCACTCTAGTGGCTATTTTGGGTGCTAATTTGATCTCTAAAACATATCAGATTCATGAACCACTCTTAGAGAACAATTTAGAGAATCCTATGCATTTAAATTCAATTCTTTAGGGCTTACCATCACGAAACTGATGAGCAAACTAGGGCTATAAACTGAACACTTGGTGGAATGTTTTCGCTAATTAGCAAGCCCGCGATTATAATAATAGGACAATCATGGAAGTTTAGGAGCAAGTAAGGACTTTCCAAGAATTGAATGAGAAGTACAAGAAGGATGCTTGCACATTTTCAATGCTTGAAGTATAAAGGTGACTTAAGCTAGGAAATAAAGGTTTCCTACAAGCACCCATGCTTCAGTTCATGCCCTCTTATCAAGAAGTTCGGACCAAATTGAGCTATATAATAAGATGATTATTAGCCCAACATTCAATATATCAAACCTTCACCCATATATTAGTGACTCATTACCAAAACTCGAGGATGAATTTTCTTAATGGAGGGTAAGAAGATGATGCAACTAAACCCTTCCAATGGTTATAGCTCCAATGGTCTAATGTGCAATGTTAGTGACTCCAAACATTAATTGCAATGGAAAAATCAGGCCACTCTACAGGCCTATTCGGTAGATTCACTCGGCATATCCATTTGTCAAGTTCATTCGATGAGCCTACTCATCAAATTCAATCGATAGGCCTTTGATTAGTGACTATCTAGGTGTCAATTATCCAGGTATATTTTTATATTTTCTTAGTTGCTTACTTCTTAGGCTATACACCTAATGTAATTTGGTGTATTTTTTTATTCTTGAAATAGATTTTTTTGTGGTACCTAAACTCTTATAAAATTTGGGTCAAATGCCATTTTTAAAGAAAGACATATAATGATGTACATTCTATGCTAGCAACAAAACCCCTAGATCTCCTCTCTCTAGATCCTCTCGCTTTTCTTTCTTTCTCATATTTCCTTCTTTATTTTTGCAATGTGAACCTTGTAAGTCTTGCAAGTAGGGTCTGTATATCACCTCTAAAAAATTTAGATCTAGCATGCTCTTAGATTTTTCTGTAGCACCCAAAACGTTATAACTATAAGGTCAAAGGGCTATTCCAAGAAGAGACATATACAATAATCATATACATTTTATGCTAGCAATTAAAAAATCCAGAACATCTCTCTTTAGATTATCTTATTTTTCTTTCTTTTCTCATATTTCCCTCTCTATTTTCTGCTATGTGAACTTTATAAGTCTTGAAAGTAAGATTCAGTTGTCACCACAGATAAAATTAGATGCAACAAATTACATTTTGGTTCCAAAGGTTTAAGGCATTCTTCACTCTGATTCAAATTTTTAAAGACACTACATTTGGGTCCCTAGTGGTTTTGAGATGCCACTTACATCCTCCAACTTAGCTGCCAATATTAGAAGAAATGCCTGCAGGCTAACGTTCATTAAAATTAGCAGCAAGTCCATTTAGTCATCAAACACATGATTATTAAATAAGTGTTAGATATTTTGACTTCCAAAAATGCCCTCCTTGCGTTATAAAGCAATTCAACTTCTTATTCAGCTTCAATGTTTCTTCGATCGGACCCTAAATATTTATCAAAGAACTAGATTACAATACCCAAACATATGCAAAAGTCATGCTGAGACCATCGAATTGTTCATAAAAAATTTGCAAAAGAAGACACATTGAAGGCAAACCCCTAAATTCATGATTCAAGAGAAAATAGTAGATTATGATATATCGTCCTTTTACAAACTTCAGATTCGCCCTGCTAGGATTTTTCCCTAGCGCCTTCTCGGCACTGTTGGCGCTTCTGCCTCGCGGTCCAATGCTCGGGGAAGTTTTCTATTCCCCTTTTTCCTTTTGTGGTGATTTTTGCTTTCCCGTTTCTTTTGAATCGTCCACCGCTGGCCGCTTTGGCCGATATGGTGGTGAATTGATTGGTCGATCCCAGTTTTTTGGATGGACCGATCAAGCCTCAGTCCTTCTGTGATGCCCTCTCTAGCTCTTCCCTTGATGCGAGGTTTCCAAATCTGAAACCTTCCTCCTTCGGTCCTTTAGTGGCTTGCCATCTCTATGGATTTCCGAGAAGGAAATACTAGCCCTAGCGGCTCCTCTGCATTTTGCATTAGTTGATTTTTTTCCCCTCTCGACGCCCCTCTCTTGACACTATTTGAAGGTATTTCTTCAATCTGAAGCTTATTAGTGATTTCTTCATTACTTTGTTCGATTCTTCGCACATTTGATTAAGTTGGTTAATGACTTGGACTACAGTAGAATTTTTTGCCATAAATCTTACCTTGTAAACAACTGTCATATGAAATTGACTAAATGATCTCCCCTTCTGGACATTGGGAGTCTTCTGTTATTCCTATTTGGATTTCCTTTCCTAACCTGCGCCCTCACCTATTCTCTCCCCGTATCCTCCACGGTCTTGGCTTGCTTTTTGGTTGCCTATTAAAAGTTGATAATGCGACCTATAGAAGCTCCCACCCCTCTATTGCACGTGTTTTGTTTGAGCTTGACATTACTAAAAGTTATCCAGATAAAGTTTGGTTAGGTCTTGAAAAATTAGGTTACATTCAACATGTTGTCATAGAAGAATTTCCCTCTTTCTGTGCACTGAGTAAAAGTATTGGACATGTCAAGGGTGATTGTCATCCTCGTCCCTCTTCTGTACTAGTGAATGTTGGTGTTATGCTTCTAATTCGATTAATCTCAATGTTATTTCTGAGGAGAATGTTGTTGCTAATGTTGATTCTTTTGATAATATAGTTCTTCCTTCAATGAATGCTTCGCATGTTATTCATGGGGTGCTTAATGATGAGAATTGTGAGGCCATCGGGGTTATTGGGGCGCAAGGTCCTAATGATGCTCTAACTGGGGATACTGATGGTCATATTTTGGTGAATAATGTTCCACCTTATGAGCCTGTCTTTACTGTGGAGGAATTTACGGCTTTGGCTACATCTTGCGAGATCAGAGATGGTGTTAATGAGGTTAGGGTGCTAATAATTGTATGGTTAATCTTATTGCTAGTCCTATTGCTTCACCTAGTGTTCAAGTGGATGTTGCTTTTGGGGGCTGTGAAGTGTTGATCCCTTTGGATGGTGAGTTGTCTGATGTGCCTGTTGCGATTGGGGATGCAGTGAATTCCTTTGGTTTGGTTGTTGTTGTGTGGACTCTCTTGTGACTTCATTGGAACCATCAAATAAGCTTTTTTTTATGTCCCTATTTCATTAATTTCAAGTGACATCTTGAAAGCTCAATTGGCGGTTAATTCAGAGAGTATTTGTGTGGATCAAAATGACTGGCTTGAGGAGTCCTTTTCCTCACCTTACGGGGGTGATGGGGAGGATTTTCATGGGCCTGAAGATGATGTTCATGCAATGTTCAATTTGAAGGTTAATCGTATTGTTGAAAAAGCTTTTGGCCTAGTGATGTAATACCATGCAAGAGCTCATAAAGATTCAAAATTATAATTGGCAAAATATTCCAAGTGGTAAACTTATTATGATAACATTCAAAGTGATTAAAGAACTTAAGTTTTCCTCTTGCTTAGGCGAAGGAGTACATGAAAGATAACCAAATCTCGTTGGATAAACAAAGGTAAAAGTAATACTACTTGCTCTTACAACAACAATCCAAAACTTAATAAAGAGAATTTCACCTTGAAGAATTAATCACTCGGCTAGACTAAGCTTGGTTTGGAGAAGATTTTCCACGCTAAAATTGAGATCACCACGAAGAAGATGGTTCCGACGATCTTTGCCCACGGAAAAGTAGCCGGTGGTGGAGGCGGTGGTGGATGGCCGACGATTATCCACGGGTTCGGACGGATGTATGCTTCAAGCGACAAAGCCAATAGGTAGGTGATGCGGTTGACGTAGTCTCCAACGTTGTCTTCGTTTCCAAAGTGCAATTCAAAGAAAGGTGACTCCAAGATGATCACCCTACCTTGTTCATCCAAGACCAAACCATGATCATGGTCGGGATCCGCCATGTGAGAACATCGGACGATCGTGGGAGAGGTGTCGTGGAGGATTAGCCGGCTAGAGGGGAAGAGGGGATTGGGGAGGAATTATGAGGGGTTTCCAAATTGGGATTTCTAATTTAGGTAGAAAATAATTCAATCCAATCCAATCCAAAATTAAATTGAAATTAGATTTAAGACTTTCCTAATTTAGTGGTACTAATTTAGGAAACTATTTGAAATTCGAATTTCAAATTTCAAATGAATAAGATTTGTTTCCTAAACCTCCTAAGCCAAATTAAGGAAATAGTAATGATGAATTAATTCATCATTCAAGGGATTTGGGCAAGGAGAGGGCCGGCGGTAGGGTTTGGGGGAGATGGTGGGGGACGGCTAGCCAAAGGGAGGAGGGGAGGAGGCCGGCGGGTCTTGGGTGGGGTGTTCGGGTAGGGTAAGGGGGAGGAGGGGTGGGGAGTTGGCCGGCGGTGGAGAGGTTGGGAGGGGTTAGCGGGTGGTGGTAGTGAAGGAGAAGGAAAAGAGAATGAAATAAGAAAAGAAAGCCACGAGTCGAGGACTCTTCCAACGACTGATGGGTATTTCGCTTGCTCTCACCTTGAGCTCTCTTTCTCTCCTCTAGTGCTCACACAAGATGAAGAAGAAGATAAAGGAAATTTTCATTAATCAATCATCATCTCATACAATGCAAGGGGCCTCCTATAAATAGGCCAAAGGAAGAAAATAAAATACTAAAGTGCCCTTGGGCTACAACATAGACTCAACTCCTAGTAGGGGTACAATAGGAAAACTCAAAGAAAAATACATGAATAAAAATACATCAAAAATATAAACTCTGAATCGTGGCCATCGATCTACGATTCTTCCGACGGTACACATGTCGGAATCTCGGGTCGATGTCCTCATCATTCTCCCCAGGTGGGAGGAAACTCGACCCCGTCGAGTAAGTGTCTCTGGAGCTCTCGTACATCTCGAGGAGATCTGGGTCTAAGCTCTGTAGCTCCTCTCGATCCACCCACGTGTCCTCTGTCTCCGGTGTCCCTTTCCAATGAACTAAGTATCTTCGGCGACCTCCTTCTTTTGTGGAAATGATCTCATCATCTAGAATTGCTTCAATCTTCTCCGTATGGGGTAAATAAGGTAATTTGGGTAGTGGAGGTAGGCTAGGGCTCTCACCAGGGTGGGTCACACAAGGCTCATTTTGAAGTGGATTAATAGGGTTCAGTTCTGGTCCCTCAAAGGTTACTAAATCTTCTATATTAAATGTAGGATTGATGTTAAAACCTTTAGGAAGGTCCAACACATAAGCATTACTATTTATCTTTGAGATTATCTTAAAAGGTCCGGCGCTTCTAGCATGTAACTTCTTCACGGAGCCCGGAGGAAAACGCTCCGGACGGATCCGTACCATCACAAAGTCTCCAACCTCGAATTCTTTAAATCTTTTCTTGTGATCAGCAATAAGCTTATAATTGGAATTACTTTGTTCAATTCTCTTTTTGATTTCTTTATGAAGCTCTTGTAGATGAGATGCAAATGCATATGCAGACTCGGATGTCCTACCTATTGGACTCATGGGAATTAGATCGATGGGTTGTCTAGGTTGGTATCCGAACACAATTTCAGCTGGACTCAGACCCGTGGTTCTGTTCACAGAGTTGTTGTAGGCGAACTCAGCTACAGGTAGTTTGGAATCCCAATCTCGAATGTTTTCTCCTACCAAAGTCCTTAGTAGGTTGCCTAGACTCCTATTCACTACTTCAGTTTGTCCGTCAGTTTGTGGATGGAAGGCTGTGGAGAATTGGAGTTTGGTGCCCATATGGTGCCAAAGAGTCTTCCAAAAGTAGCTAGTGAACTTAACGTCTCTGTCTGACACTATGGTTTTGGGGAGGCCATGAAGTCTAACTACCTCGTTGAAGTAAAGTTTTGCCACGTGGGACGCGTCGAAGGTCTTAGAACAAGGAATGAAGTGTGCCATCTTGGAGAAACGATCAACTACCACATAGACAGAATCGTGCTTTCTAATGGTCTTGGGAAGTCCAAGAACGAAATCCATGCTCACGTCTTGCCAGGGAGAGTTAGGCACAGGAAGTGGAGTATAAAGGCCTGTGTTTTGCTTCCTTTGTTTGGCTAATTGACAAGTGTGGCACCTCTTTACTAATTTGTTCACATCACGCTTAAGACTTGGCCAGAAGAAGCGGTTTTCGATTGCGGCGATCGTCTTGGTTTGGCCGAAATGTCCTGCAAGACCGCCCGCATGTAATTCCCAAACGAGGTATTCATGGAGAGATGTACTGGGAATACAAAGTTTATTAGACTTGAATAGATATCCGTCTACCAAAAGGAAATCATCAATGGTTCGCTCTTCTCCCGTTGTGAGTAGGGAATAAGTTTCTTTAAAATCGCAACAGTCTTTATAATCCTCTTTGATGCGTTCAAATCCAATAACTTCAGTTCTCATCTCATGAATAACCACCACGCGACGGCTCAAAGCATCTGCTGCTTTGTTCTCGGATCTAGCTTTATGTCGAATAGTGTAAGTGTACTCTTGGAGGAACTCAACCCATCTTCCGTGTCGGGCATTCAGTTTCTTCTGTGAATTTATGTATCGTAATGCCTCGTGATCAGAAAAGATGACAAATTCTTGAGGAAGTAGGTAGTGTCTCCAATACCTAAGGGATTGGATGATAGCATAGAATTCTTTATCGTAGGTAGAATATCGTTGCCTAATATCGTTTAACTTTTCGCTAAAGTAGGCAACGGGGTGTCCCTCTTGAGCTAAGACTCCTCCAATACCGACTCCAGATGCGTCACAAGTCACTTCAAAGACTTTGGAAAAATCGGGTAGGCGCATAACTGGTGCTTCAACCATCCTTCGTTTTATCTCATCAAAAGCTTTAGAAGCAGACGTCGTCCAATGAAACTCTCCTTTCTTTAAACAATCAGTTATTGGGCCCACTATAGTGCTAAAATTCCTAATAAATCTTCGATAAAATGTGGCCAATCCATGAAAGCTTCTAACATCTCTGATGTTCTTAGGTTCATGCCACTCATTGATTGCTCGCACCTTTTCAGGGTCAGCGGATATGCCCTGGGAAGAAATAATGAATCCAAGAAAGGTGACATGATCAGTGAGGAACACGCATTTCTTAGGGTTAGCATATAACTGCTCCCTCCTCAAGGTCTCACAAACTTGTCCTAGATGACTCAAATGTTGCTCCACGGAGTTGCTATAGATCAGGATATCGTCAAAGTAGACCACGACAAATTTTCCTAGGAAAGGTTTGAGGACTTGGGTCATCACTCTCATGAACGTACTGGGTGCGTTGCTAAGACCAAAGGGCATAACAGTCCACTCGAATAACCCATCTTTGGTTTTAAAAGCGGTCTTCCATTCGTCCCCTGGACGGATTCTGATTTGGTGGTACCCACTCTTCAAATCAATTTTGGAAAAAAGGGTGGCTCCTGTCATCATGTCTAACATGTCATCTAAACGAGGGATGGGGAAACGATATTTGACAGTGATCTTGTTAATAGCACGGCTATCAACACACATCCTCCAAGTTCCGTCCTTCTTAGGGGTGAGAAGGGTGGGAACGGCGCAAGGGCTGAGGCTCTCCTTGATAAATCCACGTTGTAATAGTTCATCGACTTGTTTCTTGAGTTCAGTGTGCTCAGTAGGGTTCATACGGTAGTGGGGTAAGTTGGGTAGGGAGGCTCCGGGTACTAAATCAATAACATGTTGAATGTCCCTCAGAGGTGGTAAATTATGGGGCAAGTCTTCTGGGAAGACATCAGCAAAAGTCTCGAGAATTGGTTTTATTTCATCCGGGATTGGCTCATCTGGGTTCAGATTTACTTCCCGAGCTACCAAGGCGTAAAGAGGAGAGCCTAACTCCAATTCAATATCCAAGTCCTTAGCAGTTAATAAATTCAGGCTCGAGTTGGGTTTGAGGGAGTTGGGTTTTACAGCCTCTTTGGCGGACTTAGGTTGGGTAGGTAGGAGTTTGATTTTCTTGCCCCCGTGTTCAAACACACAGATGTTTGATCGTCCATAAATGTGCACATCATTGTCGAATAACCAGGGTCGGCCTAAAATGATCTGCCCAACGTCCATAGTCAGGACATCGCACCAAATCTTTTCTTGATACCCCACGAACTCAACGGGGATGAGGCTCCTTTCCTTTACTTCCAGAGCGGTTGAGTTGATCCAGGCGACTTTATAGGGGCTCGGGTGTGGTGTGGTCTTTAAATGTAACCTAGAGATCATGGCAGAGGACACAACATTTATACAACTCCCACTATCGATTATGACTTTGCAGTTCTTATCTCCTATCTTGGTGAAAGTGTAGAATATTGAGGTTCTCCGCCAGTCGTCATTCAATTTAGGTTGTGAAAAGGCACACCTAACAACTTGTAGGTCCAACTTTTGGAGGCAGTGGATTACAGCAGCATCTTCTTCGCAGAAAAACTCATCGTCGTCATCAATGTGATGAACTAATTCTGTATCTGGTTCATCCTCCTCTTCGATGACTTCCTCAATAATGGTGACTTTGTACGGGCTAGAACATTGGGAGGCAATGTGTCCATACCCATGACATCAAAAACACTTTGTGCCCGCAGGGGTTTTGGGTGCTTCCCGTTCCGGTGTCTTCCCTTTATAGTCAGGGCGAGGTTGGTTCTGACCCGGGGTGGGTCGAGTCATTGTAGGTCCAGTGGGTTTATTGAATGATTGACCAGTGGAGGATTTGAAGGGGTTGGGACGGGGATCTTGACTCCTAGAATGGGCGTGGTTCCTGGATTCTTCTAAATCCAGCACGAGACTACAGGCAGCTTCTAAAGTGCTCACTCCTCTAGCAAAAAGCTCATTCCGAAGATCTTCTCTTAATCCGGCTCTAAACATAGAGAGGAGCTGGGCAGGGGTAGTAGTTTCTTCGCCGTTACAACGGATCATGAAGTCATCAAAAGCGGTGATGTAATCTTTCACAGGTTTACTACCCTGAGTTAACCTATTCCATCTGTCCAAAAGTCTAGGGTAGTAGGAGGGCGGGAGGTACTTCTGTTTCAGTTCTTGCTTCATAGTCCTCCAGTCAGTAATTGGGTACTCTCCTCGGGTCTCCCGCATATGTTCTAAGTTATTCCAGTACTGGTTTGCTCTCCCAGTCAACTTCATTTCAGCAAATCGAACTTTTCTTTCTTCCAAAATGTTATACCACTTAAAATAGCTATCCATACCCTTGATCCAATCTAGGAAGACTTGTGGTTCTAACGTGCCATCGAAAGATGGAGCATCTATGCGTATATTTTTAAGCAGTTGAGCATCATTGTCTCTCCAAGGTGTCTCACGTCCTAAGGGTTCCGGATTGAGTCGGTGATTGGGACGGTAGTTGTCTCTAGGAGGGCCATAATCAGTTCTGGTGTCATCCCCATAGGGGGATTGGGGTCTAGAGGGGGTGTAGATTGCCGGTTGTCCTATTCGCTCAATGTTGTCAAGTCTTTCACCCGTTTGGCGTCTAAAATCAGCTAAGTCATTTTGGGTGTTCCTCATTTGTTGTGTAACCGTTCCAAGTTGACCTACGATGAGGTCTAGAGTCGCTTGAATGTGTTCTGGATCCATGGGTAGAGGTGGGGGACACTTAGGGCACGTAATGGGGGAGTGGACAGCAACTAGACACTAAGTTAAAATGTTCTTAACACCTCTAAATGATGCAGGAATGAACAGGACAGCAAACTACAACAGTAAACTAAGTTGCCTAAGCGTTTTGGATGGGTTCTAGAGTGTGGAAAGCAAGTGAACACTTCCTAAAACTCACCCAAAGGTTACTACAAGGTGCAGGAAAAAAGTGGACAGCAAGTTAAATCAAATGTCTAGGTGGCCTAGACTCTTAGGGAAGTTAAAGTGATGATGGCAGCACTTAAACAATGGGTTATGCTCATGTAAAATGAAGAAACTAGTGCAGAAATTTTCTGGACAGTAAATAGAAAACTGAAAATAAAAATATCTAGGTGATGTTATGCATGCAACCAACTTAGGACAAGTTAGTTTAGACTCCTAGGATGCATCTAGCACATGTTTTGCATGCTAGCCATGCTTTGATACCAAGATGATGTAATACCATGCAAGAGCTCATAAAGATTCAAAATTATAATTGGCAAAATATTCCAAGTGGTAAACTTATTATGATAACATTCAAAGTGATTAAAGAACTTAAGTTTTCCTCTTGCTTAGGCGAAGGAGTACATGAAAGATAACCAAATCTCGTTGGATAAACAAAGGTAAAAGTAATACTACTTGCTCTTACAACAACAATCCAAAACTTAATAAAGAGAATTTCACCTTGAAGAATTAATCACTCGGCTAGACTAAGCTTGGTTTGGAGAAGATTTTCCACGCTAAAATTGAGATCACCACGAAGAAGATGGTTCCGACGATCTTTGCCCACGGAAAAGTAGCCGGTGGTGGAGGCGGTGGTGGATGGCCGACGATTATCCACGGGTTCGGACGGATGTATGCTTCAAGCGACAAAGCCAATAGGTAGGTGATGCGGTTGACGTAGTCTCCAACGTTGTCTTCGTTTCCAAAGTGCAATTCAAAGAAAGGTGACTCCAAGATGATCACCCTACCTTGTTCATCCAAGACCAAACCATGATCATGGTCGGGATCCGCCATGTGAGAACATCGGACGATCGTGGGAGAGGTGTCGTGGAGGATTAGCCGGCTAGAGGGGAAGAGGGGATTGGGGAGGAATTATGAGGGGTTTCCAAATTGGGATTTCTAATTTAGGTAGAAAATAATTCAATCCAATCCAATCCAAAATTAAATTGAAATTAGATTTAAGACTTTCCTAATTTAGTGGTACTAATTTAGGAAACTATTTGAAATTCGAATTTCAAATTTCAAATGAATAAGATTTGTTTCCTAAACCTCCTAAGCCAAATTAAGGAAATAGTAATGATGAATTAATTCATCATTCAAGGGATTTGGGCAAGGAGAGGGCCGGCGGTAGGGTTTGGGGGAGATGGTGGGGGACGGCTAGCCAAAGGGAGGAGGGGAGGAGGCCGGCGGGTCTTGGGTGGGGTGTTCGGGTAGGGTAAGGGGGAGGAGGGGTGGGGAGTTGGCCGGCGGTGGAGAGGTTGGGAGGGGTTAGCGGGTGGTGGTAGTGAAGGAGAAGGAAAAGAGAATGAAATAAGAAAAGAAAGCCACGAGTCGAGGACTCTTCCAACGACTGATGGGTATTTCGCTTGCTCTCACCTTGAGCTCTCTTTCTCTCCTCTAGTGCTCACACAAGATGAAGAAGAAGACAAAGGAAATTTTCATTAATCAATCATCATCTCATACAATGCAAGTGGCCTCCTATAAATAGGTCAAAGGAAGAAAATAAAATACTAAAGTGCCCTTGGGCTACAACATAGACTCAACTCCTAGTAGGGGTACAATAGAAAAACTCAAAGAAAAATACATGAATAAAAATACATCAAAAATATAAACTCTGAATCGTGGCCATCGATCTACGATTCTTCCGACGGTACACATGTCGGAATCTCGGGTCGATGTCCTCATCATTCTCCCCAGGTGGAAAACGTCATAGAAGGAAGTCTAAAAGGAAGTAGTTCGTATTCTTGTTTGAGCTATTGGCTTGGTTTTTGGTTAGGTCTCTTTCGACTGTGGGCTTTCCGGTTGCCTGTTGGTTGGGCTGTTTGGTTGAGAGGTGTGGTTTTGTTTTGGTTGTGGCGGTTGTTATTGGGGTTTTGCATGGTTGGGGAGATGGGTTAGGGGTTTGTTGGTGTGTTTTTTCTTTGCATTATCCCTTCTCTTCTTTGTGCTTTGTAACTTTTCTCTTGTTCTGGGTAGTTGTGTTGCCTTTGTTTTTCAGGATTCCTTGTTGCTGGTCTTTTGCTAATCGTGGAACTGGTGTTGTTTGCCTGGCTGTCTTGCTTGGGTGGCTACTCTCTTTGGGTTTCTCCTTGGCTTCCTTTGTTTTATGATGGCCTTTTTTGTTTCTTTCTTTTGTTGGTTATTGTTTTGTCTTTTCTTTTATTTGGTTTCCTTTCATTTGCTTTTTCTTGTAATAGATTGGATCAACGGCTCCTAGGTTTTGTTTCCAATGATGTATTTTTAGAGGGTTGTTGATTCACTAAGGACTTGTAATCTGCTTTTATTTAACGCGTCGGCCCCATTGTGAGGGTTTTAACCAAAAAAAATAATAGTAGATTATGATATGAACATATTGTACAAAATCATACTCAAGGTTATAATATTGCTTCTAAAAAAATTGTAAGCAAGAAAAATTGGTCATGAAAATTCACAGACATAAAAACATTTTAAAGCTGTTGCGAAGCAATGAAAGGAGAAAATGCTTACTAACAACATTGCTTGACTTCTAGAATGCAGTAGAGAACTAGAAGCATTGGCATGCTCAACAAAGATAATGTGTGAAACGCAGGCAAGACTCCAGCCACAATCTCTTCTACTAGGACCATTACATGTGAAGGGCATTTTAGGAATTGAGATAATTTCTAATGATTTCATCACATAAGTGTTTATTTGAAGCGCAAAATCATCCTCAGAGACCCAAATGTAGAGTTTTTTTTTTAAATATGGTCTTAAACTTAGAGGACCCAAATGTAATCTAACTTTTTTCCAGGGTTGTTCTTGGGGTTATTCTTTAAGTTGCATTATACTCTTTAATTATCATCAATAACTTCCACCTTTTCTACTTGCCAAAAAGAGAACATGAATTATAAATAGCGTACTCATGTGATATGACCAGGTCAACTTACCATGGCTTCAAACTTGAAGTCTAGCAGGATGTTGGCAGATTTGATATCGCGATGGATTATTCTTGGATGGCCTTCATGCAGATGATATTAAACTCATGAATAACATATCATAATATTTAGCAACTGATATGTGGGAAAAAGAAAGGAAAAAACAATGTTCTAAATTCAGAATACTTTAGAAACATACAATCTTCATGCAAGTAAGCAATGCCCTTGGCTGATCCAATTGCAATCTTCAGTCTGGTAGACCAATCCAAAACAGGAAGCCCCTTCCCTAAAACAGAAACAACGTGAACCTCAACCTTAAGGGTAAACATACAGTATTTCTACAATGTCCATCAAAAGAAGCTTTACCATGGAGGTGGTACTCAAGAGTCCTGTTGGGAATAAAGTCATAGACAAGCATTCTTTGTGATCCAGCTATGCAGTATCCAACAAGGGACAGCAAATGACGATGATGAACTCGACTAATGATATCAACCTCAGCATGAAACTCTCGTTCACCTTGCCCGCTCCCTAACTTGAGAGACTTAACAGCAATTTCCTTCCCATTCGGAAGCAACCCTTTGTGCACATACCCAAATCCACCCTGTCCCAAGAGGTTGGATTGAGAGAAATTATTGGTGGCAGCTTCAAGCTCTTCATAGGTGAAGTTGCTTTCGTTGAAACCCAAGGGCAAAGTAGGGGATGGAGGTGGTAGAGGAGGGCCTTGTTGGCTAGAAAAGAGGGAGCTGATCTCGTTGCTGCTAGTCAGCATGTTTGGTGGTTGCAGGTGCCATCCACCTCCAGGTTGGCCATGCAAGCCATGAGGTGGTTGGACCGTCACAACAGGATCCCTCACTTGGTGCGCATTGTGCCAATTCTGGGTTACTCCGTTGGTGTAATACATACTGTCTGATATTAGAAGCAGGTGAGCCTTCAAAGTGGTAGTCCAGAGACAATGAAGCCAGTATTAAAAGCAGTAAAAAGTGAAAATCAACTGTAAATTCACTATTTTGTTCTTGATTTGTACTTTTCAAATATTTGGATAATCATACATCTTATAACTTTCTTCTTTTTTTGTTGCTTCTGCATTTTTATCAAGATCTCTATCTAAACTTCCCAACATTCAATCAAGAAAAACTCAAATGTTAAAAAGCAAGAAAGGTCAGGCTATTCGAGGTACATTTGATCAATAAATGCCATTTTCTTGAAGTTTTTTCAGAAGAAAAAGCAATGGTTTCCTTTAATGGTTTGATAGAAAGTGGGAAATATTTCGACTTATTTTTTGCATCACATGATTTTAAAAGAGCCTATTGTTTATTTTCAATACGTAACTGGCTAACCTCTGTTATTCACACATCTAAATATACATTTCCCCACATCCCTGCTATTTATTTTCCTAACAATTTAATTATGAACTTTCACCAGAGCAACACAGCGTATGAATTTTCAGGATTCTATTTTTATTTTTGGATCCACTTTTTTAATGAGAAAAAAAGTTAATCTGAGAATCCTGCATAAAGTTAAAATTAAAAATTTTCACTTGTGTGATTTTGTGATTGAAAAGTTCACAATCTTCCATGATACGTAGGCGTAGTATTGTTAATCAACCAGCAAACCTTTCCGTGCTGAAGGATTCACATAGTGCTGCATTGAGTTTTGTTGTTTCCTCTTTCTCTTCCAGCAACATATGCAAACAATGGTCATCATAACAAGAAAGAATGCTACACCAATTGCAACTCCAGCAATGAGCAGCACATTAACATGGCGATAGTACTTGTCCACTGGTGAATTTCCCTTAGAATTTAAGGAAGGAGCAGAAGGTGTAGTGATTGCATTCCTTGTTGTTAATTGAGATAGAGGGCCAGCTTGGGCTGGCACTGGAAACATGGTGGAGAATCTGTTACCTGAAGGTATTGGAGAAGATTTGAAAGATGGAAGGTGAGGGTTAAATGACGGCAGAGGTGGAGACTTTGTGGGAGGAGAAGATTCTGCAACTATCACGGACTGAAATGGTGGTAAGGCTAAAGCTATGAAAGACCTTGACAAAGTCTTTGGTGGTAATGAGCTAAAGGTTGAGGACATTTGCACTTGAACAGTCACGAAGCTCAAGGAAGAAGTTATCCTTCAGAAATGGATTCATTGATCTTTACAACTGCTCCCCGAGGCAATACAGTCAATGAACTCTCTACAAAAGAAACCATGAAATCAGACACAACCCTCAGCATTTTAAAAACCAACATAGTGCGAAAAAAAATCTCTAATGAAAAAAAAGTGTATTAAGAGAAGTACAAATCACCTTTTGTTTGGAATAACTTTTTTGCTGCTTTAATTTTTAGATTTCAATCATAATTTTTATTTTTTTCACTGTTTTTTTACTACTTTCAAAAAAATATTATGCTAAGAAACTGTTTTCTACAACAGTTTTAATATACAACAGCTTTACAAAGCAGTAAAAAAAATGTCCAAAATAAAGCCTAGGCAATTTTCTTATTGCTTTGTTTTTCAGATCTCAATTACAGTTTCTATTTAGCTACGACTTTTTTTCTTCTTTTATAAAATTTTTATACCAAGGAAACTACTTCCTACAGTAGCTTTCAAAAAAATTATTTTCTACACAATAAATTTTCAATCACCTCCATAAAAAATTGTAGCCATCTCAAACCGAGCCTTAATCTAAATGTAGTAATCAAAATATAAATTTAGCAATTCCAAAAGCTTTAAAGCAACCTAATCCCTTTACAGAACGCAATCAATCAGCCAATAAAAAACTTTATCACCCATATAGCTATCATATAATAACCAGAATCCTCTAAAGCAGAAAACTATCAAACAAAGCATATTTTTGGTATTTAAAACGATGGCAATTGTTAGCTAAACCCAATCTTTCGCAACTCAAAAGCTACGGAAAGGAAATCAAAGCCATTTGCAGCCTGAAAAGAGAAAAATTCAACATTATAAAAGAATCTGAAGTTCGTCACGTAGCGAACTGGTTTAATCAAATAACCTGAAACCAAACCAGACAAAAGAGAATCGCCCCGGACAACGGGAAAGATCCTGCAATTTACCCCGTCACACCGCCTTCCACCTTTGCAAAAAAATTCACAAGCCCGTGCCTTCCTACGTCTGCCGTAATCAGCTTCGAGATCTCATCCTCGCCAACTTCATGCGCTCCAATGAAGAAAATTATATATCAGAATTCCTTTAAATTTGTATTAAATGTGCATGGGAATAGTGCTTGCTGACATATGAAATCATCAATGAACTTATATAGCAATTACATATGACAAAGCTATCTACATCGTATGATAATTTATTGTGAATACTAAAAATAATCTACGCCAAGGTGTAAAGTACAATGAAATGTGAAGGTAGGGCTATAATCTTGATACGTCACTGAAAGTTGTCATGATCGGGCACGAATCTCAAAGAATATCTAATTAGAAACTTTTAAAATTAAGTTCGGGATCATCCAAATTTTTATTTCAGCAAATTTATAATCAAATTGAACGTCTCGAAGATACAAACTCAATGACACCAAAATTGATCCAATCCGAGCTCAAATAGGTCCAAATCAAGGACCTAAAGCATATTTAGAATGTTTAAAGCATAAATTGGGTGACCAAATGATATCCAAATATAGCTTGCTTATAGTCGAATCGAGCGGCTCGACGAGACGAATCCAACAGGCCTAAGATTGTTAAATTTTGACATCATTTGAGCACATAAATGCTTGACAAACACTCTATAATTGAGGGGATCAATATGGGCCGTTCAATGGAGCACTCTGAATTTGTCCCAGAATTTCTCCATATTTAAGGGGCATGACGCTCTCAAAAATTTATAAATATGCCCCACTTCCCACATGAAAGGGGGCTTAGAGCTTGAACCTTTGATTGAAGATTGGAGAGAGCTCCGAGGCTTCAAAGATTTAAAGCTCCACCCAGACACCACCGTCGGCAAACCTTCGTTGAATGACGTGGGACCACTGCCAGGCCACTGACCACAGTCGGACCACTGCCCTGCTATTGACCATGGCCTGACTTCCACCCGCCGCCGATCGTCGTCAGACTTCCACCCGACCATCGTCGGACCACTACCCAGATGTTGTCCGCCACCTGACTTCCACCAAGCTGTCGATCACCGTCGGACCTCTGCCAATGGCCGACCAACGTCAGACCTCCACCCGACCTCCATCAACACACCATTCCAACTTCTGTTGCCTAGTGACTATAATCCCGCCGACCTCCATCGTTGACCGACTACAGTCGCCCCGACCTCAGTCTCCCGCCGACTATTGTCCCCTCGACCATTGTTGCCCCCGATTACAATCCATTCGACCTCCGTCGCCCACCTAATACAGTCCCTACGACCACCGTCTCCTGCCAACTATGGTCCCTCCGACTTCCTTCGCCCACCGATAATAGTCACTCTAACCTCTGTCGCCCGCCGACTACGGTCCCTCCGACCACTGTCGCCTGTTGAATATAGTCCCTCCAACCACCATTGCTCGTTGACTACGATCCCTCCGACCTCTATCACCCATCGACTCTAATCCTTCTGACCTCAGTTTCCCACTAACTATGCCCTCTCTGATCTCCATTGCTCAAATATAGTCCTGCCAACCAAATGAACATGACAATGTTCTCTTAAGAAGGGCTCCCTTATCATTGAATTCTTCCAACCCTAAATATATAATGTGCTCTATATGATATATTGAGCCAATGATGGATAGGTGCTTGGGAAATGTAATGTGATAGTTTGCGATATGTTTGCTCTCCTAGGGTTTCCTCGTGCCCTAGTCGTCGCATGGGAGACCTATGTCGCCTGCTTCAGGGAAGTTCGCTTCTTCCTTCCATAGCATTTTGTTGTGTTATTTGTTGTTTCCCTTTTCGGTTTTATGGCTCTTGTAAGACCCGAAATATTCAAGTATGAAAAATTTAAAATTTATTTAATTATAAACTAAAATGTATATTTAAAGTTAATGTTAAATTGTTGTTAAAATTGTATAAACAGTTGAGTTATTGTTTAAAAGGCAGGATAAGTATTAAGAATTATCTTTAAGTAACATATTTAATTTAAACTAGATAATTCTTTTAATTCGTGAATTAATGCTTTCAAGGGGTGTGTGGGAAGGCAGTTAGGTAGTGGGCCTCACATCTCATCATCTTTCACGTATGCAAACAAATAAAAAGAGAGTGTTAGTTGTGTGGATAAGGAAGGGATATAAGTAGCAGTTACGCAAGCCAACAATCTTTTCTCTATTTTGTTTCACGCAAGCCAACAGAGCAAATTTTTATGTGAGGCACTATAGGAAATGCGGCTACAGCACTCTGAAGAAGAATTGAATAGAGCAGAAATTTCTATAGCAAGCATTTCGGCATAAGGCTCTTAGGTATTCGGCACAGTGCTTGGAATTACTGTAGCAAATAAGCGGCATAGTAGAAATTCTGCATACAGAATTCGACACAATGGTTGGAGGGAGGTTTCGGCATAGTGCAATGCAAGAATTCCTGTAGAGCGTTCGATACAAGAGATTTTCGGCACAGTGGCTACTGTGTGGTTTTCAGCACAGTGTTTCAGACACTGTAAGAGTGCGGCTGAAGGGATTTTGTGAAGGTGAAGGGAATCGACAATGCAGTTTGATGTGAGTGTGCAAGCTATTTGGAGCAGTGATTTATGTGGTGTTTTGGAGCACTGGAAAGAAAGAGTAGAAGAAAAGAATAATTGAAAGTATTGAAAGAAAGAAGGAGATATATGCAGAGAGGAGAATTTGAAATAGTTTATTAAAGGAAAAGGTTATGTGGTGTAAAAATTTGAGACGGTTCATCAAAGAGGTAAGTTTTACAATTACAAAAGTAAATGTTAGAAACTTTTGATGCATATAATGCCAGTTGATTCATTTAAATTGTTAATTGTGTTAAGATAATTTCAATTATGAGATATGAAAATGCATCTTTTATGCATTGCATGAGTAAACAAATTCATATACATATAAAGACTTGCAAATGGAAATCAGATAAAGCATGTTTATTTAATGTAATGAAATTGAGTATACTTTCAAGTTCTCATATATGTTCGACCACTTGCAGATATGTATCATTGAAGTTTAACCTGAGATTCATGATGATTATTGTAATATTTTTCTAGTTGATTATAAATTGAGATGAGCTCATTTATTTCATGTTGTCAACAAATCATGGCAAGTAAATATTAAGAGACAGATTCTTATGAAATTTTATACATGACAAGTCAAGTATGAATTATGAATGAATAATGAATATGGAATGTGTACTGAATATCCATTTAAAGTAAAATTTGGCTATAAAAAGATGTATAACTTATAATGTCAGGTGAGGCAAAAGGGTCCTCATGTACACTGCATTGTAAGTGGGGCAAAAGGGACCCCAGAGATATGTTACCTGCATAGCAGGTGGGGCAAAAGGGACCCCAAAGAATATGATACATGCATAGCAGGTGGGGCAAAAGGGACCCCTAAAGAGGCAAAATGGACCTCTATATAATTCAATGGCGATAATGCCAGGTTTACCTGGGTTCCATTGAATATTATTATGAAAGTATAGCCAAATCTTTTACAGACTAAAATTGATATTCAGCGCAAACTTCAATGGAAGAAAAGATTAATGTTAATGATGATTTTATGATATTTTACAAGGGTAAGTTAGTCAAAGATGATTTTAATATTTTTAATTTATTGCAATTAATTTAATTGTTAATTAACTTGCAAAGCTTGCTGAGTCTCATAGCTCACCAGTATTTTCTTACTGGCTGTTGTTACAGGAAAGGGAAAGGAGAAGATTGTTGAGGATTAATTTATGCAAGTTATTTCTTCTTTTATGTTAAGGTCATCTTGTTAGTGAATTTACTTGTGAGGTATGAAAAATTTCAGAAATAAAATTTATTTGGATTTTCTTAGTAGCTCTGTAAGCATGTTTTTATTGAAGTTCTAATTTATTAGCTGCTTCCGTAGATGTATCAATTGAAATATGGTTGAATGTTTATATGAATTTTCAATGTGAGAAATTGTATTAAAAGTTTTGAAAGGAAAAAAAAATGTTATGTTTATGTTAGTAATACTCCAAGTACTGATAAGGGGTACTGTGGGGTGTTACAAAAGTGGTATCAAAGCAAAGTTTTAAGGTTCTGAGGATTCAATTACGGAAGCATAAGTAAAGAGAATTGTCTAGGAGGATAAGAATTGGATCTGATGGATTGATTATAGAGCCTAAGAGAGTGTAGTATTCCTATGTTAGTAATAAGTCTTACTTTACCCTCACTTTTATGTAAGCATATGAAAGTAACATCTAAATAGGAATACATGATTATATAAATGCATAACTCTTAATGTAATGTATTACCAATATAATGGCTGAAAGAATACCAAAAATGACTGAGGGTCAGTCATCTCAGCCTATTAGGATCTCTGAGGATCCTGAAAATATTATACCAGTGGAAGACAATGCAACCAGAGTAGACAGTGCACCAGTAATGCCTGATTCTACCAATATGATGTCAAGGAATATGATGCAATTACAGATAATGAATATGATGATGCAGATGATGGAAAAGATGCAGTCCATAGTAGGATCTGCAGCACTTAGAGTTTCACCTATTGTTACACCAGTCACTCCTGGTAGTACTGCAAATGTTGAGGCAGGTGATCTTATGGGAGCTGAAGTGGATAAGCATCTAAAGCTTTTCCAAAGTTTAAAACCTCCATTCTTTAAAGGAGGAATTGATGCCAGAAGTGTTGAAGACTGGATCATCAGGATAGAGAAGGTTTTAAATGGAATGAGATGCCCTGAAAATCGACGTATATCCCTGGCAATTTTTATGTTAGAAGGTGAAGCAGAAAGGTGGTGAAGGGGACAACAACTGGAGAAATTCAAAGGTAAATCAGAGGAGCAAATTATTGGGAGGAATTTGAGCAAATTTTCATAGAGTGGTATGTTCCTCCAACTGCAAGGCAAGAATTGTAGGAGAGCTTTGTAAATCTAAAATAGGGAGCAAAGACTATCATTCAGTATGAAGTAGAATTTACAACTCTGTCAAGGTATGCTTCATAGCTGATCAGTAATTTAGAGGAAAATGTTATAGATTTTTAAATGGTTTGAGAGATTCATTGAAACAGCCATTAATTCCTCTCCGCATAAAGGAATTTGTTGAACTGGTGGAAAGTGCTAGATTGATGAAGAATGATATAGAGGTGGTCAAGTAGAAATGAGAGAATAATGATAAAAAGAGACAAAGTGATCACAGAGGTGGATCATTATAAATAAAAAAAAAAATTTCTTTTTGATTCTGGTGCGTCTCATTCTTTCATATATGAGATATTTTGTGAGAAGTTATATGTGAAACCTGTTATTTTTACTGTTGAGTTGAGTATTAGATTACCTGCGGGCAATTATTTAAATGTCAGTACATCATATTTAGTTAATTTTATGATAGTTGGTAGAAAGTTTCAAGCAAACTTGATAGTGCTTCAATTGGTGGAGTTTGAAGTAATTTTGGGAATGAATTTGTTGGTCAAATATTTTGCCACCATTGAATGTTAGAAGAAAAGGAGCAACTTTGATTTACTTGGTAAAGAGGTATTTTATTTTCAATGTTAAAGGGAATTAATTTCTTTATTTATTGCTTCTAATCAGGTTCATAAAAATTTAAGAGAGGGTGAATTAATTTTCTTAGCAAAGTTAGAAGCAATCAAAGAAAGGGGTGATGATATAAATTTTATTCTTATAGTGAATAAATTTGTAGATATTTTCTCGGAGGAATGGAAGGATTTGCCTCCAGAAAGAGATTGAATTTTCAATAACTCTTCAACCGGGAATAAATCCAAATTGAGAAGGATTTTATCAGACCCAGTTCATCTCCTTGGAGTGCACCTGTATTATTTGTCAAGAAGAAGGATTGTTCAATACGACTCTGTATTGATTACAGAGAATTAAATAAAGTGACAATTAAAAAAAAAAAAAAAAAACAAGCATCCTCTGCTAAGAATAGATGAGCTATTTGATCAATTAATAGGAGATTCTGTATTCTCAAAAAAAAAAAAAATTGAGATTAGGTTATTTTCAAGTTGGAGTGAAAGAATGTGATGTTGGGAAGACCGCTTTTGGTATGGGCATTATAAATTTTTGAAATTTATGCCATTCATTCTAATCAATGCCTAGTAATATTCATGTATAAGCAACCGTATATCCATACGAACAATTGAAGTTTAAAATATATTTTTACTTGGAAAGAGATAAATCTGAGACAAAGAAGATGGCTAGAATTGATAAAGGATTATGATCTTAATATCCAGTATTGTTCAGGCAAAGCTAATGTAGTAGTTGATGTATTAAGCAGAAAGTCTAGAGAATAGGTGAATTGTATGCTGACTCTAGAGAAAGGGTTAATTAAAGAGATGGAAGCCTTACAATTGGAAGTCAGAATGCATAGCGATCAAGTTTTTGTTAGTCTTAATCAAATGACAGTTCATGAGTCGTTGGAGGAAAGAATCACTAAAGCTCAAAAGACTAATACTGAATATTAGAAACTTATTGAGAAGTGGTAATCAAAAAAAAAAAAGAAAAGGATACCAGTTTAGATAATCATGGAAGAATAATGAGGAATGGACATGTATGGATAACAAAGGAATCAGGTCTTATTCAGGAGATTTTATATGAAGCACATAATTCAGGTTATTCAATTCACTCTGGAAGTACGAAAATGTACAGAGATTTAAAAACTTTATTTTGGAGTCAGGAATGAAAAGAGATATGGCAGATTATGTGGTTAAATATGAAAAAATGTCATGTGGTTAAGGCTGAACATTAGAAATCCAATGAAATTTTGAATGCATTACCAATTCCAGAATGAAAGTGGGAAGAAATAGCCATGGATTTTGTTATAGGATTTTACATATCAAGACAAGGGCATGATTGTATATGATTTGTAATAGACAGACTAACAAAGTCAGCCCATTTTCTACCTATTCGTCAAACTGATTCTGTGGAGAAATTGTCTAAGTTATTTTTGAAGGAAATCATTCGATTGCATGGAATTCCTAAAGCTATTGTATCAGATCGAGATGGATATTTCACATCCAAGATATGGAAGAATATACATGAAAGTGGGCACAAAATTGAAGTTCAGCACTGCTTTTTCACCCACAAATAGATGGTCAATCAAAAAGACTGCTTCAAGTGTTGGAAGATTACTTAAGATTATGTATTTTAGATTTTGGAGGTAGCTGGGAAGACCAATATCACCATATCCTATTGATAGAGTTCACTTACAATAATAGTTACCAATCCAGTATCAGGATGGCTCCATATGAAGCTTTATATGGTAGAAATTATAGAACTCCTTTAAGTTGGTTTAAAGTGGGTGAAAGATAATTGTTGGGTCCGCAGTTAGTAGATCAAGCAACTGAAAAGATTCGCTTAATCTGAGACAGTTTAAAAGCAGCTCAAGACCTCCAACAGAAATATTATAATCCCAAGCATAAATTGGTAAAATTAGAAGTGTGAGATTTTGTATTCATGAAGGTGAGACCAATGAAGGGTGTTTTTAGATTTGGTCAAGGTGGAAAAATTTAGTCCTAGATATATTGGTTCTTTTAAAATCATTGAAAGAGTGGGACAAGTTGTATATAAGCTAGCATTATCGGCAGACATGTCTGATGTTCACAAAGTTTATCATGTATTAATGCTCAAAAAAATAGGTTACAGATGAAATTTAGAGAGTTCCTCTGAATAAGATTGAACTTCAGAAGAAATTGACATATGTTGAACAACCTGAAAGGATATTAGAAAAGGAAGTTCATAAATTAAGAAGCAGAATAATTCCTTATGTGAAAGTTTAGGGGAAACACAGATCAGTGAAAGATGCTACATGGGAAAAAGAAACAGATTTGAGGCAGAGATTTCCTCACTTGTTTAACAAGGTATAAAAGCTGAATTTCGGGGACGAAATTCTATTAAGGAGGGAAGATTTGTAAGACCCGAAATATTCAAGTATGAAAAATTTAAAATTTATTTAATTATAAACTAAAATGTATATTTAAAGTTAATGTTAAATTGTTGTTAAAATTGTATAAACAGTTGAGTTATTGTTTAAAAGGCAGGATAAGTATTAAGAATTATCTTTAAGTAACAGATTTAATTTAAACTAGATAATTCTTTTAATTCGTGAATTAATGCTTTCAAGGGGTGTGTGGGAAGGCAGTTAGGTAGTGGGCCTCACATCTCATCATCTTTCACGTATGCAAACAAATAAAAAGAGAGTGTTAGTTGTGTGGATAAGGAAGGGATATAAGTAGCAGTTACGCAAGCCAACAATCTTTTCTCTATTTTGTTTCACGCAAGCCAACAGAGCAAATTTTTATGTGAGGCACTATAGGAAATGCGGCTACAGCACTCTGAAGAAGAATTGAATAGAGCAGAAATTTCTATAGCAAGCATTTCGGCATAAGGCTCTTAGGTATTCGGCACAATGCTTGGAATTACTGTAGCAAATAAGCGGCATAGTAGAAATTCTGCATACAGAATTCGACACAATGGTTGGAGGGAGGTTTCGGCATAGTGCAATGCAAGAATTCCTGTAGAGCGTTCGATACAAGAGATTTTCGGCACAGTGGCTACTGTGTGGTTTTCAGCACAGTGTTTCAGACACTGTAAGAGTGCGGCTGAAGGGATTTTGTGAAGGTGAAGGGAATCGACAATGCAGTTTGATGTGAGTGTGCAAGCTATGGAGCAGTGATTTATGTGGTGTTTTGGAGCACTGGAAAGAAAGAGTAGAAGAAAAGAATAATTGAAAGTATTGAAAGAAAGAAGGAGATATATGCAGAGAGGAGAATTTGAAATAGTTTATTAAAGGAAAAGGTTATGTGGTGTAAAAATTTGAGACGGTTCATCAAAGAGGTAAGTTTTACAATTACAAAAGTAAATGTTAGAAATTTTTGATGCATATAATGCCAGTTGATTCATTTAAATTGTTAATTGTGTTAAGATAATTTCAATTATGAGATATGAAAATGCATCTTTTATGCATTGCATGAGTAAACAAATTCATATACATATAAAGACTTGCAAATGGAAATCAGATAAAGCATGTTTATTTAATGTAATGAAATTGAGTATACTTTCAAGTTCTCATATATGTTCGACCACTTGCAGATATGTATCATTGAAGTTTAACCTGAGATTCATGATGATTATTGTAATATTTTTCTAGTTGATTATAAATTGAGATGAGCTCATTTATTTCATGTTGTCAACAAATCATGGCAAGTAAATATTAAGAGACAGATTCTTATGAAATTTTATACATGACAAGTCAAGTATGAATTATGAATGAATAATGAATATGGAATGTGTACTGAATATTCATTTAAAGTAAAATTTGGCTATAAAAAGATGTATAACTTATAATGTCAGGTGAGGCAAAAGGGTCCTCATGTACACTGCATTGTAAGTGGGGCAAAAGGGACCCCAGAGATATGTTACCTGCATAGCAGGTGGGGCAAAAGGGACCCCAAAGAATATGATACATGCATAGCAGGTGGGGCAAAAGGGACCCCTAAAGAGGCAAAAGGGACCTCTATATAATTCAATGGCGATAATGCCAGGTTTACCTGGGTTCCATTGAATATTATTATGAAAGTATAGCCAAATCTTTTACAGACTAAAATTGATATTCAGCGCAAACTTCAATGGAAGAAAAGATTAATGTTAATGATGATTTTATGATATTTTACAAGGGTAAGTTAGTCAAAGATGATTTTAATATTTTTAATTTATTGCAATTAATTTAATTGTTAATTAACTTGCAAAGCTTGCTGAGTCTCATAGCTCACCAGTATTTTCTTACTGGCTGTTGTTACAGGAAAGGGAAAGGAGAAGATTGTTGAGGATTAATTTATGCAAGTTATTTCTTCTTTTATGTTAAGGTCATCTTGTTAGTGAATTTACTTGTGAGGTATGAAAAATTTCAGAAATAAAATTTATTTGGATTTTCTTAGTAGCTCTGTAAGCATGTTTTTATTGAAGTTCTAATTTATTAGCTGCTTCCGTAGATGTATCAATTGAAATATGGTTGAATGTTTATATGAATTTTCAATGTGAGAAATTGTATTAAAAGTTTTGAAAGGAAAAAAAAAATGTTATGTTTATGTTAGTAATACTCCAAGTACTGATAAGGGGTACTGTGGGGTGTTACAGCTCTTCCCCATTTCAAGGACCCTGATTTTTTGAATGGGTCTGCTTCTTCCTTTTCCTTTAAGGATGCTTTATCTAGCGCTTCTCATGGCTTGGTTTCATTTCCCAATCTTAAGATTTCTATGCATCGAGGTTTGCCGGCCTTGTGGATTTCAGAAGAGGAAACCAAACACTCGCTGCTCCTTTCGAATTCGTGCTTGTGGGAAAGTTTCTGGGCCGTAGGCCATCTATCAATGCTATTAGAAAATTTTTCTTCAATCTCAAATTGAATGGTGATTGCTCAGTCACAGTCCTCAATCCCCGGTATGTTTTGATTAAGCTTTTTAACGATATGGATTACTGTAGGGTGTTTGCTCATCGTTCATATTTTTTGAGTAACTATTTTATGAAATTAGTTAAATAGACACTGCCTTGGACATAGAGGTTGAATCATATATCATCCCTATTTGGATTTCATTTCCTAATCTGCGGCCTCACATGTTCGCTCTGCATATTCTCCATGGCCTTGGTTCCCTCTTCGGTAGACCTTTAAAGATCGATAATGCGACTTCCTTTGGTTCGCGACCATTTGTTGCTCGCGTGCTGGTAGAATTAGATGTTACCAAACATTTCCCTGATAAAATTTGGGTTGGCCCAGATAACTTAGGATACATCCAATTTGTGATTATGGAAGAATTTCCTGTTTACTGTGTGCATTGCAACTCTTTAGGTCATCCGAAGGTGGAATGTCCTATTTTACATTTGCACATTAATAAAACTGCCTCTGATATCCCTCCTCCTTGTGTTCAGCAATCAATTAATGGGTTGCTTAGGTGTGGGGAAGTCGTTGTTGTGATGCCTTTGGCTGTGAATGATTTGTCTAAACCTATGGCTTTGGCCCCTGTTGGCCCTGTTGTTTCGGATGCTGGTGTCAATGATTTGGCTCTGAATTTGGGTAATGATGTTTCTTGTGTTGCCAAGGATTTGACTATTGATCGGGGTCCTACTGATGCAGTTGACGTGAATGATGTTGGTCTTTTGGTGGAAGCTGCTAGTGAGGATGTGGCTCCTGTAGCTGTTGGTGAGGATGTAGTTGATGGGAATAATGTTAGGGACGATGTGACGCCATTAGCTACTGATTATACTAATAAAAATGGTGTTGAAGGTGTTGATGTTTCCATGAATGCTAATAAATTTTGCATTAACCTTATAGCTAGTCCTACTTGTGATGATGCAGTGGAGGTGTCAGGTGACAATTTGATTTCTTTAGCTTCTGGGGGTGCTCGAGCTTCGGATGACTTGGGTAATTCGTATGATTTGAGTGCTGGGATGCTTATTTCTCCCATTCATCCTATGGTGGTTTATGAGGATAATGATGAAGTTATGGTGCCTATGGTTGATGTGCCTATATCTGTTATCTCCAGTGTTAGGGATAATGCAGTGAGGCAAGATGATTGGTTAGATGATGGCAATTCTTTAGCAGAATGGGAGGAAACTAATGAGTTAGAATTGGATGCTCGAGATAACTTTAACTTAAAGTCTTCTTCAAATTGCGGATGTTAGTTTTTTCAAAAAGAGTGTTAAGCATAGAAAACGTAAGCCCAAAAAGAAATAATTCTTCTTTTTGGAAGTTTCTTGATTTTGGTTATGTTGGTTACTTTTGCTATTGGTTTTATTTACTGCGATGGAATCGGGTCAGGACAATGATGAAGCAGGTTACCTGCACGCACCTTGGACGATCATGGCTTGGTTGGCAACCTATGTTGTTCTTTCTCTATCTGATTTGGTGGATTTTGTTCTTTGAGGACTTGGTGTACTTGGAATTTTGGTTGTTACCTCTTTTTCCTCCTTGGATGGCCCAAGCCTGGCAACTATGTGGCGGTCTGAGTCTTATTGATTTTGGGGATGTTTTCTTCTTTATTTCATTCGGATTTTTTAGCCCTGACGTTTATTGTATTTCTCTTGCTGTAATCTTGCTCTTTGTGGCCATCTTTTGACCTTATGGTGTATTGCTTTCTTATCTAATAAATTTTTTTTGTTTATATATATATATATATTGAGCCAAGACCTTCCCCCTGAGGAAGGGCACCATTTGTAATCAACTACAAATAATGGTGAAATCATTTTAATTGAGTCAGGCCTGTGATTTTTCCTTTTTTATGATTTTCCATGTAAAAATCTTAGTATCTCTTATAACCAAGGTTGTGAAAACCGGACCGGACAATGAACCGGTAGAAGGAGCGGTTCACGGTTCGATCGGTTCGACCGGTTGAACCGGGGTCGAACCGGATGACGTAATAAATAAGATTTAGATGACATAAAAATCATATAATAATATAAAATTTTTATTAAAAAATAAATTGAATTTATACATTACTAATATCTTATATAATTTTAAATTTAAACGTATTCAATCTTTAAATCTAATTCAAATTTAACAAAAATTTAACTTACATATCAATTAATAAGTTTAATATAAATTATTATTAATTTATGTTATATATTTATATATAATTTATATATTAAATTCCTATTATTATTTTACATTTATAAATTATTGAGGTTAGATTAGATCATTTATTATAAATAAATAAATAATTAATTTTTATAGTATATAAAAAATAAATGAAGAATATAATTTATTTAATATTATTAATTAAAAATAAATATTATTTACTTCATAAAAAGTTTATTTAAAAATTTTATTTTAAAATGAATAATGTGTGTTGTAAATTTAGGAGTTAAGAAGTAAGGAATATGAGCTTTAACTTTTTTAGTCCCACATCACTTAGGAGACTTTCTCTTGATAATACTTTTACTTTATATTGGCTTTTGAGGTTACATGGAGTAGTACATCATGTGAAGTGATGAAACTTTGTGAAATGCTTAGTTGAAAATTTTAATTTAAAATTAAGCATTTTAAAATTAAAATTGAATTATAAATATTATTAAATATTTCAAAATAATTATTTAAATATTAAAAAATACAAAATTTGAACCGGCCGGTTCAAGAGAACCGTGACCGGTTCAACGGTTTCCGGTTGAACCGGCGGTTTTGTCCGGTTCTGGCCGGTTTAATGCAGAAGCGGTTTTTAGAATGAACCGGACCGGCCATAAGACCGGTTCACGGTTGAACCGGTCGAACCGGCCGGTCCGGTCCGGTTTTTAAAACAGTGCTTATAACTCTTGCACCCCTCTCTCTTTATTTAAATGTGTGTTGGCTCTTCATACAAAACTTAGATGTTAAACTCTATATTCTCTATCACCGCAAATGTTTCTATAACAACCATTAGAGATAGAACCCTTAATAAAGAATGATGCATTTATCTTAAAATAATGTCCATTGATAGGCACTATAGGACATTCTCTATTACGTTCAATTAGTTGATAAGACTTTGCTTGATACGACTCCACACCACTCCACAGACACATACAATTTTTATATTTTTTATGTAAAGTTTACCTCTCTACTCGATTTCGACAGGCACATAGAAGCACAAAAACGAGATGAATTACAAGCTGATATGCGAATTGAACACCCTGGATGGTCTAAACTTGCAGGTCGCAACAAAAAACGTGCAAAAAGCTGTAAAACTGCCCTATTGATTCTCAGCCAATCGCCTGATTTGGAAAGTCTGAAATGAGAAAGGCTAAACTGAGCAGCCTAATTTGGCTTCAATTTGGGTCAATTTGACTTGATTTGAGTTGACTTGACTCAATTTAATTTAATTTAACTTGACTCGATTCAGTTTAATTTAGTTTAATTTGATGACACTGGACTCAATTTGATTCGATTTGATTTAATTTAATGTGAATCAAGTTGACTTGCGCAGAATTGACTCGATTGAGCTAGTTTAATGCAATCTAACTTGACTTGATTCAAATTAATAAAATTAAGGCTGAATTGGACTGAATAAATTGATTAAATTGAATCGATTTGATCTAATCGAGCCAAAGATTAAGTTTTATTGGAATTAATTTAATATATCAAATTTGAGCTAAATTTAGAGATTTTTTTTAAAATCGAGTCATCTCAATTTAAAAAAAAAAAAAGTCAATAGATCCTAATTTTAAAAATCAGTTGCTATATAACAAAATAAAGAAATTATGTATATGAATTATGAGTAGAATTTCACCACTACAAGTCTACAACCAACAAAAACAAAAGCGCTAATAACAAGTAGTAAAACAAACTTGAGAATTGCTCTTCACTTTATACAACAGTTTTTATCTCCGGTCATCAAAACAATGGATTAATAGAAACAAATAATGACTGAATGCTTATTTTATCGGTTTTACATAATAATTGCAACCAGCCATTAACTTTCCAGATGAAGAACCTAAGCAGAGCATGCTAAGTTCCAACGTTTTGCAGCTTCCAAAGGGGACCTCCAATTCCATCTGCAAGAGATCAAGTGCAGAAGCAAAGATTCAATGGCGTAGCTCCCCAGTCATAAGCACATGAGAGGCTCCAGGAAGGAAATAAGACCAGATGAGCTTGTGTCAGGCTTTCACCCTCACCAACTGATGAGTTTTATGCCATTTCAATTTATTCCGAAGCTCTACTGGAAGTATCTCCTCTCAAATCCTTCTTTGTTCTCTTTGTATCCTCGACCATTCGGGCGAGGTCTTGAACAACCTCAGACATCTGTGGCCTGAACTCCGGGCCTTGCTGAAGAAAAGGAAAGGGAGCGGGAGTTAGCTCCTGGTACTTACTTAAAGAACAGAGAAAATATCCAGCAGGTGTCATTTGGTGAAGAGCTGTTTAATGTGAAATAATGCTATTCTCCTACAGATTTTATGCAAGTGTGTTGTGTTAGGGAATAAAAATAAAGGGTAGATTAGAAGTCAGTCAATGAGCTGTTGTGAGTCTTAATAGTTCATAATTAGTTAGGCTTATTAGGTTGCCATTAAGTCATTAGAAGCTTGTGCATTTTGCAAATATTCTTCATATGGAAATATTAGGGTATGTAAAATGAACAAACTAAGCCTTGTCTGTTCTCTCTCTCCCCCAATATCTAGAATTGCAGGCATCCTCCAATTGCCTATCTCTACAGCCTCCAATAATTTCTAAATTTTTAGGCAAAAATGGAAATTTGCTCAGTTATAATGTATTTTCTATTATTCCTTTGTTTTCTTGCAGCTTTACTGGTTTGGTTGTAACAAATAAAGTCATGGCTATTCTCCTACATATGTTATGCAAATATGTTGCTATGATATTGAAGCAATGGAAGAGATGCATGAGCAGTATAATGCTTTTTTGTAAATTCTTCCTTTACAAATCAATTGAATTTTTGATCAGTGAACCAGCTAAAAAGCGTCACTAAATGAGTTCAAATAAGCTAATTAAAGAACATTTCGGTATAATTACATGAAACAAGGATGACAGAAGTAAAATTAAGCAACAATTTTCTTAATGAACATTCAAATCTGACCTGAATGCAGCGGCTAATAATGTCTGCAAAACGAGAGAGCGATTTCTCAGAATACTTCCCAGAAATAGAAGGATCTACCATTCTCGATAAAGTATCAATATCATGTAACTGAGAGCTAGCCCACCTAACTAAATGCTGCTCCGCTCTAGGCAGTGAGCTGCGGCAGAAAGTGACAAAGATGGTCACAAAATAATTTCTTGCAAGCTCAGCAAAGTTGCTAATATGGCAAATTAACTACCTATCATAGGGTTCACGGCCAGTAAGGAGTTCTAACATGACAACTCCAAAGCTGTAAACGTCACTTCGCTCGCTACATGCTCCAGATTCATGAACTTCTGGGGCTTCATAGTTGAGCAATGCACGCATTCGACCTGACAACTGATGAAAAGTGATTATTAGCATTGATTGCCTCCAACTCAGGCTGAAACATGCACTTAACGAACCAAAGAGTATGTAAATGTGTCTGTCGATGGTATCTGTATATATATAAATTTCTCATCTTTCTACAACTTAATGATGAGCCATTAGCTAGCCTAATGAATGAATAGCATTTATAGAATCATTCATAAGAAAAAAAAATCTAGTAAGTACATAATTATTACTTCACCAAAGGCTTTGAAGATTCATTGTATTATCTTAAATTTTGATTATTTCTTTTGATATTTCATAGTACGAATTTTATCAATCTCTTTGACAGCATGAATAATAAGCATGCCTCCAACAATACATTAGGATGAGAATCTTTTACAACCAAGTACTGTCAGTAATTGCCTTTAAATAAGACAAATGATAAGAGTCAACAGTGTAGTGCGCCCTGATCCAACAATAAACCACATAGGTTCAGAAGGGAAATCAAAAGAAACATTTCTTTTTTTTCTTACAACATGAAATGATTGACTAGGAATACTTTGCGAACCTACAAACTGAAAATAACATCCTTTAAACCAGCAAAGCTTTCCTAAGAAATTTCTGCAACATCTTACCTGGGTTACAGAATCAGAAGACATAAGAGAAGACAGCCCACAATCTGCCACACGCACTGCAAGTTCATCATTTACAAGAACATTGCCAAGTTCAAAATCCCGATGAACAATAGGTGGCTGAAACTCGTGAAGATATCTACAGGAAAAATGAAGATGTGGTTGTTAGTCCACGGCAATGTAGTGCCTGCCACCTAATAAGATACTACCAGAATCGCTAGTTTCACTTACTCGAGAGCTCTTGCTGCCTCAAGGGCTATTTTAAGACGTGCATTCCATGATATCTGTTCCTTTAGTTCATCATGGCCATGTAGTATATCATGCAAGGTTCTTCTACTGAAATAGTTATAGACTAGCAATCGTAGTCCATGTTCAGCACAGTAACCCACAAGTTCAAGAATGTTTGGATGCCGAAGCTCAGATATGCTCAGGACTAGTTCAAGAAAATCATCCACGGGTATTTTGGAGTTTATATTGTCCAGTTTCATAACTGCCAGCGGCTAGAACAAAAGAAAATGAAAGGACAATCATAATGAAGAGCTTCAATGGAGTAAAGAACATGTTTCAAGATGATAAGGAAAATGGATGCATTGCCCTCAGTACGTTAGCACTTTCAGAACTAGGAAGCGAAATGAGAATGATTTTACTGTGGGACAGATATGAAAGTAGAAATGCACCAAAACGTTTATGTTGGCCTACGGACTATATGAATTTTAAAATAGTAAAAACGATCAACTCTCAAGGCTTATGTTGACTAGTTATTCTATCAGTTCGCCAGCTCCGTCATAGTAGATATACCAAAAAACGTGCAATACCCTCAAGTGTAGTACATCATCAGATGACTTTCGGATTCATTCGAAGAGTACGCTATGGAAATATGAGTTTTATACCTTTCCATCTGGACGTTCTCCAAAGTACACCTTTCCCAATCTACCATCTTTTATCAGATTTTCTTCTCTAAAGCTATTTGTGTATTGTTGTAGGGATGCAACCGAATAAGATGTAACTGGGGATGGAGTATCTGCAGTGACAGGAGGTTGGGTGGCTGCACTTTTTTCAGGTGGAACAACGGGATTTACAATGACTTTTTCTGCAAGAGGTGGTGGCGGTGGTGGAGGGGGAGGAGGCAGTGGTGGCATTTGAAGTATTCCTGAATCGATTCTATCAATATCTAACTTCTTCTGCTTCTCTGAATCCTCCTTTTGAGCTACCATAAACAATACAAAATGCTACTTTCTAGTCAAGAAAGCCAATTAACTTAAAAGGTTTATTAATAGAAAAAAACTTACCTGCACCAGTCACACCAATTTTAGGTTCTTGATTTGGTTCCACAGAAGCCTGTCTTGAAGCTGTTAAAATAAGAGCTAAAGTTATCAAGACAACGACAAAATAGAAAAACAAAATTAGATTTTTTTGCTCATAACGAGAAGTTGAGTGAAGAGTACATTTCTTTATGCGCTCATTTTGCCGTGAGGATTGCTCGTTGCTTTTTAGTTCCTCAGGCCTTTGAGGTGCTCTCCAGTGCTGCCTAACAGGAATTTCGTCACGTTCTGATCTTCTTTCTTGCAGCTTAGATAGGCAAAATATAACAGCTAGCACAATGATAATAAATGAAACCACTCCTGCAAGTACATATCCAACAATTTTAACGGTTGAGGTGCTTTTTCTCTGTCCAGGTTCACTACTTTTAGGCGCAGAAGATCCCTCAGAAGAATTCCTTGGCACACTCCGAGGGGCAGGAGCCCCAGAGATGGGCAACGGTGATGGTGGAATCACCGGAGCTGATGAAGGAGCAACTGTGGTATTGAATGGGTTACCATCCTTTCTGCATAAAATTCAGTTGTATAAGCAATAAAATCAAGCTTGGATACACAAATAGGGTTACAAAAAAATGATTGACTACAGGTCACTAATTCATATTACAGCCATGGCTTAAAAAGGAACTTTTAAGGGATTACTGAACATCTGAGCATAAACTCTGATGCTGAATTAACAAGCCTATATAATTGACATGAGAGACTTACTTGAAATTTGGAATACTGAGCATTTTTTCTGGAATGGGTCCAGAGAAAAGATTATTTTCAACATTCCTATCAAAAGCCAAGTAGCAAGTTCATTTAGTGAGCAACAAGTAGGCAAAATCTCAAGCATTTCAGAATCAGGTGTAAATTTCAGTAAATTAAATGTAGTAATGGATTTGAGTTTTCTTGAACCCGATCCACCAGTTAATAAGAAAAGATAAAATAAAACCATGAATTTTGATGCATAAACTTAGTGCCCATAACAGTGGAGGGATATTTAAGAATTTAGATGAGCCAAGGATAAAAAGAATAACTGAATATGTTTGTTAGATGTGAAAAAAAAAATGAAAATTTTTACAGTTTTAGGCACAACCCAAGAGGAGGGTGAATTTTTCTGTTGTTAAAAATTTTATTTGAGAAATTCTTAACACAAGCACACACCCACAATCTAAAGAACGATGTATTATTACAAAGCAAAAACAAATGCTCAAATTAAGCAATACAAAAAATCAAACCAAATTTCAAAATGGTTCAGCCCAAGCCTACATCCACTCCAAGCTTCCTCTTTGCTTAGGCTCCACTAGATCCCTACTTCACAGCACCAGTGGAGAAGCCCTGTAGAAGCACTCCTTTCACGTGAGGAGATTCCAACCATTATCCTAAGAAGACTTCCCTAATTTCCAACAAGCAAGGCAAACTAGTGGCTACAACGCTTTGCCCTAATTACTAGCATTATGGAGTATGAATGAACAATAATTATTACAAGGCTAAGAGAGAATGATGAAGATGGCTCAAGAATGTATGAGAAGTGTGAACTATCTTTCAGGTGTATGTGTGAAAAAGTAATGCAAGCAATGCAATATATAAAAACCCAAAATGCAAATTAAAAATATGTACAAATACCAATGAATTAATGTCCTGAAAGATGCCAAAATATCTGCAATCCTACAGAAAAAATTGGCAATTATGTCAAAATAAAAAACAAATATTATATCAAAATAGTCCCTTATCAATTGGTTGGGGCCCATTTTAGTCATGGATCATAAAAACATTTGGTTTACTCTATGGACTCCTTAAATAGGAGCCAAAATGGTCTTGTCATTGAAAATAACAAAAACTAAAAATGGGTAGTGTTAAAATGAGGATATTCTAGAATATACATCTGTTCGCTCAGGAAAAGGATGGCGCTTACGGCACGAACCCCGCTTTCTGGGCTTAAGGTTCCATTCTTCCTTAAGGTAGATTGGATGTTAAATTAACCAAATTTTCCCTAATAATCGCATCGAGGTTTATTTAATTATGGGTTCCTACTTCCTATGAGGGCAAACCCCTATAGTTAAATATCCCTCCTATCGTGTAGAAGAGAACTCTCGATTAAGGGTGAATTAATTTTTTAGATGCCCAAGTGTTATAATCTTAGTTGTGGGGGATGGAGATAGACCCGATCAAGGTCCCATGATTTCGTCGTCCTGGGAATACCGTAGATTTCAGTCTACCAACACTAATTATATGGTGGATTGCTTGTTGTATGATTGGGTGATTGTTGGATATTTAGGTCTGTTGCATGATCATATGACTGTTGCATGATTCGATGATAGTGTGATCGTGTAATCATTGCATAGTTGTTGTGTGATTATTGCATGATCACTTGTTAGCATGTGATTTGGTATGATTAGATGATTATTGCATATTTATTATATGGTTGTGTGGTTACTATGTGATCGCGTGATTGAGATATGACTAAATTATGACTATATGATTAGTTGAATGTAGCGTTGTTATGTGATGTTTGCCTAATTATATAATATCGTAATTTAGTGGTGTGATTGTTTGAACGTATGATTATGTGATTGATGCATGGTTGCATGAGCATTGTGTGATTGTGTGATCATAGCATGGTGGGATACTTTTTGTATGATTGTTGTATGATTGTGTGTTTCTCAATTCCTATTAATTGGTTGTAGGATTGCATCTTCCTAGTGAGTCTAGGGTTGCATCTTCCCGGTGAGTCTCGCTCGTTGGTTGTTGGGTTGTACCTTAGGATTAAGGAGGTCAACGCCAACACGTACGGTTCACTTGTCGTTCGCCGCACCTGTTGGGGTTGTGTTTGTTGACCTCATTTTAGTTCGATTTGCCCTCAAGCGTCTTCAAATGACTTAGTTGGACTTCGTCGAGTCTAATTTGAGCTCGAATCAACTCGAATTACACTCGCAGGATTCTTTTAGCCTCGATCAATTTATCTTAGCCCCGTCGAGCCCCATTTGACCCAAATTGATTTTAATTTGTGCCTATTTTTATTTAATTAAATCAATTAAACCTAATCGGATCTTAAGTTGACCCTAATTGCTTCAAATTGGATTTAGTTTGGATCTAATTTCAGCCCCATGAGTGCCACCTAACTTCTATTAGGACCCAATCGACTTTCTAAATGAATTGGAATCCTGTATCAGATCAGGAAATAGATCAGATGGCTTGAATCAGATCGGCAGCTGATCTGAGCGCTTCTCCTGACATTCGTGATCTTCAGCAGCTGTGGCAGAGATACGAAGCAGCTAGCAGGCCTTATTCGCGTGACGTTTTAGAAGGCTGGAGCAAGAAGCGGGGCATGGCGGGCTTCTTATTTCGGCTTTGACGTGCTTTCTCCAGAGTAGAGAGAGCAGAGGGAAGAGGATTGAGAGGCAAGAAGACCTCATTCCACACGGCTAGCAGAGGGGACACTCGACTCGGGCTCTCATTGGCGAATACCCCTACCCTCCCGTTCTCGTCTCGGTTGGCACGACCAAGCGACGGAATCCCTCCTCCCTTCCCGACGTCTCTCCCTCACGCGAGCAAGACCCGGTCGCCTGCCCTAGTTCGAACCCCACTCCCTCTCGGTCTCACTGTTCCAGTGGCATTCGCACACCCATCAAGCGGAAAACCCCCTCCCTCTTCTGTTTCTCTTGTTCGACGGAGCCCAAGCCAGGCCGAAGCTACTCCGTCGGCCCCTTGCCCTAGCCGACGCCAGCTCTGTGTTCAAGCTCCCCAACTACAGGTTATTTCTTCTCCTTTTTCTTCTTCTTCTTCTTCTTCTTCTTCTTCTTATCCTTGTTCTTCTCCTTCTTCTTTATTTCTCTTCTACTACTTCTTCTTCCCTTACTTCTATTTCTTCTACTCCTCCCTTTTCTACTTCTTCATCTACTATCACACTTTCTTCTTCTCTACAAAATCTGAGAATGGAACTTGCTTGGGTTGTTCTTCTATGCTTGTGCACATGTGTTCTCTTGCCGAAGTGATTATTACATGATTCATGAAAGAGCTTGTGTGGATTATTTAGATGATTTCAACTAAGTAGGTGTGTAAATCAATTTTTTTCATGCTAGCTCGCTTTGTGACTTTGCAAATATTGCATATTAAGTATTCGATGAAATGTCATTAAGAGAAAGTTGTGATGTTTGGATAGTTGTAAGCTATAAGCATGAGTTTGCCTATGATGTTTCCTTGAATACATCTAAATGCAAAGATTTCACATTACCTCCTTTCTTTGTACGTCTTGAAGATATGAGAGTTAAGGATAGATACTTATAAAAAAAAGAGTGGTGATTGGTTTATCCTCTTGTTATAGTTCATGCCATACAATAGACATGCTCCCTAATACTCATCTCTATGAGTACCTTTATCTGTGAAATTGGGTATCTCCATGAACCTCATTTTGCTCATGAGAACATCAAGTAATCCTTGCTTTGTGTTGGTGAAATCTATATGGTTTGTTGCTCACAATCATAAACTAAATGTAATGGGGGGTATGAAGTATGATATATGAAATCTCATAATCAATTTTATGTATCTATATTTTATGTATCTATTGTACGGAGATGCTTAAATAGAGCTTTGGTTCAAAGAGGGTAAATGATGTGTTGGCTATGAACTTTTGGCAAAATGTTATATGTTTGGGCACAAAACAAGTTTTGTGAATTTGGGTTAGAAGCTTTCTTGAATATTTGATGGCATGTAGCGTGGTGAATAAAATTTGTTAAGAAATCTTATGAATTGTTTTATGACCGAGAGGCTTACATGATTCATCTTATATCGGAATATCTCATGAGTTGTCTTATGTTGGAATGCTTTTATGATTCATTGTATGTTGGAAAATCATAGGATTTGCCTTATATAGGAATATCTCATAAGTTGCCTTATGGTTGGAAAATTTTATAGCGAACTATTTTATATTGAAAGTTTCATGAATGGCTTTATGATTGGATAGTTCTATGACTTATCTCATGTTAGTTGAAATGCCTCTTGAACTTTGGGGAGCAAGCTTGTATCAAATTTCTTCCTTATAATTGTATTTTGGTTGGGTTTCAAGGTCAAATAAATTGTTGGCTTATTATTTGATTTAGAGAAGCATGATCTTGACTTTCATTCTCATGTATGTGATCCCCTTTATGGCGGCTTTAGTAGAAACATGAACGTGATTTGGCACATGCTTGGTAATTTCTTCTATGACTTTCAAGTATATCTTTTGTGTGCTTCATCAACTATAAGTTGTTTGGGAAGTGAGTTGGGGATCTTTTGCAAAGTTTGATATATGCATTTATGGTTCGCCATGACGAAGTGAATATAAGGTGATGTGTGTGGTCTTATGCAATAGTTGGGGAAGAAAATTGCATTTTATCTTTTATATGTTGTACGAAATGCTTTCTTATGAATTTTGGAGAGGTATTGGAGAATGATCATGTGCTTTAAATATGAAACTTTGCATAGAATCCAAGTATGATATTGTTTTATATCGGTAGAAGTGTCTCTTCATATTAAAAAAAATGAGCATTTACTTGGAGTATTTTTGTAAATGTTGGAAACTTGTTGAAAAACTTTAGAAGTTGTTGGAAGGCCTTATGAGTGATTTTATGTTGAAAAGCTCTTATGATTCTCCTCATGTTGGAAAATTCCATAACTTTCTCTATGTTGGAAAATCTCATAAATTGTCTTATGGTGGGAAGGTTTTATGGAATGTTTTATGATGCAAAGTATCCATTTGGTTTATGTGTTGGAAAACATTCGTTGGATTTATGTTGTTCCTATGGATTTAATGCAATGAGGCTATTAACCTTCTCTTTTGCTGAGTTGCATAAGTGTTTTGGAAGATGATTTATGAGTGTTTGCAAGAAATTATTATATGCATTTGTTATACATTACGATGAAGGTGAGTATAAGGTGACTTGTGTGGTTTTATTGGGTGGTCTTATTGGGTGGTCAGATAGGAAAATTGCATTCCTTTTTTTTTTGACATGAAACGTTTCTCATGAATTTCAAAGTGGTTTTGTGTTAAGAGGATTTGTGATTGGCTTTAGATTTACTTTGCATTGAAAAATTTTATGATAAGTTTCTTGAATGCTTTACAATGAGAGATTTTATAAGACTTTCTTGTTGGAAAGCTTTATGGTCATACCACACCAAAATAAAAGCACTCAATTATTTTGTGTCAGAAAAGACTTTTTTTTATGGATTTCTTATGAAGAGAATTCGGATTACTTTGTTTATGACGTTTTTTACAATTGTTACTTTGGGATTGAAATTATTTTTATGTATGGTTTTGTGTTGAAGATTCTTTAAGTCCTTTTTGGGATAAAGTGGTATTTCTAAGAGCTCTTTAATGTATTTTCTTTTTAGAATGAAGGGATATTTAGTGTATGAATCGTCTCTCTCTTGTTAGTATCTATTTCCAAAGTTGAGTTTGGGTTGAATGTGAAATGAAAGTTGCTTGTTTATGTTTTAGTTTTGGGAGCTTGTTTTTCCCCTTCGCCACTTTGGGTTTCGTATAGGATATAGCTTGAGTCATTGAGTCGTTTGAGTGCTTATTCTTGGAACGTGGGGACAGCAAAGGGCGCCAAGAATGCCTTCTTCTCTATTCGTATCATATCGAATTAGGGTGGAGGTCGTTTTAGAGGCATACTTGACTTCAAAGAGGTATGCCCAATAATGAGACGCCTACATTCCTTTTATTATCTTTGATTTATCATTCATTCCTTTTGACATTTTATTGTCTTTCTCTTTACTTCTTTCCTCTCTATTACTATTCTACTTACTATCTTATTTTATTCATAGATTCTTAAGTTTATTGATATATGTATGAATGTCCAAAGGGTTAGAAAAGAACTTCCTTTCGTCCCCTATAACACTAGTGACACTTAAGGACAAAAATTAAGGACCGAGTCTTAGATAACATAGACTTAGGGTGCATGCTCCTTATAGGACAGAGGCACCAAAACATAAACTTAGTGACACATTTTCCTAGGTTTGTTGTGCCTTAATTCATTAATAATCAACCAACAAAATCTCTCTTAATCAATAATAGATTACTTAATCTACCTTTCTTTTAATTTATAACAAACTAAAAATAACTCAACAAAATTGGTTACTACTGGGTAACCCAGGCCTACGAGGCTATTAAGTTAACCCCAAGGAGGGTGAAATAAACCTCACGGCCTCGGTGAGCAACAAAGGTAGTAATCAATCAAACACTAAAATAAAATCTTTAAAATTAACCCTAAGACATTAATACTTATATTTAAATTAAAGTTTCCCCTTAACCTTCAACAAATTAAAATACAAGCAACTTTAGCTTAATCATCCTACATAGGACATACCCAAAACCACACAGCCTGTTATGCACACCTAGGCTTGTTTGTTAGGACACGACTCCTAGTCCTGGGTTAGACCGATGTTTTGTTTTATTATTTGATGCCAATTACTCCTGCCAAGTTAGAGAACCCCTGCATTATTTTATGTTTTAGCAATAACATGTGTATGTTTTATAAATGTGAATATTAAATTTGCTGTTAGTCACATTTTTATTTACCTGCATTTATTTTCTGAATGGCATCTACGCTCATTTGTGTATTTTTCTTTTATCTTATTTTGCGAGGTACATTGGGTCATGCGTGATCAAGAATCAGTAAACAATTCGCTTGCTTAAAGCTCTTAAGTGGCTGCGCCACAATCTTGCAGTGTTGATAATCAGTGGATAGTCTGCTTGCTTGGAACTCTTAAGTGGCCGCGTCACGGTCAGGTATAATCCCTGCAACTTGTAAAAGAAAACTCCTAATTATATATCGAAACTGCTACACACCACACACATCTTGTTATTAGCTTTTAGTTTAATATATATTCTAGCATGTTTAGGTAGTTGGCCATAGGTTAGTGCACTAACGAAACTTTGGTCCTATAGGCCAAAGCTTGCCCCCCCCCCTTCTGTGAGCCCTAGAGACCCTTCTGGTCACCTTAGGCCTGTAGTGTAGGCCCACCTATTTGTGCCATGGGCATCGTTGTTTTCCCACACGAAGTAGGCACCGTTAGGATGTTCCATTTTCTCTTGGTTTTGGGTATGATACCCCCCACCTTCTGTGAGCCTTAGAGACCATTAGGGTCATTTAGGCCTGTAGTGTAGGCCACCTACTTGTGCCATGTGCATCGTTGTTTTCCCATACGAAGTGGGCACCGCTAGGATGATTTTCTATCATTGTGTGATGTGGGTACCTTGCCTGGAGGGTATCCTTAGTATGTTTATTTACTTTCTATACTCTGGATGTCATGCATGCATCTTTATACACCTTACTCCGCAGTGCACCTTGCCTACATAAATGCATTGCATTAGTATTACTCAAATAAAAATGTTACATTATCTTTTAGTAGTCTTTAGAATACTTTTATTTATACATCTGTCTCATGCATCATATATGACGCTAGATAGATTTGTTTGCATATTACAGAGTCCTTGATTTAAACCTCTGAACTAAAAATTCTTGATTCCTTAGGATAGAGCCTCCCTATCTTGCATACATGTAGAGCGATTGATTGTGTTTAGGATCTCACTCCAGGCAAGCATAAGCCCAGATTGTACACCCCTCAATGTGTTTCTTTTCATCTTTGATGAATTCTGAGTCTGTCGTTTCTCTTAGGATAGTAATCTGATTTTTGATCTTTTAAACTCAAAATTTTAATCATATCTCTACTCATCTGAAAAAGTCTAGTCATCATTAAAGGTAAAGAGAAGAGTTTATCCTCTTGGAATAGAACTTAGGAACTTTCTCTGTGCACCAAATTAAGAAGAGAATAATATATCGTCCTTAATCGAGAGTTTTCTTAGGCCAAGGTCTAAGATGTAATTAACCACGGGGGCTTGCGCCCGTGGGAGACCGATTCCCACATCAAATAAACCCTATTCGAGCTGATGTACCGAATGGGGAAAATCTCGTGACATTTTGGGTCATATATATCATTATCCATCGAGGTGTGTAGGCGAAAGCCGCTATCCTTAGGGGTGTCAAGTTTTGACACGACACGAAAACCCGACTCGAACCCGACCCGGAATTTTCGGGTTTGACCCGACCCGTTTCTCAAACGGGTCGGGTTCGGGTTGCGAAAATTGACCCGTTTGAAAAACGGGTCGGGTTCGGGTTGACCCGGCGGGTTGCCGGGTCAACCCGATAACCCGTTTAATTTAAAAAAAAAATAAAATTTCCCGCTTCCCGCCCGCTGCCCGCTACCCGCTGCCCGCGCGCCCGCTGCCCCGCTGCCCGCTGCCCGCGCGCCCGCTGCCCCGCTGCCCCGCCCGATCGAGCCCGCTGCCCCGCGCCGACGCACGCGCCGCGTGTCCGCTGCGCCGCTGCCCGCGCCCACGCCTGCTGCCCCGCTGCCCGCAGCCCGCGCCCCCGCGCTGCCGCGTGTCCGCCCCGCGCTGCCCCGCTGCCGCGTGTCCGCTCCGCGCTGCCCCGCCGGCGACCGCCTCCGCCTCGCGCTGCCCCGCCGGCGACCGCCTCCGCCCCGCCAACCCGTGTCGGGTCGGGTCAACCCGGCAACCCGCCGGGTCGGGTTCGGGTTCGGATTTCCGACCCGTTTTTCTACCCGGGTCGGGTTAGGGTCGACCCGTTTGTAACGCGGGTCATTCCGGGTTCGACCCGAACCCGACCCGTGACCCGAAATTGACACCCCTAGCTATCCTCTATGGCTAATTGTATGTATGACTCCATCTGCTCTTCCATTGGCCTGCTTGGGTAGAGTGTAAAGGCCTACGATCGTTTTGTCCTACGGGATAGTGCGGTCGTACTCTTTACATTCTGTTCCCTACAAGTAGAATCCTTTCGGAGACCCACAACCACATTTGAGATTTCTTTAGAATGGTAGGATAGACCACAATAGCACTCTATGTTGCCAATGGCTAGATCAATGATGAAGCTAATTGGCATAGAGGTGGGTTAAGATTATTGTAAATAAGTTATTAGCTGCAGACTGCGATAGTGATGATGTAGTGAACAAAGAAAGTAAAGATACTGGGTACTCGTTAATACCAGAAAGCAAAGATCGCATACAGAGAGCATAATGAATAAAGAGGCAGCACTAGCAAGGATCGTGCATTGGGAGGTGAAACAATGAGAGACACGTTCAGCATCCATACATGAGATGCATGAAGAGGAAGTCAGCGATCACGAGAATAGTGAGCACAACGAGACTATATCACAGCTTCATAATATTAGTCCAAAGTTCAAGATACTAGAGCAAGCAAGACTTGCAAGATTCCGGATACGGAATTAGGGCGAGTAAAGAAGATGTAAGTTAAAGCAGAGAGGGCAGATGATGCGTTATATGCATCGTTGGCTTTGGTTGTTTTCTAAGGAAAGTGAAAGGGAGCAAAAGGTTAGAAAGAATAATGATAAATAACATTTTTTTTTTAAATACAGATGGTAAGAGAGGAATTTAGAAGTAAAAATATTTTTAGCTAATGTGAGAACAAAACACACGGAATCTTCAGTTGAAAGATCAAAGACAACTGACATAAATAAATATGATTAGAGATACAATTGAAGAAAATGTTCAATTTAAGTGCACAACAATAAGAAAATGATGAAAATGAAAGTAAAATGACGGGAAATTCACTCTCATACAAATTTGACACAAGGTACACAATGGAATTGCAAAATGGTAAAAAATAATAGGAAGAAAACAAAATAGAAAGAAACAAAACAACAAATCCTAGCATTTTTTATGTGGGATCCTCAAGACAAACTTTAAGAAGTCGAAGCACTGAAGAAACTTTTCATATTTCACATAATCCAAAAGTAATTCCAAAAATTCATACATTAGATCTTATTAATAAAAAACATAAAGTTTAATTAATGATAAATAAGTTGTTAGTGTTGAATCATAAAAAGAACCGGTTGACAAATCCTCAAGTGAAGAACATTAGGAGCTAAGTATGAAGAAACTCTTCATAACTTTCATAATCCGAGACTAATTTCAAAAATTCATAAAGAAGATGCAATTTATAGAAAAACAAAAACCTAATTAAGGGTAAACGATACTTATCGTTTGCTATATTCAAACAACAACAACAATAACAACAAAATCAAGCCTTTATCCCACTACGTGGGGTCGGCTACATGAATCCTTTTTCTCCATTGTGTCCTGTTAAAAGTCAAATTCTCGTTTAAATCTAATAAAGAAAGATTATTTCTAATATTTTATAACCAAGTCTTTTTAGGTCTACCTCTACCTTTCTTAACATAAATCAAATCTAATATTTCTACTTTCCTAACCGGGTCATCGGGAGGCCGCCGTTTTATGCGACCAAACCATCTAAGGCGACTCTCTCTAATCTTATCTTCCACTAGAGCTACTCCAACCTTTTCACGTATATGCTCATTTCGAATCCAATCTCTAATGGTAAAGCCACTCATCCACCTAAGCACCCTCATCTCTGCAACACTTAACTTAGTATTATGCTTCTCTTTTAATGGCCAACATTCGGCACCATAAAGCATAGCAGGTCTCACCACCATCTTATAGAATTTTCCCTTAAGTTTGAGGGGTACTTTTCTATCACACAACAAGCCCAATGCATTCCTCCACTTCAACCATCTAACTTGAATTCTGCTAATAATATCCCCATCTATTTCACCATCACTCTGAATAATAGATCCAAGATATCTAAAACGTGTACTCTTATTAATGACTTGATCACTAAATAATTTAAAAATTAAAATAAATAAATGAAAATTCGGCCAAAATTAATAATGGGCCAAGAAACTTTTGCAATTTGGTTTGGTTCAGCTCTTCTATTGCCTGGTTCGTATCCACAAATTTGGCTCAAGAGAAAGTGAGTTTTTATGAACAAATTGGCTAATGACATCAGATGTTGATGATGCGTCCAAACATTAAACTATATTGAGGGATTGCCAATTGGTACATTTGGACGTTTGTGTGTGCGTTTTATATCCACTTAAGCAATTAGGCATAAGAAGTTGATGATTTACCAATTGATTTCATCCAGCAAAACTTTAATAGTACCATAATAATAGCAGAAAATAAATTAGAGAATGAAAAAATGTGCTGGAAAGTACAAATTTTTTATAGGAAGATCTTGCAGAACTTCAAGGGTCCCAGATAGCTTATTATCCTGTACATGCCTGCAAAATCAAGCACCTCATATAAATAGAAGATACAGGTTAAAAAAGATGACAATGCGATATTTTGTTTTGAAGTGACGAACTAACAGTGTGGTCAGTGATGCCAAACTTGCCATTGAAGGAGGCAGTTGACCACTAACGTTATTGGAAGAGAGATCTCTGCAATGTCAAAATCATTACAATGTTGGGCACTGATAAAACTAGGACAAAATGTCAAAATCATTACAATGTTGGGCACTGATAAAACTAGGACAATCTCAACAAAAACAATGAAGAAGCTTACAGATTTATCAAACCAGTGAGAGACTGGAACGCGTCTGGCAATTGTCCGCTTAAATTATTGGCATTAACTGACCTATTATAAAGGAAAAAAGGCCATAAGGAAATAAGAGAAATGTGAATGAAAAACATTCTTTTTCGAGAAAGAAAAACATTAGCTTACATGTCAGAAAGAAGTGTTAGTTTTGACAAAGAACCTGGGATGTTTCCTGTAAACTGGTTGGCTGAAAGAAAACTGCCAAATACCATCACAGAAATTCTTATTAACTTATAAATAAAAGGTTACATAAAATCAGCTAACTGACTGCTATGTCAAAATAACAGGTGAATTTTTCAGCCATACAATCCTCTCAAGGTAACTGGCAGATTTTCTGGTATAGTTCCACCAATATAATTATTACTGAAATCTCTGTTGTAAGAAAGAAAAGAAACGAGAAATTAGTCAAAGAGCAAAAAACAAAACAAGGTGCTCAACTTCGAGTTAAAAATGGTCTACATCTCGGGAGAAATGAAAGAAGAAATCATTTGGAAATAATAAACATGAGCATCAAAGAAGAGAGTATAACGCACCCTGACTTACATTGTCACTATTGAAGAAAAATTTCCCAAATGGTCGCCTAATTGACCACCCAAATTTGCACCATTCATAATTCTGCAGAAGAAAAATTAATTATATTCAAGATAACTGTTGAAGAAAATTTACAAATGAGAGAAGTTTAAAAGAGCAAGTATTAGAACAAAAAATATCATACATTGATGTGATATTTGGGCCAACACATTGGATGCCCTGCCAGCCCTCTGTGCAGGGATCGCCTCCATTTGCGACCCATCCAGGAAGAGGAGGTGATCCCAATGCGGCATATAAGCTATTTATAGCAAAAACTGAAAAGGAACCACTATTAGAAACTATAGTCATCAATCACAAAAAAGAATTCACTGCCTTAACCTGCGAATTGAAGCAAAAATAAAAGATAACCAGCGAATTGAAGTTAAAAAACAGATGACCTGCCAAGAATTTTGAAATTTATAGCTCTGGAAACCAACATTTTCAGAAGACCAAATCACCGGAAAAGAGATTGGATGATCTTCTTTGCTATGATTTTCTTGATTATCACAAATTTCCTTTAATATGAACTGTAGCACATTAAAGCAGTTTTCAAAATATCAAGTATGCTTGTTTTGAGTTGTGGTTCAGATTTAGATCATTTTTATTTTCAATCCTTTTATTTTTATTTTTATTTTTTTACTGTGGCCTTAAGATTGGATTACAGAGGTTTTTATAAAATTTATGATCAATTTTCTTCACGGAGTTGCCAGAATGATGAGAAGTTCTAAGAGCTGGGGCTGTCAATAAACAAAACACCATAATTGCACAATTTATTGATTCAGCTGCAATTATAAACTTACGAATCGCTATAGCACGAAGGTCTGATCATCACAGATATTGTATTAATATTAGCTTCTCCTTTCCCTTCGGTCTTTTTTACTGTGATATACTTCCTAATTGTTGTTGAATGAGCGCCAAATAAGTTTTCCAAATTTTTTTCTCAGTCAACTAATTGAATGCGACGACCAATTTGTTTTTACCTTCACATTGCATTATTTTATGTCCAATAATTTGTGGTGCTGCTAATAACAAATAAAGTTCGTTGCACAAATTGCTTGTTCTTCTCTATAGGGTTCAACCCATTATATAGAAAAAAATGGATACAATACAAGGCAATGATTGATTAATTTTCTCAATTAGATCTATCCTCACAAGGAAGCTATTGAATATACTATTAAGAGCTAAATATTTACAATCATACTAACTAACAACACAGATTTCTAGCCATAATTAGCAAAAGGATGACTATGACAAACTATTTAATACATATCTAGTTGATATATCCCCCAAAATGATGTTGGTGTCAGTACAACATTCAGTGCCATGGATCACCAACGTGTCCAATAACTGCTAAGCCATTATTTCTGCGGTTGTAACCAATCTCTACCAGTAGTTATTCGTAACTTGTATAACCAACTGTCTAGTTCAAATCTATATATACTCAATAGTGTACAAATCCTAAAGTGTAATGTATAAAACTGTGGGATATGATTCGCTTGCTGTTGCATATTTCTTCTCTTTGAATTGGCCTTTCTGTTTCTTTATTCATTAAGCCAGCAGGTCTCATATGGTATCAGAGCAAATGGTAGATCAAGACTCTGCTTTCTCTCCTGCAATCAACTCCAACATTTCAGCCTCTTTAGCAGAGTTTACTATTCTCACCCCACTTAAATTTCTTATCTCCAATCTCAAAAATCTGGTCCCAACCCAACTAACCAATGAAAATTATTCCATCTGGCGCCTTCAACTACACCAACACTTCTCCGCAAATGGCTTCGAAGGACATCTTACTGGAGATCGGTCTTGTCCAACAGATCCCTCCTGCCCCGACTATGCTCTATGGCGTCTCATTGATCGCAACTTAATTTCAGCCCTCTTCTCAACCATCTCCCCATCAATCTTACCTTATGTCATCACTCTTTCTACGGCTCGGGACATTTGGACAACTCTTGAACGAAGACTTCAACCCACAAACCGTTCACGATTAATTCAATTAAAAAATGAACTTCATCAAATCCAGATGAGAGATCGCTCAATGCAACAATATTTATCCCAGATCAAATCTCTAGTGGATAACATTGCGGCTGCCGGATCAAAAATCGACACTGAAGACATCATCCTCTACATTCTAAATGGTCTTCCATCAACCTATAATCCTTTCAAAACGGCAATTCTCACATCTCTAAACCCGATTACCTTGGATGTCTTCTACTCCCTATTAATCAGTGAAGAAATCAACTTACAGAATGAACAACTCAAAGACACGAACCAGCTTTCCGACAGCACCGCTCTATTCACTAATCGAACTGGTTCATCTCGCGGACGCTCCTCCATGACCAATACAACCCGTTACAGTCGTGGTCGCGGCACATCTCCCAAACCACCCTCTGTCTCCAATCGTCCGCCTCCGACCACATTTACAGCAAACAATCGTCCAACTTGCCAGATTTGTGGAAAACTCGGACATTTGGCAATAAATTGCTGGCATCGCTGCAATTTTCAATATGCTCCCACCACCGCCTAGCCACCGCGATCTCTCCTCAGTCAGCAGCCATCCAGTTCACCGTCAGAATGGGTGCTTGACTCCGGCGCCTCCACTCATCTCACCTCCGACGCAACAAACTTGCAGCAATTTACTCCATACGCTGGTGCAGACACTGTCTCCATTGCAAATGGGACGTCTCTACCAATACATAACACCGGTCAAGGACCTCTGCCATTACCTGATACAGCACGTAAGCTTCATCTTCGTAATCTTCTACACGTCCCCTCCCTTTCACATAATCTTATATCAATCTCCAAACTAACATCAGATAATAACGTTTCAATTTGTTTTGATGCAAATGGATTTGTTATTAAAGACCTACAGGACAATCACCTTCTTCTACATGGTCATCTCCATGACGGTCTCTGCCAACTCCGGTTTCCAAGTTTTCCATCTCCCACGGCTCTTTGTGCCAAAGCATCAACAACCCGTCTTTGGCATATGCGGCTTGGTCATCCCCATCATCGACTCATACCCACTCTAGCAAAAACAATTCCTGATTTATGTAATTTTTCTTCTTCTTATATATGCACCTCTTGTAATGTGGCTAAAAGTCACAAATTACCATTTAATAAAAGAATTTCGTTGACTACAAAACCATTTGAACTAATTCATTCAGATGTTTGGGGTCCCGCTCCCCTGCCTTCATTTAGTGGCCATAAATATTATGTAATCTTCGTTGATGACTTCACAAGATTTACATGGCTCTACCTCATGCACTCAAAGCAAGAAACCTTCCTCAAATTTCAGCACTTCTGTAATTTCATTAAAAACAAATTCCAAACAATTCCAATCAACTTTCGCTCCGATGGTGGGGGCGAATTCACCAGCAATCAATTCAAAGAATATCTCCTAAAATTAGGCATCACTCATCAAATTAGTTGTCAATATACACCGGAACAAAATGGACTTGCTGAACGCAAACACCGCCACCTTCTCGATATTACCAGAACACTGCTTCATGCATCTCACCTTCCTCAAACATTCTGGGCCGAAGCGCTGTCAACAGCCAACTATTTAATCAATCGCCTCCCTTCAAAAACAATCTCTCTCCTAACTCCACATCATAAACTTCACGGCCACCCTCCCTCCTACAACCACCTAAGAACATTTGGTTGTCAACCCCAAGTTTCAAACAAACTCTCCCCACGTTCACAAGAATGCATCTTTCTAGGATACTCCTCGTCACATAAAGGATATAGATGCCTTAACCTTCACACCAACAAATTATACATTTCCCGCCATGTAATCTTTCATGAAAACTCATTTCCATATCAACCCACTCATTCCAAAACCCATTCAGATACTTCACATCTCATATTATCTCCACACCTACTAATCCCAACTTCCACAATATCTCCCACTAACCAAAATAAAAATCCAATTCTTATACATCCTACATCTACCACTCCAGCAACACTACGACAAATTACAACACATCCCACAACTCCTCAACCCGCCTCCACTGCAATCCAACATACAGACTCTCCACCACTGCAACAACCACAGATTCCCACCCATCCAATGCAAACTAGGCTCAAATCATGACTCACCCGTCCTAAGAAAATCCTTGATCTCTCTGCAATGACCTCCTCCCATACCAACCCAACCTCATACAGTCTAAGCCCTCAAATACCCACATTGGCGTACGGCCATGTCATCCGAATTTTTAGCTCTTCAAAAGCAAGGTACGTAGTCACTTGTTCCTCCACCACAAAATAAACCAATACTTGGATGCAAATGGACTTTCAAAACAAAATTAAACTCAAAAGGTCAAGTCGAACGTTACAAAGCTCGTCTTGTAGCACAAGGTTATACACAAGAATTGGGAATAAACTACAATGAAACTTTCAGTCCAGTAGCCAAGATGCCAACCGTCCGCTTCCTTCTCACTTTAGCACTGCATCACAAATGGTCCATTCTTCAAATGGATGTCTCCAATGCACTTCTTCATGGTGATCTTCAAGAAGAAGTCTACATGAAGCAACCAATCGGATTTATAGATTGTCAAAACCCAGATTATGTTTGCAAACTGCATAAATCACTTTATGGACTCAAGCAATCGCCACGCAATTGGTTTCAAAAGTTCACGACTTTCCTTCAACAATTCGGATTCAGTTTTAGTAAAGCCGACCCCTCTCTTCTACTATACCGGCAAGGGAAAATTCAAGTTTACATATTAATTTATGTTGACGACATAATAGTTACTGGAAACGACAATACAACAATTCAAACTCTACTCAAACAACTAAGCCTGAACTTCTCGTTAAAACAATTGGGCTCAATTTCACTATATTTAGGCATTCAGGTCATTCCAACCTCACGTGGCTACTTTCTCAGCCAACAGCATTATGTCCAGGATCTTCTTCATACAGCAGGCTTCGCTGATTGCAAGCCAGTACATACTCTGATGGCTCTCAAAACAACTCATTCCCAGCAATCTGATCCACTATATTCAGACCGCAAGCTTTACCGCAAGTTAGCTGGCTCTCTTCAATATCTCTCAATTACGAGACTGGATATCGCCTTTGCCACGAACTCCATTTGCCAACACATGCATCAACCAAAGAACAGCGACTTTCAAGCTCTCAAGCGACCGCTGCGATACATCAAAGGCACCATACATTTCGGTCTTCCTTTAACTACAGGTAATCTTCAACTTCAAGCTTATGCAGATGCGGATTGGGCAGCCAATACATCAGACCGGAAATCGATCACAGGGTTCTGCACTTTCCTCGGCAACAATCTAATTTCCTGGTCCGTCAAGAAACAAGTAACAGTTGCAAAATCCTCAACCGAAGCTGAGTATCGCCCCATATCCTCCGCCACCTCTGATGTCCTATGGCTACGCAGACTCGTTGCAGAACTTCAAATCCCTCAACAATCACCGATTTCAATCTATTGTGATAACACTTCTGCCATTGCCCTCGCAAATAACCCGGTGTTTCACGTGAGAACGAAACACATTGAAATTGACTACCATTTTATCAGTAAACATATCAAGACTGGTGCAATCAACATCTCGCACATCAGCTCCACCGATCAAATAGCAGATGTTCTAACCAAACCTCTTCCAACGGCACAGTTCTTAGATCTTCGCCTCAAACTAACCATTCATTCCATGGATGCTTAGTTTGCGGGGGCCTTTCAGTACAACATTCAGTGCCATGGATCACCAATGTGTCCAATAACTGCTAAGCCATTATTTCTGCGATTGTAACCAATCTCTACCAGTAGTTATTCGTAACTTGTATAACCAACTGTCTAGTTCAAATCTATATATACTCAATAGTGTACAAATCCTAAAGTGTAATGTATAAAACTGTGGGATATGATTCGCTTGCTGTTGCATATTTCTTCTCTTTGAATTGGACTTTCTGTTTCTTTATTCATTAAGCCAGCAGGTCTGATAGGTTCATCAAGAAATATCAATTTAACTTCATCAAACTTATGTCATTGTCATTGTCATGTCACGGCCTTCTTAAATATATCTCCAATCCAAAAGTTCGCAAAAATGTGAGCAAGAAAAATGATAAAAGTGATGAAATCTTTTTGAATTGAGTGACGATCAACTTTTATATAAACCGAATTAATAACAATTTTGGTAGCCCTAATAACATTCGTATATAGAGGAGTGAGATTGTTCTTAAAAAAAAAAACTAAGTTTAGATATAAGACCATGAAGCAATATAATTTCTGAACATGCGATGGACATTGAAAGGTATCAAACTCAACAGATGATTTAAACAAATAGTCTACCTTTTACTCTTCCAGAAGATCAAAGAAGCACCAAGAAATATCGGCTAACCTATGACAGATTGTCAGGGTTAAGACACTCTAACAAGTATGCATAACTATATCCCAAAAGAAGATAAGAAGAGTCAATTGGAAAGAACAAATCATAACTCAGTGTCCCAATAAGTTATCGAATGATTCGACAGATAGCAACCAAATGTAAGTGGCTTAATTGCTAAACCGCAAAGAAATATCAAACCAAGTAATTATCAAATAGTTTAAACTGCCTAACAATTGTCTAAATATGATGGGATCAAGAAGAAGATCACCTACCTCAAAGCAATACTTTGTGCTCACTTCTAATGTAGTATCCGCAAGAGAAGTATTTTGAAGTCCAACTAAAATAATCGGATACCGTATATATTTATATTAGTTCAGAAAGGAACCAAAATAGTTAGTGTGAACCTGCACACCTAGAAAGTAAGAACATCAAGATTTGTCCTATGAAATGTGGCTAAAAGATGTTGTTGCAGATGGCTAATCAAAACCAAGTATGTTCTAGTAATAATGATGCCATCAGCATAAACTAGAAGAAGAGTAAATCCCACTAATGTTTATAGAGAAATAATGATAAATCATAAGGACTCTACTAAGCTAAGAAATAAATTAGAGCTGGACTACATTTATCAAACCATATAGGGGGACATATTGCAATCCATGGAGGGAATGCTTCAGTATGCATAATTATGAAGTGGAACAAGTAGAAACACAACGTGGAAGAGCCATGTAAATCTACTCCTTCAGATCACCATGAACAAATGTATTTTTTACATCCATTTTGTATAGTAGCCATCCTTGTGAAACATCAATCAATATAATTATTTGTATTACAATTATTTAGTCATAGGAGTAAAAGTTTCTTCATAATCAATCACATATTCTTGTTTGTTATCAAAGATACCTAAATATGTCATATGGACATTTAACGTACCATCAAATAAACTTTGATCAAGTAAATCCATTTGCAGCCTATAGTTTGAACATTTAGAAGGCACTAAATAATCTCATATGTATTATTATCCTCAAGAGCTCAAAATTCTTCAACCATAGCTGCCTTCCAGCAATCATGATTATTAGCCTCTAAATAGCATGAATGGATGGCAATGAAGAAAATGAAATGTGAAAGCAATACCAATTTTGAGGATAAGAGATTCTAGAAGATCATCTAGGATTAGTGATCGAATTCCGCTAGAGGTGGTGGATCACTTTGCACAGGCTCTAAGAACAGGTTTGGCTCAAGAAGTGGTCAAGTAGCGTATTTTCCTTCATACACAAATCTTGGTTTGAATCATTCAGAACTAGAATTTAATTCATCAAAATAAAAAATAAATAAATAACAATTAGCTTAAGCAAAAGCTCAACTTGAGTATAACAACAACAAGCCTTTATCCCACTACCTACGTGGCATCGGCTACATGAATCCTTTTTCTCTATGTGCTCTGTTAATAATCGAATTCTCATTTAAATCTAAAAGAAAAGGTTATTTCTAATATTTTCTAACCAAATCTTTTTAGGTTTACCTCTATCTTTCTTAAAATAATCCAAATCTAATACATCTACTCTCCTAACTGGGTCATTAGAAGGCCGACGTTTTATGTATCCAAATAATCTAAGGAGACTCTCTCTAATCTTATCTATCACTGGAGCTACTCCAACCTTTTCATGTATATACTCATTTTGCATTCTGTCTTTAAGAGTGAAGACACTCATCCACCTAAGCATCCTCATCTCTACAACACTTATCTTAATTTTATGTTTCTCTTTTAATGTCCAACATTCTGCTCCATAAAGCATGGCAAGTCTCACCACCATCTTATAGAATTTTCCATTTTGAGGGATATTTTTCTATCACACAATAGGTCTGATACATTCCTCCACTCCAACCATCCAACTTGAATTCTATTAATGATATCCTCATCTATTTCACCATCACTTTGAACAATAGACCAAAGATATCTAAAATATTTACTCTTATTAATAACTTGATCGCCAAAGTCACAATCCTCTACTAGATCTATTACTACTAAAATTACACTCCATGTATTTGATTTTAGATATACTCAAATAAAAATCTTTAGAATCTAAGGTTGACATCCATAATTCAAGTTTTCCTTCAACTCCCTCTCAAGTCTTATCAACAAGAAGAATATTGTCAGTAAAAAGTATACACCATGGTACATCCTCTTGCAAATGTCTTGTAAGAACATCCATAACTAAAGCAAAAGATATGGGCTTAAAGTTGATCCTAGATGTAATCCAACTGAAATAGGAAAATATTTCATCAAACCACCTTGTGTTAGAACACAAGCAATAGCTCCTGCATACATATCCTTGATGATTTTAATATAAGCATTATTAACTCTTCTTTTCTAGAACTCTCCAAAGCACTTCTTGGAGCTTTTATAATATGTTTTCTTTAAATTAATAAATATCATATGTAGATCCTCCTTATTCTCTCTATATACTTCTCCATCAAACCTTTAAATAAATGTATAGCTTCCGTAATAGACCTACTCTACATGAATCCAATTTTATTTTGAGAAACATTAGTATCACGTTGTAACATATTCTCCATAACTCCCTCCCATAATTTTAAAGTATGAAACATTAACTTAATTCCTCTATAATTCGCACACTCTTGTGCATCACCTTTATTCTTAAAAATAGGAATCAACACACTATTTCTCCACTCATCTGGCATCTTTTTAGTCTTCAAAAAAATATTGAAAAGTTTCATAAGCTAAAAAATTCCTTCATCTCCTAAGCATTTCAACACATTTATTGGAATATCATTGGGTCCAACAGATTTTTCACACTTCATTTTCTCTAAAGCCTCTCTAACTTTAGTTTTACTAATATGACAATAAAAACAAAAATCTCTATTTTCATTGAGGATGCTAAGGTTGTTAAATTCAATCGTATTCTCACAATCTTTAGTGAAAATATTATCGAAATATCTCATCCACCTTTGTTGAACATCCTCTTCTAATAGAAGCACTTTTTTATCTTCATCTTTAATGCACTTCACTTGAACTAAACTCTTACTTCTTCTATCTATTTACTTGGCTAACTTATACATACATATTTTGCCCTCCTTGGTATCTAATATATTATATAAATCATTAAAAGATAAATCTTTTGCATTGTATATTGCTTTCTTAGACTCCTTACAGACCCCTTTATATCTTTCCTAATATTCCGAGCATTTACATCTAAAACAATTTTTATGACAAAGCTTCTCATTTTTTATTTTTTTCTTGCACACTTTGATTCCACCACAAACTATTTTTACTATTAGAAGGTTTTTTTTTATAGTCCCAGCACATCATTTGCAACATTCTTAATATTACTAGCTATTTTTTTCACGTAACATTAGCTTCCTCATGTACAGTCAAAATATTAAGATCTTAAATCTTACTATTAAAAAAGCTGAACTTGAGTACAGAAGAAAAATTAATGTTCAAGGAATACGAAGTGATGAGATATTTGAAATCTTTTGAAGCCTGGATCATGAAAAACATAGCCTTTATGAGCAGTTTTATAGCCCAAAAATGCATATTTAATAAAGTAAGTGGACAGTTTATGATGTCCACGGGTTGGAAGATGAACAAAACTAACACAACCAAATATCATGGTACTTGAAATGCTTTTAAAACTAATGATAATAAGGAGAGTCTAACAAAAATATTGGATAAGGTAATATATTAATTAAATAGGTTGCCATGCTAAATGCTTCAACTCAAATTTTAGGTGAAACTGAATATTCTAGTGATAAAGTTTGAACAACACTAAAGAGGAGATGATTCTAACATTCAATAACACCATTTTGTTAGTGTATAAATGCACGATTGTTGAGAAATAATTCTCTTGTTTTTAATAAAGTGATGAAATTCAAGTGACATATAAGCACCTCCAGCGTTGAGTCTTAGTACTTGATGTGGGCTGAAAATTAAGTTCCAATATAGACAACAAATTTCTGAAAGACGGTGAATACTTCAGATTTCTGATGAAACTATTGATTTGGTTGTTGAAATCACATCGCCTATTTCCTTACATGCAATCTTTTGATTTCAGGCTAATATGGCTTCCAAAACTCTTCTATTCCAAATTAGCCTAACGCCTTTTGTTTAAGGTTAGTGCAATTCAATGGTGCCTTTGCATCGCAATATTCCTTACATATGTGATCTCTATTCATAATATGTTGATACATTATGCGAACATCGTAGCAATTTTCAGATTTTATTGAAATTATGACCCTTCAATTTTTACACCATACGAGATTTCAGGATTTTTGAGGGGCTTCCAACTTGTGGGTTTTGTAGCTATAGATATGAAACCACTAGGAATGCAAGGAATCTATTGTTTAATGAAAATTCATATTTCTCTCAAACTCATGTTTGTCATGATTGAAAGTGACTTCTTCAAGTGCAGTGCAAATTCAGGTTAAGTTCTAGCAAGACTTTTGTATAACATTTGAACAGAGAATCATATTAGCAACACCATCCATCTATTCATTTTTTTGTGATACACGTCCACCCTAAGTAACATCATCCCTCAAAACATTGCAAACCAAATAAATTTTGTATTTCAATATGACTACATAGGAATTTAACATTGCCGTTCACAATAGAATATATGCATAAGCTAAGAGTGGGTCAGTCAGCATGAGAAGCATTCAATTAGCGTGCGTGCAAGACAATTTTGTGTATAGACAACATAATCATTCATTCCTCCTGAGCAAATGCATAAAGCAACAAATAGCACTACTAGCAGACAATCTAACATACCATCTTGCTCAGTTGTGAAACTGAGGGAAAGTGGCAGAGCTAAGATCACCATCAAAACCACAACCGAAACAGGAGAGATCCTAAAGAGCCGTCTTCTCACTTCTCTTATCATAACGCTCAGAAATAGACGTCAAACACCTTGTTCTGAGACACCAAAACACGATTATTTATGCATATGGAAAAAAGATAAAAGCATCAATTATACAGAGATAGCAAAAACAAACCAGAAAAATAAAAGAATAAATATGGCGCTGAAAATTTTATCAAGAAATTCAAGGGAATTCAACTCCCAATATCGCTCAAGAAATACAAAAATTAAAATTTCAATGTCCTAAAAATCCACCAAACTAACTCGTCATTCGGTAAGTTATTCCTTGAGAACTATTATATTTAAATTTAAACAAGAACAGAAGTCACTTCAGGATGTTGGCTCCACAAAATCATTCAAATTCTGCTTAAAAGCGACAATAAAATAAAGCATTCTATTTCGTTTTCCTTAACTCAAAAAAATCAAGAAAATTTTCTTTGAAGCACGGACATTCCATCCCATTTCAGAAGCCCGGAGATCCAGGCACAAAAATCGGTAGCAATCTCAAATGCCGCAAAATCCTTCTTGTGAAAGCTGCGAAACACAGAGACGGACAAAAAGCGCGATTTTTCTAAAAAAACAAAAAATTTACTTCAAATTTAACTTTTTTGTTCACTTGTAAAGTGGTAGAAAAATCAAGCCAAGAAACCTAAGGGATCTTTCTGACCAATGCAGTGAAGAAGGCTCACCTTGGAGTCTGGGCTCAAAGCTTGACTTAGCTGCTAAGATTCCGCCAGCTCTGTAGATCTCTCAGGGATAAAGCAGAGCTCGATGGCAAAGACAGAGAGAGAAAGATGGGGCAAAAAGACGCAATGGACAAAGCAAAGGAACAAATTAGTAGATGAGTAGAAGGAACTCTTTTTCCTCCTCAGTGGAATCTTGAAGCTATAGAGAGAGAGAGAGAGATGGGCTGATGGCTGTAAATGCGCAAGCCACCCTTTTTCTCTTCTACCTTTTTTTCATCTAAATAAAAGAAACCTCATAAAACAAGCTAGCTTTCTGGCTAGCGCTAATGCGGCCGCTTCTCTCTCTCCCTCTCTTCCCCCTTAAGGATTTTTTTGTTTTTCGGTAATTTTTCAAAATTTTATTTTTCAGCTAGCAATTATAGAGCAACACCATGCTATAAATTATTTTTAATATTTTTTTAATTTCTCTGATAAAAAAATAATTTTTAAGAGTATAGTTAATTTTGCTATAATTTTAAAATAATTATAATTAATTAAAATAAATTCATTTTAATTTTATGTTATTTCTTCATAAGTTTGACAAATGTTATAGATTTACTTTGAAGAAGAACTAAATACACAAAATCAAACAATCATGAAATTAGTGTTGGGAATGTAAAAAATGAGCTTCATTTTATTCATAGTGATTAAAGCTTCGTTTGGGACGGCTTTTTTATTGCTTCTTGAAGCAGCTTTCTAGTACAAAATTTTAATTTTTTAATTAAAACTGTTTTAAGAAGTAGTAAGAATGTCATCCCAAATGAAATATAAATTAGAAATCAAACAAACTTATATTGATACGATAACTCAATCATAATGTCCAACTCATGCAAATAAGTTTGTAAGCATGTTTATCATACAACATGGAGCTCGAAAAATCCTATATTGACTAGCTTAATATTATTGAACTTAAATAATTTTAGAGTGGACAAATATATAACCCAATTGTGTCATATTTTTCCCTATCATGCAATATGTGCAGGATGTGCTAGGGAGAAAGTAATCAGCATAATCACAATCAACTCTTGAGGGGCCACCAAATCAAACTCTTGGGTTCTACTCAGCGTCGATAACACGGTAGTAAAGTTTAAATGTGTTGACTGATGCTCGTTACTTGAAATATATTTTAGAGATTTAGAATTATCAAAGCTATTCACATCTAAGATTTTACTATTTCAGTCATCTATCTTAAAACATCCCTCTTAAGAAGATGAGTTAATCAAAGTAACAGTCGTGAAACATTTTCATTATTTTTAAGTGACCCTAATCAAAAGATACCAAATCTTCATAGATTTATTTATATCAATTCAACTAGCAAAACTTCGATCCACTATTTATGTATTCATGAGAAACAAATGTATAATGGTATATTCAAAAGATCGATTAAAGACATCACTAATGTTAGTAGCGACCAAACCGTTATTGCTAGACAACTTGAATCAACCCCCAATTTCATGCATGCTAGCTTGATCAGCCTAAGGGAACCATTATTTGATGACTATTTGATTTTTAAGCATGTGTGATGTTCATAATCTCTTCTAGATACCTATGAGAAATATTATGGATGGGAAAGAGTATGTTCTTCTTGAAATTTATAATTAGCTACTAAAGTCAATTCCATTAAGGAGATTTGACTAGTATCAAGAAATGGCTCAAACACTTTAAGAAATCCAAAAGGATGATTTTCAATACATATATGCTAAAGTCAAAGCTATCATTCAGTGTGATACTATAAGCTAGCCTCAAAAGAGTCTCATGCCAAAGAGAAATGTACCACCTTGAAGGTTGAAAGACAATCCCCAAGAGGAGAATCAATGGAATGCAAATTTGAAATATGTTCAACTGATTTCATTTGAATTGTGAAGAATGTGAAATGGAATTTATTTAGTTTTAAGGATTTAGGTTTCCCATGGACGCAACCCCATATTATTAATTACATCTTATGTGTTATGTAATAACTACTGCTATAGGAACCAGTCTACCCAAATAAATCCCGTAAGATTTTCTTATGTTTTCTCTTGTGAATATTAAATGTTGCTGAAGTTTAAGTTGATTAATATTTTTTTAAGTCTAAAAGAACTGAGATCAAATTAAAAAGAATAGAAAATGTTAAGTGAAAAAAAAAAAAGTTTATTGGGAGTGTTACGGCGCTATGCTTGGCAACTCGGTGGTGTTGCCCTCCTATACGAGGGAGGAAGTAGCTTGAGAGCACAAAGGTGTTGGAAGTTGGTGTTGTAGTGCTGAGCTCTCTGTCTAGAGCAATTGAAATATTCAGACAAAGCACTACAACACAGTGACAAGGGCATCTCGGCGGTAGTTCAAAAATGATGTTTTTATGTAAATATATAAAAGCATTTCATTTAACCCATTTTCACTTCCTACTTGCAAGAAAACTTGAAGAGAGGTTGGGAGGGAGGAGGAAGAGCAAGAGAAAGAGAAGGGAAAGAAAGAGGAATCTAGGGTTTGGAGGCCATGAGTGGGATTTTTGTGTCGGACCAACTAAGGGAATTGCTCATATCGAGGTAGGCTCCCATCACCCCATTTCTGATTTCAATTTTGATGTTTGTACGGATATATTTGGAATAAAATGTGATTTTATTAAGTTTAAAGAATTTTTTGTTGTATAGTTTTTGGTACATTGTAGAATATTTCATTATGTTCATTCTAACAATAAGAAAGTAATTTTTTTACTTATTGGTTTTATCTGTATAAGATATTGAGCATTTTATGATGTATGTGATATTTCTAATATTGGTTATAATTCACTAAGTGCTTTAAAATAATATTTTGAATGTTTCTTACGAATAGTTTTTTGAACGGCAAATTTGAGTATGTTGGCAAATTTTACATGTATTCTCTCCTGAAATATCGTGCATGTGGCAATTCATACATGTTCTACATTCATGTTAAATAATGTATATTCATATTAAACATATTAATATTTGTATATGGCGATAATATTAGAGATGTTCAAATGCACTACATGTAATATTACAAGGGCTCTTACATGTATCTACTTATGTATTTATTCTTATTTTTTTCCATCCGCCTTGTGCAAGTGTGGGATAGTCAAGTGAAGTTATAAGTAGAAGTTGAGTTAGGGGAATCAGGCTATGTCTGCGCTACTTGCCTTATGTAGGCGTGAGCTTACCAAAGGATGTGTAAGTAGAAATAGAATTATATTTAAGCACACATCGGAATATGTGCATATCATATTTTATATATTGCATTACAAGTTCATCAAATGATAATGTATATTTTATTGACACTTATGTTCAAAGTTAAGTTCTGCCAAAGATGAAATTTATGATGTTAATATTCAAGTTCAAGTAATGCCTGTTATGTTCAAGTTCACATTTCTGGTGCAATTGTTCAAGCTCAAGTAACATTTAAGTTCAAGAATACTCTAAGATAATGCAATTGATATACTTGTTCATGTGCAAATAATCTATATGTTACCATTATGATAAAGTTAAATTTAAAAGTAAATCTTATGCAAATATTTTATGAACGTTAAAGTCATCTTCTTTCGCAACCATAGATGTTACCTTATATAAATTATGAATTCTTTTATTACTTTGTATATTTATATAAATGCAAATATAGATTTTGATTTTTTTAATAGGATTTGGGGTAGTCTACTGAGCAAGAGTATGCTCATCAAAATATTCATTTCAACTATAAATTTGCTAAAAATAAAATTTAATGATCCTAAAGTTTATTCTAAAACTGTTTTACTCAAATACTATATCCATATTTGTTTTGATGAATTTTTTGTTGAAATACCACTGCTAAAAATTATTCCAATTGAATTAGATCCAATAATTTATTTTCTTTCAAAATTTTTACATAAAAACTCATGTGCTATATATAAGCATTGCATTCCTATTTTTTGAAAATGTGTGTACCAATTATCATTCAAAGCTAAGAGTATATCTTCTTTACAAATGCAATATTCACACAATTTGAATAGCTTTCGGGTCTGTTTGGATGGATGCAACATTTTATAATATTGGTTGTAAAATTATGGTAGGGAAAGTAACTTAATTACCCTGGTTGCAAAAACAAACATTCCACCACAAATTTTTCTGAAAAATTGTGAGAAAGCAGCAAGAGAAGTAATAGCCAAACAAAATCATGGTTATTGTCTAAAAAAAAAGAAGTGAAAAAGTTTTCCTAAACAGACCCTTATGCTTTGTTTGGTACAGCTTTCTTACTATTTTGTAAAACTACTGTAGAGAAATTAATTTTTGTAAAGCTATTTTAAAAAGCAATTTTCTTGTAAAATTTCTTTTAAAAGCAATGAAAAAATAGTTTAACAGCTACATGCATGTCCCAAACAAAATTTGCTACTTTCTCTACAACAGCTTCACAACATACTTTAATGGCGACTGCAGCCGTCCCAAATAGACCTTAATCACACCGCAATATGATATTTTCTCATATATGGCAATATGACATGCCTGCTTAAATGAAATGAATGAATTTATGAAGTATATACCACAGAAACCTTATATTTCACCTTTAAAAATAAATAATTAAAACAAATGACCTCAGCTTCTGAAGAAACGTCTGGGCAAGTGCTAATGGTTAATGAACCTTCAACTACTCTTCTAAATAACCTTTTCAGAATACTAATCTAAGTTATTCCCGTTTGACTGGACCATTTTCCGATTATATTTTAAAAAGGTTGGAGAAGTTGATGAAACTTAAGAAGATAATGACAAACGTCATCAATCTAATCAGCTATAGCCATATTTGACACGTTTTTATTGGTCGCAACCTCTGTGAAAATTATGAGCTCTGAATTCCCTCATTTGGTATTCTTCTTGTGACCATAGGCAACCTCTTTTTTTTTGGGGGGGGGGGGGGGGGGGGGGGGGATTTACATACATATCACTTTATTTTATGTTATTTACATATCTAATATTTAAAATTTTAATATTATATACCTACCACCCATAAAACAAATATAGGTGCATGGAATGAAATATTAAAGTTTATAGAGTGGTATGGATGGTTAGAATGAAATATATGAATGATATATTTAATATTAAAATTTTATATGAGTTATAGGAATGTAACATTAAAGTTTTTGGTGTTAGACATGTAAATAGTATGAAATAAAGTGGTATGTATGTAAACCTCCCTTTTTTTTGGACAGTTAGGACAATTAAGACAAACTAATACACATTACATATGCAAGATTCAAATCCAAGACCTTTTGGTTGATAGTCAAAGCTCTCAACCAACAGACTAAGATGAGCTGCGTTAGGCAACCTCTTCAATTGTGTTGAAGTTGAGTCTATTTATACATTTGTGTACGTATAGTGGCATATTAGTTATTATGAGTAAAAAATTGGCTATTGTATCTGATATTTGTTGTTCACCTCTTCGATTACATAATATTTTTAAAGACATTTTAATACCTTAAGCTCATTGAGTTACTTTCAATAAGACACTCATTTCGAGTATAGCAATGTAAGATTCAGAGATAGTTTGGTCCCTCAACCGATATAGCGAAATTTTCAACCATATCATCAAGTGTTTGATTTAGATGATCAATTATTGTTGGATTCGTCTCATCCAAACATCAATTTAAATTATAAATTTGCTAAAATTAAATTATAAATTTGCTAAAATGGAATTTGTTTTAGAGTTTTATGTAAAAGATTATGTGATATACGTGCATTCCATTCCTATTTTTAAAAAATGTACATGAATTATCATTCGAAGCTAAGAAAATAAACCTTCTTTCACTATTATAATATTCTCACATACCACAAATATTTATTAGTATATAGTTATAATCTCGCCTCATTCAAAGGTTTTCTTATGAAAGTTATGCATGCATTCTTAAATAAAACGAACCAAAATTGAAAATCTATAACACATGCAAACTTATATTGTAGCTGTTGCGGATTAGAAAATCCTCAACAGTAGAGTAATAGAATTTTACGTCTCAATATTGTACGAAGATTCATCACACACAAAATTAGCTTTTTTTTCAATTTTAGAGTTTTCTTATGCATTGCATGCATTCTTAAATAAAATGAATGAATATCTAAAATCTATATGCATTCAACCATATATTTCACTACTAAAAAAATTGCTTTTTTGCAACAAATGTTAGGGGCGGTTTGAAAACCACCGCAAAAACCTATTTTTTGTAGAGGTTTTGACCGACCTCTGCTATTTGCACCGTTTTAACCGGTGCAAATACAACAGGTTTTAAGCACTGGTATAACTCAAACCCTAGCTCTTATACCTCCTCCTTTTTGGAATCGCTCAACTCTCCTCTTCCCGTTTCTTTCATTTTTTTGATCCACCCTCATCGCCTTCGATCAGAGAGTACACGAATGACTGCGCGCTTCAAAGCCTCAAGCCATCCGCTCGCAGCTTGCTCTTCCTCTGTCGGTTTGTCCACTAACCTGAGCTCACGCTCGTGTGAACATGCTCAATCGGCCCTACACAGCGGGGGTGCAGCGGTTTTAAAACCGCTACAAAGAAAATAGTGACAGTTATAACCACCGGGATAAGTCAAAAATTGTGCTGTGGCCCTATTTTTTGATAGTGCTTGTAGTTGATTTTAAGATTTAAAAAAATCCCATGAGAAAATAATTAATTAAAACTAATGACCTCAGTTTCTAAAGAAACTTCTGGGCAAGTGCTAATTATGGTTAGTTAATTAATCCCCAACTACTCTCCTAAATAACTTCTTAAGAATACTAACCTTAAAGATTCCCGTTTGACATGATTGCCCTCCAAACATATTTATTTGAGTTGGAGAACTTTATCAAACCTTCAGAAAGTTATGAGAAACCAGATTTATTGTTTGCGAGATGGTTAGTATTAGGTGAGCATTTAGTTAAGTTTCAGCCATTCGATTTTAATTTTAATTTTAATTTCATTTTAATTTAACATAAAATCTTAAGGGAATTTCAAATGATTTTGATCATAAAATTATAAACCCTAATAAATATTGATTAATGCATATTATATATAAGATTGGAAGTACTTTTTTACTATTTGTTGAAATAATTTTTTAGTAAAAAATTAATTTTTTTGTACTAGAAAGCTGCTTTAAGAAGCAGTAAAAAAACCGTCACAAACGAAGCCTAAGGCTTCATTTGGAACAGCTTTTTTATTGCTTCCTAAATTAAATTAGCTTCTAGAAATTTTTGTATTAAAAAATTATTTTAGAAAGCTGTAAAAAAGCTAACCCAAACGAAGCCTAAATAAATGTTATTTCTTTTTTTTCATTTAATTATAACTCACAATAAATTATAAATCTTTTTTTTTTTAATTATAATTTTGAAACCAATTCAATATGCTTGGTTGGAACATGGAAGTAAATTTTATTAGTCTTAATTTCAATATTTAATTTAAAATAAATTCAATACATTTTAATTTTATTTGTGGTCTAAGGAAAAATAAAATAAAAATAATTAAAATAGGATTTTTTTTTTTAATCTAACCAAATAGTCCTACATCATATTTAATATAATTTAAATTTTCAAAGGACAATAATTAGTATTTTCATTTTGTTGACCAAAAATAAAGCCTAACATTATTATCGGGCTATAATGGAGAGGAAATAATGCAACAACCATAATTTATCCGAAAAGCAAAAATAAATTAAAGCCACCATCTTTGTAATATATTTCACTATCATATGATTTTAATAAAAGCGTTCAATAGCCATTATAATATCATATTTATTATAAATGTTTGATTAACTTTTTTTAATTAGCACAAATTAATTATAATTAAATATTTCTGATTTAAGATTAGATGGTGATTAGAAAAAGTAATTTAGTAATATGTGTGGAATAACTTCTATATTATTTGGATCACTGTATTTGTGGTTGAGACGTCAACAAAAATAGTTTTGATACAGCACGAATCTCGAAGCAAAATTGAGCTGATATCTTCCAAAATTAAATTTGGGATCATCCAAAATCCGATTTAAGCAAACTTATAGTCGAAATGAACGTCTTAGAAAGACGAACCCAACGACACAAAAATCAGTCAAATCCAAGGCTAAATGGCCCAAATCAAGGGTCTAAAGCATATTTGAAAGATTAAAAGTATAATTTGGATTACCAAACTAATTCCAAACGTGACATGCTTATAATCAAATCGAGCGGCTTGACGAGACAAATCCAACGAGCCCAAGATCATTGAATTCTAATATCATTAAGACATTCAAATAATCAATAAACGGTCCACGATCAAAGGGATCAGTATTGACCGTCCTTTCAAATCGCTCCCATCTTGTTCTTGATCTTCTCCATATTTACAAGTCATGTCACTCTCAAAATTCTATAAATAGGCCCTCATTCTTCATATGAGAGGGAGGGTAAGAAAGGAGGAGAAGGGAAGAAATTGGGAGCTGACTTGTCACCGACCATCGTCGGAGTTCTTCTCGACAACCACTAGACTTCCGTCTATTCGTCAATCACCACCGAACTTCCGCCCGTTCGTCGACCACCACCGGAGCTCTTCCCGACCACTGTCGGACTTCCGTCCGTTCGTCGAACACCGCCGTACTTCAGTCTATTCGTCGACCACGGCAAGACTTCCGCCTGTTCATCGACCACAGCCGAAGCTCTTCCCGACCACCGTTGAACTGCCGTCCATTCATCGACCACCGCTGGAGCTCTTCCCGACCACCGCCAAACTTTTGTCCCTTTGTCGACAATTATCGGACTTCCGCTAGCTCGTCGACCACCACCGGAGCTCTTCCCGACAATTGTCGGACTTCCGCCCGTTCGTTGATCACAACCGGAGTTCTTCCCGACCATCGCCAAATTTCTGTCCGATTCTCTAATCTATTGTAAATTCAGTGTCTCCAAATAAAGGGGCAAATCAAGCTTTGTAATTCATTCAAATTTAGTGAAATTTTCTCATCTAGGTCAGGCCTCGTGGTTTTTCCTTTTCCGAGTTTTCCACGTAAAAAACTTATGGTGTTTTTTCTCTCTCGAATATCTATTGGTGTGTCGGATATACGTACATTATTGAGATGCTACATTCTCTTACTCTATTGTCGCGTATATTTTCGCCCGCAATAGTGGTGCAATGCATTTCAAATATATATATTTGGCTTTTGTCTTTCATTATTCCACTTGGTTTAGGAACTTGATATTATAATTATGGGTAAAGCATCTAAGCCCATCCTTCATTTTTAGTGGCCAATATTCACTTCTAGTATTTTTGTTCTTGTTTTTTTAACCCTCATGATATATGTATTATATTTTTTAATCTTTTTTAATATTGTATTAATTTTTACTTATTTGCTCTTTGTAGCACTTTTTAAGTTAAGTGTTGCAGAGGTGGACGAGTGGATGTACTCTTAGAGACATGATTTGAAATGAGCATATACATGAAAAGGTTGGAGTAGCTCCAGTGGCTGATAAGATTAGAGTCTGCTTTAGATGGTTTGGTCATATAAAACGGCGGCCTTCCAATGACCCGATTAGAAGAGTAAATGTATTAAATTTGACATATGTTAAAAAAGATAGAGATAAACCTAAGAAGACTTGGTTAAAAAATATGAGAAATGACCTTTTTGTATTATATCTAAATGAAATTTGACTCAAAATTGGACACAATGGAGAAAAAGAATTCATGTAGCCGACCCTAAATAATGAGATAAAGGCTTGATGTTGTTATTGTTATCGCTGCTCTTTCTAGCTCTTTTTTCCCCTCAACTTTAAACAAAAAAACATTTTAATATCTTTTAAAATGCATATACTATAAGGTCATTTTTCATTAAAATTTATTCTGAAGAATAAGATCACGTGCTTTAAAAAAAAATATTCCATGAAATTAACTTATAATCCAGCCATCAATTTTGAATTGTCGGTATTTTCTTTTTTTTTCTTTTGTTTTTTAAGAAGTACAATGGGGGCCGTCGCTGAACATAATTCTTTCCATACGCAGGGGCACCCAAAGTAGGTGGGTTCAGTTGTGGGTGTCATTGAAGATTATTATTCATCTTGGCACCCAAAGTAGGTGGGTTCACCAGTGGGTGCCCGCGAAGATTATTCATTGCGTGTGAAAAGGGCTATGCCACGTCATCTATTTTCCTCGTAAACTTCGATGCGGCCCCACGTGGCACTGCTGCCACGCCTCGCTTCACAGTATCGTCGGTAAGAACGAACAAATTTTTAAAATGATATCATTTATAAATTATTTTTATCAAAATAAATAAGGGGGTCAATTATTGACCCGACTTAACAGTCCGATACGAATTTGACCCGAAAAATTTAGATTAGGGTCAACCCATTTAACAAAAGGGTTGGGTTTGAGTTTTAATTTTCAGCCCGTTTAAAAATAGGTCTGGTCCGGGTCAACCCGATAATTCGAAATTGACTCGGCTGCCAACACGCCTAGCGTAGTCGCATCCGCGACTGGCACTCCGCAGCTTGCACCGGCCAACCGACATCTTTACACGCGTCGAACTGCACAGGCACCGGTCTCGACGCCTCTTCAAACCGCGGAGCCGCACCGGTCTCGCGCCGCCCTTGCGTCGAACCCAGGAGCCGCATTGCGCTCGAAGCTTCGCAGGCGGCAGGCACGCCCAGGACTCGCATTAGGCGCGCCACAAGGCAGCTCTCGCCCTTGCTTGAACCGTGCCCAAATGGCTGAATCCCGATCCCAGATCTCGTTCCCAGGTTCGCAAGTCGGGTCGGGTCAACCCGATAACCCGGATAGGTCCGGTCCGAGTTGACAAACCTGGCCCGTTTGCAAAATTAGCTCGGATTAGTGTGAACCTGTTTACGGTCAGGTCAAGTCGGGTTCGACCTGAACCCGACCCGTTGATCCGAATTGACACCCCTAAAAATAAATTAAAAGTGATATCAGTTATTATCTTAGGCAACTGGCGAATGAACTGGCGGCAGGTTGATTTAGCGGGTTGAGTTTGTAGATCAAAAATCACATTAAATCATTAGCTGTGCTAACAACTGATTACTTTTTTAATTTTATTTAATTTAAAGTATGATTTATAAACATATAGTTTAATTTGAATTTATTTATATTTATAAAAAATGAAAATAAATATAAAAAAAAACTAACTAGTAGTTAGTTTTTTCTCTTTTAAATTGATATCATTTAAAAATTAACAATTAAAATTTTAATTTAATTAAATAAAAAAAGAGAAAAACGATAACGATTTTTTTAAAAAGCTTTATATTTTTAAAAAAACTGTCAGCTTAATTAAATATATGGTTTAATTAAAATTTATATATATTTATTAAAAAAAAAACTTAAAAAGAGGCGTTAAACTAAAATTAACTATTTAGTTTTAATTAATTTATAGTATGATATCATTTAAAAAAACCATTATAATTTTTAATTGGTTTTTTTATTTTTTTTATTTTATTAATTAATCATTTAAAATTTATATATATTTATAAAAAAACAAAAAAAAAAACTTCAGAGGAAAAAATAACGATTCGTTAAGAGAGCAAATGACTTGATGTTTTTTTTTTTTTCTTTTCTTTTATAAGTGATACTATTAAAATTAAAAAACTATCAAATGAATTTTAATTTAACTATTTATTTCTCTTTTTAAGTTTTTTTATCTAATTCTCATTTTTTATACATAAATATAAATTTAAATTAAACTATATATTTATAAATCATACTTTGAAGTTGTTGCGGACTCAAATATACGCGGCGATATAGTTTTAAATTTTCGTCTGAGCGTTATACGTATACCCAGCACACAAACAAAATTGAAATAGTAACACCAGGATTTTTACGTGGAAAACCCTGGAAAGGGAAAAAACCACGGGGCCACGCCCAGTTGAAAGAGTTCCACTAGCATTGTTTGAAAAACAGGAGGCTGATTCGTCCTTCAAATTCAGGACGATCAGATTACAATGAGTATTGAAGGTCAGTTACAAGGCCAAGCAGAGTTCCGATGTCACTCGGGTGTCCGGAAGAATTCCGACGTCACTTGGAAGTTGGGCAGAATTTCGATGTTACTCGGGTGTCGGGCAGAGTTCCGACGTCACTTCGGTGGCGCGCAGCGGTGTTCCGGCGGAGTTCCGGCGGTGGTCGAGGAGGAGTTATTCCCTCCTACACTTCTCTTCTCTTCTTCTCTTCTTGGCTTTTGTCCCCCCTTAAGAGAAATGAGGGGCTATTTATAGTTTTTCTGGAGTGGCATAGCCCGTAAATAGATGAGGGATCAGGGGCAAATAAGGAGTGATCCGGATGAACGGCCGATGTTGAATCCCTTGATCATGAACCGTTTGTTGAGCAGTTGAAGGTCTTAATGATTTCTGAATTTGATGATCTTGGGCTCGTTAGATTCGTATCATCGAAATGCTTGATTCGACTATAAGCATGTCACATTTGGAGAGCGTTTGGTAACGCAGATTGTGGTTTGAACTTTCCAACAGCGCTTTGGGTCCTTGATTTGGACTTATTTGGGCTCGGATTGAGTCAAATTTGGCGTCGTTGGGTTCGTATTTCCAAGACGTTCAGTTCGACTATAAGTTTGCTGAAATCGGAGTTCAGGTGGTCCCGAAACTAATTTTTGAAGTTTCCGGATTGATTTTGCATCGAGATTCGTGCTTGATCAAGATAATTATTTGATGATACATCAGTTGCCCCCTATTTTCGGACGTCCAAGCTCCAGGAGTCCGAAAATATATGTGTCAACTTTTCACTTTGGTTGAATCGCAAAAAATTACGTTCCGAAAATTAAATGTTTGCTCGAACTTGATCATAGAGGTCCCGTTGAGCTCCGAAAGTATCAAAATTGAGTCCGGAACGTCGAAAAATGTGTTCGGGGACCCAAAAACATCCGATTTGGATTGTCCATGCTCGAAATTTGAGCCCGGAAACGCGTAGGCGGCCGAACCGGTCGGCCGCCGCCGCCGCCGCCGCAGAATCGCGCGCCGGACCGCTTGCGGTCCGCCTGGCCCATTCGAGGCCCGCGATGGGCTCGCCCGCGGCCCGCGCTGGGCCTGCCCGCGGCCCGCGCCTGTCTGGCCCGCACGGTTGGCTGGCCGCGCCTTTTCGCCGCCCAGTTTGGTCAGCGGTTTGGCCGGCGGTTAGGAAACCTCCGGCCGGTTTTACCCCTTTTTTTGGTTTGTGGTGGGGCCCAAAAAATTCTGAAAAAAATCCCAAAAAATTCCAGAAAATTCGAAAAAAATTCAGGAAATTTAATAAAATTTTGGAATCCTCCCCCCTCAAAAATACTATAAATAGACCCCCCAGGGCCTTGGAAGAACTCGCCCCTTCTTCCTTTCTCCTTCTAGCTTTTGGCATTTTGAGGCCTTCCGCCGTTTTTGAGTAGGTGACTTTCCCTACTTGACTCGGTGCCCCTCCCTTTGCGTAGAAGTTAGAGGCTTCTTTTCTTTTTCATTCCTTCTCCTCCATTTTTCTTCCTACTCTAGAGGCTTTCCGCTGTCTTTCATAGGTGATTTTCCCTACTCAGATTCGTACCCCTCTTTAGTAAAGGAAGTGAAATGGATGAGCCCACATCCTCTAAAAATCCTTTAGAAGATCGTACGAGAGGATAAAAGACTTTCGATGCTATTTGAGCGGAAGCTCATTGATGATGGACGATCGGGTGGAAATCTGTTGGCATTCAATGATCGAGTAGAGAGCAAAGTGTTGGAGGGTGTACTGCTAATAACGATCGAGCGAGAAGCCTATGATGGTTCGCGATCGAGCAATAAGCCGATGATGGTTAATATGAAGTAGAGGACCGCCGGCAGATATCCGACGAAGGGCCGATAATGGCGGGTGTTCAGTGGCATTGTGTTAAGGCAATATTCATCCATACTAAAGTGTGCCAACATCAGATATTACTGAATAAAGGGGCCGAAGTAGTGTGATATGCCAACATTCTGGCAATACACTAACACTATCAACTGAGTGGAGGTCTGATGATGATCCAGTTATGTCCTTTCTTTGAAGGAGCAGTTGTGGGAGATGCTTGCGTGCAGTAAGGGAGAAGTCACTTAAATTCACCAAGGATATTTGACTGTGTTAAATTTGCTTGTTGCTTGATGATACTAGCTTGTATGAATGTCACCAGTGTATCTTTTACTTTTAAATTCTTGTAAAGGTGAACTAGATGTACAATCTTTCGCAATATAACTTCAATAATATTTATATGAAGTTGAAAACTTGCTTTTCCATCTTTGAAATATGAGTTGATATATTGCGTAACATGCTTTTTTGAAGATTTTTTGTCTGCCAAGAATCTCTGTAGGAGATGTCCAGAGAATCCATCAAGAATATATGACCTATCCGAGGTTGCATGTCAGAGCCATGCTCGATGACGTTAACCTATATGGAAGAGGTCAAGAGAATCCAACAAGGATGTGAGACCTTTTCGAGGTTGTATGTCGGAGCCATTGCTCGACGATGCTAACATGTATGGAAGAGGTCGAGAGAATCCACCAAGGATGTGAGACCTATCCGAGGTTGTATGTCGGAGCCTTTGCTCGACGACGTTAACCTGTATGGAAAAGGTCGAGAGAATCCACCAAGGATGTGAGACCTATCCGAGGTTGTATGTCGGAGCCTTTGCTCGACGACGTTAACCTGTATGGAAGAGGCCGGATCGAATCCCCTTGGGATCGATCTTCCAGTGATTGAGATGCAATAAATACTGCATATTTCTCAGATCATGGATAAAGAGATTATATTCATCGGTAGTTTTTTATTATCATTTGCATTCTTTTTAAAGAAAGAGACAATCTCAGAACTGGATGAACAACATATTATATTATTGTAAGATAATACAATAGATCCCTAGTGTGACTTAGGGATATACAAGTTACACTGTAATCAATATATAAGATATACGTACAAGGACAACATAATGTTTAACTTTGAAAAAAATATTAGGGATATCAAAGTGACACCCTATTTAACACGATGAGATAAGAAAAGTAGTATTACTAATACAACTACACAAAGTGCGTGGTCATTCAATCTCGCCAACCATTTGAATATTATTCAACTGTTGTCTTTGTTGTTGTTGATTTTGCCCCCCAGTTGGACCAATTTCATCTCGAGCAGGTGGGTTTTGGATGAATTATCGGAGATATCCTTGTCGGATCAACCTCTCAATCTCATCCTAGAGTTGCTTGCAGGCTTCAGTAGTGTGTCCACGACTACGGTGGAAATAGCAATATTGCTCCTGGTTCCCAACATTCGGCTTCAAAGAATTAGGCCACTTGATATTTTCTTTATCTCGAATAGCCATTAGTATGTTGGTTCGAGTTGCATTGAGAGGCGTATACTCTTTTTCATGTCGGAACTCGCGTTGTGGTACTGGGGGTCTAGGAGATGAATTTTTCTTTCGTTGCGAAAATGAGCCCTCTATTGTAGGGGCATTCTTACGCTTTACAGTTGTTTGCTCAAATTACTTTTTATGAGCATTAATGGCTTTATAAGCGGAGATTTGAGTTTTTACACGATGGATTAAGTCAGCATATGAATGAACTGTGTCTCGCATGAGTGCCGAATAGAAAGCGCGAGGACGGAGGTCGCCAAGAAAGACCCCTCTCAGCAATTCAGGATCCACTCTCGGAATTTGTCGAGCCTCGATGAAAAATCGCTGAAAATACTCCTTTAACGATTCTCCTTCTTTTTGCCGGATCCCGAAAAGGTGGGAAGAATCCTTAATAATTCTTCGATTGGCAATGAATTGTTCGACGAACACTTTGGCCAATTTGATGAATGTAGGGATCGTTCTGGCTGGAAGTGAATAGAATCACGCTCGAGCTTGTCCTTTAAGGGTAGCAGGAAAAACCTGGCAGAGGAGTGCATCAGAGGCTCGTTGAATATACATGATAGTCCTGTAATGGTCGATATGCTCGTACGGGTCGGATGTCCCATCGTAGTACTCGATGCTTGGTAACTTAAAGCCAGCCGGAATAGGGTGTTGAAGAATGACTTCTATCAGGGGTGACGACTCCTGGAAGTCCCACTGACGAAGAGGTTGCCTTACGCCTCCTATAGGGGACTCCTCTCGGACTAATCGTCGCAGTTCATAGTATAGGGCATTGTGAGGGAGCTCAGCAATGTGAGGTCGGGCTAACTCCTCAGGGAGGTCTTGAGGAAGGCGAGATTGCCGACCTGTATGCGAAGGATGGGTAGAACTTACTGTATCAGCCAGTTCGTTATCTTGATGTGACTGCGAACGCCTCCTGGGTGGAGGAAGAGGAATCTCAGTTTGAAGATGTTCGATTTGAACAGCTTCGACACGTGGTGCATCTCGAGGGAGAAGAACCTCCTCCTGAAGTACTAGGGTTGGTTGTCGAGTCTCTCGCAGGAGTTGTAGGATCTCGTTTTGAGATTCTTCCATCTTTCGAATTCTTTCTTCTAAGGAGGGTCCCGGGGTAGAAAGAGGTAGATATCAGGCGTCTATGATTTCTGGACTGGTGGGAGTTGGAGCGAGAAGCTCCAATGATACGACTGCTGCGCCTGTTGACCATCGTAGCAATACTCGAAGTTGTGGGATAAGTTTCCCACAGACGGCGCCAAACTGTTGCAGACTCAAATATACGCGGCGATAGAGTTTTAAATTTCTGTCTCAGCATTATATGTATGCCCAGCACACAAACAGAATTGAAATAGTAACACCAGGATTTTTACGTGGAAAACCCTGGAAAGGGAAAAAACCACGGGGCCACGCCCAGTTGAAAGAGTTCCACTAGCGTTGTTTGAAATACAGGAGGCTGATTCGTCCTTCAAATTCAGGACGATAAGATTATAATGAGTATTGAAGGTCAATTACAAGGCCAAGCAGAGTTCCGATGTCACTCGGGTGTCCGGCAGAATTTCGACGTCACTTGGAAGTTGGGCAGAATTTCGACGTTACTCGGGCGTCGGGCAGAGTTTTGACGTCACTTTGGTGGCGCGCAGCGGTGTTCCAGCGGAGTTCCGGTGGTGTTCCGGCGGTGGTTGAGGAGGAGTTACTCCCTCCTACACTTCTCTTCTCTCTTTCTCTTCTTCTCTTCTTGGCTTTTGTGCCCCCTTAAGAGAAATGAGGGGCTATTTATAGTTTTTCTAGAGTGGTATAGCCCGTAAATAGATGAGGGATCAGGGGCAAATAAGGAGAGATCTGGATGAACGGCCAATGTTGAATCCCTTGATTGTGAACCGTTTATTGAGCATTTGAAGATCTTAATGATTTCTGAATTTGATGATCTTGGGCTCTTTGGATTCGTCTCGTCGAAACGCTCGATTCGACTATAAGCATGTCACATTTGGAGACCGTTTGGTAACGCAGATTGTGGTTTGAACCTTTCAACAGCGCTTTGGGTCCTTGATTTGGACTTATTTGGGCTCGGATTGAGTTGAATTTGGCGTTGTTGGGTTCGTAGTTCCGAGACGTTCAGTTCGACTACAAGTTTGCTGAAATCAAAGTTCAGGTGGTCCCGAAACTAATTTTTGAAGTTTCCTGATTGATTTTGCATCGAGATTCGTGCTTGATCAAGATAATTCTTTGATGATACATCAAAAGTAAATCTATACTACTATATAAAAGTGGCTTGGGATTTCACCCACATGCAATCTTAGCCTTTTATTTTATTTATTAAAGATAAATCCAAACAATTCATTTCATTTGTAAATTTAATTTATTTTTTAAATTCATTTATTTAATTAAATGCATAACGCTTTAATTGTATTTAAGTAAGAGTTAATGGTTGGAATACCAAAGATTTAATTGCATTTATTTCTATATTCAAAAATAATTAATTAATATATTTATTTACATTATATTTTTAATTTATATATATCCAATCAATTAATAACATAATTCATTAATTAATATTCACTCATTAACAACTGTTAAATTTTCATAATTTTAATAATTCATAGTTTAAAAAAAATAAAATATAAATCTTGATTAATTATTTTATTAAATAATCTTTATACCTATCTATATTATTATTATAAAAGGGGCTTGAGTTTTCTTTCACAGCAAATCCTGATCATCCATTTTAATTAATTTTAATTATTCAAATTAAATCTCAACCTTCTATTTTAATTATTATAATTATAATTAATTAATAATTATAATTTTATTTGATGTATTAATGAACACCTCCTGGGATCCCACTAAACCGAACGCCTCGCGGCTTGGAAATCGCCTCAATTAGTTAAACGTTATTCTCTAAGAGAAAGAGTTATTTCATGAATTCTTAGCTTTGAGAATAACGTTTTAATATAAATTCAATTATTTTACTTATAATTGATTAATAACTGTAAAAATATTCATTTCAAATAACTGTATTAATTGCCATTACTCCTATTTGCTTATTTGCGAATTCATTTTGTAATCCGATTTCGGAGAAGTGGGTATTCATTTCCTATTAGAATGAGAAGATATATAATAAGCATTCGTTTCGTATTCCATTGCTAAATTAATGAAATAAATTTTCGCATTGGCCCGAATTGGCCAAGCTTCTCATTCGCTTCATATTCTAGGTATTAAAGGTTATGCTTTCGCCTTCGTCTTCGCATCTGTTCGGCATCCCCTAGATCTTCTTCTTCTTCTTCTCTGTCGTCTTCTCCAGTAGGATATCTTCTCTAATTATGGTTAGATATTCCTACTTTGTAATGGATTATCTCCTATAGCTGTTTGCTCATAACTTTTTAAAATTAGTTTCTTACTCATTGTTGTAAATGTTATCATGCTATCCACCTGTTATCCGTGTGGCTTTAGGTCGAGCAACTTGGTTTACAGTTTTGTGCAGGAAGACAAAAGATTTGTGGCATTGGGTACGCTACCCTAAGCTAATGGCTTAATTGCTTACACTTAGAGAAAGTGATGATCTTTATGATTAGCACTTGCTATAAATTGCTAGCTAAGATCTAATTATTATTGTAGGTAGCAGATAGGGAGATACCGATAGTTGCATCACAGGGGTACTTTTTGCTAACTCATGAACTTTTTTTGAATGATAAATACAATTCAGGCTGATATATGAGTTATGAATATGTTTAGTGTCGAGGTTGAGATGTACAAGAATCTTGAACCACTGATATGTGTGCTGATTTTAAAAGCATTATGCAATTATCGTGTGAAGGTAGCTATTCCTTGTTATTTTTCTCTTGTTAGAACTATTTGAATTGTAATTTTCAAAACATACAAAAATGACTTATTTATTTTAGTGTTTTGTGATTTTAAGGCCATATGTGATTATTTCTTTATTTAAACAAAAAATTTCATGGAATTGGCTCAACTTTATTTTCCTGAAAATTTTAACTTGGCCTATTGAACTTCTCAGTAAGTGTTCTTCTTCCTTCTCTGGTATATTTATTGCCCTTATCTGTCACCCGTGCATTATTTATTTTGCATTTAGACTTTTTTAGACCTCTGACCTCTCAACCGGTGTGTGTGAAAAAGAGGGAGGAAGCTCCATATAAGTTTTCAACCTCTTCATTTTAAGTTCTCTAAATTTCCAGTTTGTGTGAAGATATGCACATTTGCTTATTCTTGGGGTTTCCTTTCCTTATTGAGTGAAAATCCTAAATCACCGTCAGATCTATTAAGTATTTTACAATAAATATATATCTTAAGAGTTTATTGTAGCTAACTACAAAAAAAAATCATAACTTTCACTACGTAAAGAGTAATTTTGATTGTTTATTTTATAGTTAGATGGACACTGAATCGTGTCTTCATAGCTGAGAAAAAGATCCATTACATAGTTCTGATTTTGAAAATTATTTACTGAGCAACAATCAAATCTTTGTATTTCTTAGCTAATGTTTCCTTTAAATTAATCAGGTCATTATTTTATTTAACCTTTGATTAGAGTTGTAAACGAGTCGAGTTTTGGCACAATCAAGCTCTAAGAGGCTAAAACATTAAATTAATCAGTTATTTCAAATGAATACTTTAACAGGTATTAATCAATTATAAGTAAAATAATTGAATTTATATTAAAACTTTATTAATCAATTATAAGAGGCTATTTCCTTTAAATTAATCAGGTCATTATTTTATTCTCTAAGAGGCTAAAACGTTGTTCTCATAAATTTTAAACGAGGATTCTCTAAGAGGCTAAAATTATGCTAATATAAAAATTTTATAAATCTATATATGTTTGCTTATATGCGAGTGCTTTTGTATATTAGGATTTCATCTTCTTAGACTATTCGTAAGTTGCACATGTACTTGAATATATTAGCGTTTTCACTTCATGTGCTTTAATAGATTTAAATAAGAGCAGCTTATTTATGCTAATACCTTTAATAATGAAGAAACAAATAATTAACCATTTAAAGATGGAGATATTAACAGGCATTTCAATGATATAAACAAAATTTAAAGAAAATCAAATTGTCAAATAAATACTAATACTATAATATCCTAACCACTAAAAATTATCATAGAAAACAAAAAAAAAATCCTAAATTAAAATTGAATTCAGGTAAGCTTTACATCATCATATTTAGTTAAAAATTCTAGAAACAATTTCACATTAGTTATTTCTTTTATCCATTAGGATTTATTTGGTTGCTTGCATATATAAACATGTTTTGAAAATTCATGATTTTCTAAACTCATTTTGTACCAAAAATGAAATGGTTATATATGAAATATTTTAAGGTTTGTGGAGTTTAAAATTGGTGTTGATTTTTTAATATTTTGCTTATTATTATAAATTTTTTTAAAGTATTTATCAGATAATATTCTTCTAAAATTTAAATATTTATTATAAATTTTCATTGAGATGTTGTATTTTTTCTATATTATAAATATTTTTAATGTTTTACAGTAACATCTCATTTCCATTGTATACATCCGCATCAATTCGATATACATCATTCTAAAGTAAGCTGAGTCAAATTTATTTATATATTTTTTCTCGCCAACACATTTGTATAATTTCATGTTATTTATTCAAATAGCAAAAAAAATAAAATACAACAACAACAACAACAACATCAAGCCTTTATCCCACTACGTGGGGTCGGCTACATGAATCCTTTTTCTCCATTGTGTCCTGTTAAAAGTCAAATTCTCGTTTAAATCTAATAAAGAAAGATCATTTTTAATATTTTCTAACCAAGTCTTTTTAGGTCTACCTCTACCTTTCTTAAAATAAGTCAAATCTAAGACCTCTACTTTCCTAACCGGGTCATCGGGAGGCCGCCGTTTTACGTGACCAAACCATCTAAGGCGACTCTCTCTAATCTTATCTTCCACTGGAGCTACTCCAACCTTTTCACGAATATGCTCATTTCGTATCCTATCTCTAAGGGTAAAGCCACTCATCCACCTGAGCATCCTCATCTCTGCAACACTTAACTTAGAATTATGCTTCTCTTTTAATGGCCAACATTCGGCACCATAAAGCATTGCAGGTCTCACCACCATCTTATAGAATTTTCCCTTAAGTTTGAGAGGTACTTTTCTATCACACAATAAGCCTGATGCATTCCTCCACTTCAACCATCCAACTTGGATTCTGCTGATAATATCCCCATCTATATCACCATCACTCTGAACAATAGATCCAAGATATCTAAAACGTGTACTCTTATTAATGACAAAAAAAATAAAATAAAAAGAAAATTAAGATGAGGTTCGACTTATAAACCTAATAACCAAAATTTTATTTCACAAAAAATAATTGCATTTTATAAAGTTTTAATATAAATCATTCATGAATAAAAATATCAACATCCATATATAGCCATGGTTGAAAAAGGCTTAAAATCTCTTTTTGTCTCTAATTTGGGAACTACGTGTTCTAGGCAGTCAGTTTGGCATGATAGGTATTTTTCATCCTCTGGTGAGGGGTGTGAGGATTTGAACATTGAGGAAGTTGATTCTCTTAAGGAGTTGTATGGATTAGATGTTTGCAAGGTTTCTGAAAAAGCTTTCTCCCGTGGCAGTAGGCGTGCGAGGAGGAAATCTAGAAGATAGTTTTGTTTCTGTTTTTCTTGGTTTGGTGTCGTGTTGGTTGTTTGCTCGGTGGAGGTTTTTGTGGCATCTTGCTTTGCTTGTTTATCGCTTGTCTTTGCAGATTTGGCTTGTTGCTGTTAGTTTTGCTCGTGGAATGGTGGCTCTCTGCAAAAGATGGCTCGACTGCTGTGTGGGAATGGATCTTGGTTTTGGGTCTGGAGTTGATCGTGATGATTGCTCTGTTTGGTGTCTATTTTGCTTCTTTTTTGGTCTTTTTTTTGTTTTGATTAGAATGTTATTAGATTTCCTTGTACCTCTTTCAGTTAGGACATCCGGCTCTTAGGTTTCTTTTTATTTTGCTTGTAGCTCTTCTGAGCGTAGCGAGCTGGAAGTCCTTTAAGGACCTTATAATTGTTTTTTTATATCAACGCGAAGGCCCGTCGGAGGGTTTCCCCTAAAAAAAAATGGTTGAAATGTAATCATTAACCCTGTGATTTTCTTTAGGTATTGTTGTCGTTTAGTAATTATGATAGTATGATTTATTTTGCTGTGATCGATTTTGGATGCTCAATATATTGTTATATAGTGCGGTGATTAGGTGGTTAACTATAATTGTAATCAAATTAATCTTTAATTATAAATTTTACTATACAAATGCTCTTTTTTTGCTCAACTTATTAATAATTTTAATGGTAGATGATGGTGTAGGTATGCAACTCTTTGGAATGGATGTATTATTTCAATATAATAGTAGTTAATAATTTTTTAATAGATGATTGGATGTTCTGTAATGGAATTATGACATAATTTTTTAGAGTTTTTAAGATAATGAAGGTTTTTCTTGTAGTATAATTATTTTAGCTAATTTTGTGTTGTTCTTCTTATAACTATTTTAAATTTATTGGGTCATTTGGAGCATATGGTATTATAAGATTTATAATCATTGGTTTGATACACCTTTTATATGATATGAATTTTGTATTATTGTTCATTATGTGATCCACCTTTTATATGATATGGATTTTGTATTATTGTTAAATGGTTTTTGAAATATATAGATCCATAAAATAGAGATGTGATTTATTTTCTCCTAAATGTGTATTTTGGAATGGAATTTATTTTTCATTGGTTGAAGTTTTATAAAAGCATTTGTTCTCTTATTGCTATATTTTTAAATTATGTTCATTCCTACTAAGTTTTTACCTAACTTTTTGTTGAAGTATAAAGGATGAATTTGTTGGATCACTTGCTGAATATTTATAGAATTCTATAAGAACAAACTGAGCTTCTTCTATATTTTGTTTGCTATGGCACAAAAGCATCAGTTTATCAATTTTTATTTACATTGATTACTATTGATATTTATTTTTCACAGTTATTATTATACTCATTATTTGTTTTGAAGTTCTTAAATCATTTTAATTAAATCTGTATTGAGAGATTTTGGATGCAAAAAATTTTATATTCAGGTGCATAAAGATATAAGAGTTGGATGAAAATGTTGTTTGGGTATTTTTTAGAGCTATATCTGAAGTATTGTGTATGATTGAAGTATGAAATTGACCATTAATTATATTGCAGTCAAGAATATATTATTTGTTGCATATAATAAAGTAATTGTAATATATTTTGCGTTGTTATTTTTTCATAAATTTTTTTGCATTATGATGTTAATGTCTAAGACAATCTAAACATTTGTAACATATTGGATATTAGTTAGATAATTAGAAATCAAATGACTATGGGTGGTGCTTTTTTAGGAAAAATTATAAGATAAATTTGATTAAGTAATGGAAAAGTTAGATTAACTTTTTCATCAAAAAAGAGAGTTTTAAAATGAACTATAAATCTGTATCAACTAGCCTTTTATTATGTCAACCATTAGTTTTTTATCATATTTTTTAATAGACAAAGTAATTTTAATTTTTTAATAAATTAATCGTAGAAATAATAACAATAATATAGTTACTAAGCTTGCAATCACACTATCACTCCCTTTTTCATTATCATTTAATTTTCCAGTTGAAATGGAATGAATGAGGAATGATAATTCATAAAATTAACTTCTAATTCATAATAGTTAATGTAATATATTTATTAGTTATAGTTTAATTCAAAAAAATTAATAGTTATAGTAATATAATTATTAATTATAACAATTTAAAGTTATTAGTTTATTTTTTTAATGATAATATAATATAAATAATTTTAATATGAATTTAAAATTTTTATTTACGTGCATTAAATGCACGTGCAATAAAATTAGTAATTTGGTTGGATTTCGTTGGACCACTGTAGCATGCGCCGACAATAACCCATGTTAGGTAACTTGGTTGTGACTTATTTCGTGGCAGGGAAGGGAGAGTTAGTTTTTGTGGTCGGCATTCAATGTCCGTGTGGGGCCGTTGGATTAAGAGAGAGCACGTGGGCATGCCGACCAAGCAGTAATCTGGCGTTGGCGCCTTGGTCGATTCTCCGCCGTCTGAGCGACGGACTTTTCACGTCGTCGCCGTTGCCTCCGAAATCTAGCTAGGTAGGCAGAGCAAGACTTGGTGGGCAAGTGAGGGAAGGAATATGGAATTCACCAATTTCTGCAAAAAAGAAAATAGCATAAAAATCTTTAAAATATCTTTCGATCTCTTATTTATAGAATTAGAATGACTACATCAGAGATTATATTTAAGATATTAATAAATAATACATGATTTGACTGTTACAGAAATGTGAATGAGATTTGGTCGTTACACATAGACAGACATATTTGATATGACTTTGGCTGGTTTTGGTAAGTACATTTGACAATTATTTTTTGTGAGTGAATCTTAGGTGAGTATCTATGTGGAGTGATCTAAATATGTTCCCCGAGCAAGTTATTTTGAGTTGGATACCGGCATATTTAATGAGGTCATTAATGTAGGGTTACTTGATGTGTGTCTAGTATAGTTTGGATGAGGGGTCCTTCGATAGACAAGTTGTCTTGATTTGGGCAAATACCTCATTGGATTGAGGCTTTACGGTGAGTTTTTTTTTTAAAATTTTTTTTATGAGGTTTTAGGGTGAGTTCTCAATAGGCAAGTATTGCATTAGGTTGAGGCTTATTGAGGGGAATTAGTCAATCCTGCTAAGGATATTTGCATCCTTGTTCGAGGTCTACAAGTGTTTGGCCTTATTGGGGCAGGTCATTTGAATGGGGCACGTCTTGGACAAATGCACCTCTTGGCTAAGCTCCTAGAGGCAAACTTTGCTAATCCATATGAGTTGTCTATACCACATATTTGAGAGTATATTTAGTTGCCAGATTCTCTTATTTTTTTGGAGAGTGACTTGCAAAAAATATGAGAATTAATAAAAATTATTATTATCATTTATACCAACTAGAGAGAGAAAAGAGTAGTAAAAAATACTAGCATCATTAAAAAATGAGTGGTTATTGTCTTTTTCATTTGTTAAATCTCATTCTCCAATAAAGAGCGACTCAAGTAATATAGAGAGGTGGCCTTGCTAAGTGCAAACTTTCATTCTAAGGCAATTGACTCTCTTGCAAGTCTTTTACCTAGGGGACACGGCATGCCTACGCTCGCCTAAGTTATGATCATTTTTAAATTCAGACAAGTCTTATAATTTATCTTCTCACATTGTTTTGCAGGTTTGTTCCAAGGGATGAGTTTCTTGAGTGTTAATATTATAACCTATGAGGCAACCTCCGTTTGTTGATTCCTGAGAATGTGGTAATGTCTCCGAATATGCTAGTTGCTTGCTCTTCGGATGATTAGCCCTGGTTGGATATGGAGAGTGCATATCATTTCATAAAAACTAATCTCTGATGAGTTGGTTCTCTTGTTATAAATTTTTTTCGCCGAAAATGAATGATCTGTGATTTTTTTAAGAGATGTATTTTTGTGCATAGATGGAGGTGTCACTTCAAATCTATATAAATGTATTTATTGTTAATATAACTTTTTTGTCATATTACTCTTCGTCTTCTTGAATCACTCTTATAAATTTATTCATAACATAAAGTATTAGAATTATAACCTTATTCCTCACCTCGTATCTCTATCATTCCCAATCAACTCGCCTTATCTCCAATTTAAGCGACATGCCGAGTGACCTCATTTATTTTGCTAAGAATCTCTCAAGTTTTTTTTTTTTTCACCCTTTGTTGACTGTGGAGCTTGAGGCTACTAAATGAATAACATATGATATACAAATATTAGTGCATATCAAATACCATATATTTAATAATTCTAAGAACTTGTTCATATACTGTAACCCATATGTTTTTACTAAATTTTGCCAGTCTTTCTCTGCTCGGTTGCGTAGCGGTTAATGGCAGAACCGCAATGGTAACTAAACAAAAGTATCAGCCATGTGAAGGGTCATCCAAGTGGACACCCACTGTCTTGTTTATTGTCCTATTGCTTTTTGTCCTTTGTTTCTGCCACCTGATCACCTCTGCTATAAATATCAGCAAGATTTAATGTGCTTCAAAGATAAGCAAATAACAAACAGACAATAATAGACTGGTTATGAATTGCTGGAGGGTACTATTTATTATCTTTAAAGGAATGATGAATTGTTTATATTTGTCCTCCTTTGGCTCCAAGAGATTATGAGCAGGAAAGTATTTCAGATGGCGTCGAAAACATTAAGATTGTAATAAGATTCGTGACAATTATTTCGATAGAGCTCAACGAAAATGTTAAAGTGTTGTTTGGGACCTTTTTTTAATGATTTTTAAAGTAATTTTTTAGTTAAATTTTTTTAATGGCGGCTAGGCGGGCTAGGGCCGCTAGGTTAGGGGCGTTGGGCGCGTGAGTGCGTGACGAACCGACCCGCAGCATGGAAGTAACGGACCTGGACCCTGGTTGAGTTCGGGTTTTCGGGTCAATCCGAATCTGACCTGTTTTTTCCAAACGGGTCGAATCCGGGAACCCAAACCCGACCTGTTTCAAAATCGGGTCGGGTCTAACTCGAAATTTTCGGGTGGGATTCGAGTCAGATTTACCTAAGTTAGCATAGATTTCCATTGAAATCTGATCATCCAATTCAATGGTCTTCAATACTACTCTTCAAGTGAAAAACCTTCATCCATTTATCATTGGTTGTCCTGGGCATGATGATGACCCAACATGTATCTTAATGGCGATGTCGCTCAGCTGTCTATTGTCAGACTAACTGGAGGATAAAACCCCGCCTTGGCATTTTGGTCGGCCACGGAGCTCAGAGGAAAAAAAAAGTACCTACATATGTTTTTCATTTTATCAAAAGATCAGAATACCCTTCCTATTTGGACCTACAAATACCACTAAGGTGGGAGAGTTGATAAAACAAACTTATCAAATTGAGACTTTGAAAGAGGTCATCTTAATTGAGTAGTGATACATAAAAAAAATACTTTGATCGAACATCAATATCAATGTAATCTAAGTAGGAAAATTTCATAATTTAGCTCCAGATTTTTCAAACACCAATATTTGCAAACTTACAGTCAAATTAATCGGCTTGAGGAAACAAAGTCAACGACGCTAAATTTGTTCCAATCCAAGTCCAAATGAGCCCAAATCAAGCAATTAAAAGGATATTTGAAAATTTTGAGAAATTTTTCAGAGAACCAAATGATATCCAAATTTTGCATGCTTATATTCAAATTGATTGTTTCGAAGAGATTAATTCAATAAGCATAAGTTTACTTAATTCCAACAACATTAAGACACCTAAATGCTAAAATAATAATATGTTATCAAGAGAACTAATATAGGATATTCGATAGAATGTTTCATATTTTGACTATATTTATGAGGCATGTCACTTCCAAAATCTATAAATACACCACCACTCTCTAAATGAGAGGGACCCTTGGCTTAATATTTAAGAGAACTAAAAGACTTGAAGAATCTTAAAGCTCCGTCCAGGCACAATTGCCAAATCACCATCGTCAAACCACCACTCGACTGTTGCCAGATCTTCGTCATCGGACCATCACTCAACTGCCATTGTGAGATTGATGTAGCATGACCACCACTACCCGACCTCTACCAATGGACTGTCATCTCCAATCACTACTCGGAACACTATCATCAGACTATTATCATTACCAAACCATCGTCGTCGAACTGTTGTTGCTCAACCGCCCCCATCAAATCACTGTTGTCCCTGGAATAGTATCATCAAATCAGTATTGCCCAACCACTATCATTGGTTGTTGACGCATCATCGCCCAACCAAATTGTCAGACCACTATCTTCACTAGACTATCATCTGACCAACACTGTTGGATCACCGACACTCAGCCAGAACTATTTGACACTCATACTCCAATTATCTCGCTTTCTCCAATTTATGGGACAAGCAAATCTTTATAATAGATGTGTACAAAGTGAAATTATTTCAACTAGATTAGGTCAAGCAATTTTGACCTTCTTGGATTTGCCATGTAAAAAATTTGGTATTTCATGCACTCTTTTCATTCATATATTTATCTATGAAATATTTGTATAAAATTAAGATATAAAATTCTCTCACTCTATAGTTTTAAATTTTTAAACACAATATTATGTCTCAACTGTGTGGCTAACTATTTCAAACCATATTCATGGGAGCATGATCTTAAAATTTTTTATAAACAACTTCCTGCAAGACCAAGTGGATAAAAAAAATAGAAAAAGAGAATGCACCTTAATCATAGGTATTATGTTCATCAAAATAAGTTGGATCATTGATTCTTAGGCTTTGTTTGGGATAGCTTTTTTACTGTTTTTCAAAGTAACTTTTTAGTACAAAATTTTCTTAAACTAGAAATTTTTATACTATACAGCTATTTTAGAAAACAGTAAGTAAATTGTCCCAAACAAAAAACTTAACCCTAAAACTTGAAAGCAGAACAGGCTCACAACTTTTACAAAACTAAACAAAGGATTACACTGGTGTAAGAAAACACTTACTAACACTTAATGATGAAAATAATTACAGGAAAATATTCATTAATTAAATGAATCCCAAACAGTTAGAATAGAGTCACTGAACATTACAATAAAGATGATGTAAATTAGTGTCAGGAAGGAATAAATGATGAAAATTCTAAATAAATACCATCATTTGGTATTTGTAAAGAAAACAACGACGGTGGTAGTTTGATCTTTCCTTCTTGTTGGGGGTGGAAGTAAAGCAGGCAACGAACATAGACAAGAAAAAGTAGAAATGCAGTGGAAAGTAAAGAGCATCAAAGTTTAACGTGGAAAACCTAAAACTGGGAAGAAACCATAGAGCCACACTACACCAAGAAATCCACTATGAAAATATAGGAGAAATAGCACAGGTCTCTTTTCTCTCTCACTCTCTCCTTGCTTCCCTTGTCTCTTACATTGTTTTTACACAAGAACAAACAAATAGATACAATACATACTACTAAGGTACACCACCCTTGAGAAAAACAAGATAGAAAAACTGTCTAGCCTACCCCACAATTCTACGGTGTTAGTTTAGAGCTCCGCAATGCTCAACGTTCTGTCTCCACTCTGTCTGACGGTGCCTCAGCGTCAGATCTTGAGCACTTTAGCACTCTGCTCTCTAACCCTCAATGTTCTGTCTTTAGTCTGTCAGACAGTGCTGCAGCGCAAAATCTTGAGCGCTGCACCGCTCTGCTATATGTCTTTTTTTCAAGCAAAATATATAGTGCTGGGGTGCTCGGTTACACAATGTCGGGGTACTTCGATACACAATGTCGGGGCGTTGTACCGAAAAAAAATTTCGGACGCAAAGAGCGAGAGGATCTCCTACAACCCCTTAGCAAGTATGACAAACTGAGTTGAGATATGTACCAACAATACAACCCGATTGATAGACGCAATTAAATGACACACATACTAACACTTCTCTAATGTCATGTCAGGCGATACACATACATATTTGAAGCTGTAGCAAATTTTATGCCAACTTTTTTTTTTTTGGCTTGAATGAATCCTAACAGGCTTAATTTGAGTGTTCATCCTATCAAATAAACATTTTTTATTATTTTATTTAAAAAATTAAAACAAAATAGTCGTTCATCAATAGGCCGATTGACTTGAGCCTTTGAAGTCCCAAACGGTTGAGGCCTTGGGGGTTTGAATATTAATTATTAACACACACATGGTAGCTTAAGCATAATTAAAAAAAATAAAAAACAAACAAACAAACAAAAATTTCAGCCAACTTAGCTGTCACAGTTGGAACTCCAGATATTCTGATACCAAATTACAATGCCAATGAACAGTTGTTGTCAACCAGAATTATATTAAATGATACGATAGGACAGACTGCCACATAATTTCATTATATTCTCTTCAATTCTTCTTTGAAAAGAATTATGTGGCATCATTTTCAATTAAAAAATATATATGATTCTCCTCCTTTAGCCTTCGGAAAATAAGATAATGACTAACAATAACATCAAGTATTTATTTTATTATATAAACCTTTTTTCTCTATTATATCCTTTCATTTAAATCTAATATAAAAACTGAAAAGACAACACAGTTCTCAATGTGCAGGCAATTCACGTGGTGAGAGAAATTTGGGTTGGTATATCATATATAAATTTAATGAGGATAATTAATGTACATTGCTGAAAATGTTAAAAAACCCTAAAAAAACGTAAGAGAGAGCCATAAAGCGCATAAAAAATGACTAGTCCCAAAAACTGAAGGAAAACCTCATCATTACACAACAATATCAACAAAGTTTACAGCAACCTCCTACAAATTTAGAAAAATTATTCTGTGCGGTCATCGGACGCCGTCCCGAGATGAATCAGGAAGCGTCACATTCTGATTCGCCTCTAGACGGTCCGAACCGCACATATAATTTCTCACACAAATTTAAGAAGATATACAGAAATAAAACTGAAAATACTCTTAAGAAACCATGTAATGTTACCAAGTCCTTATACACTCAAAGAACCACTAAAAATAAATTATTTACAAAAAAATCTCAACAGACATGGCCTAACTAACCGCCTACGAGATACCCATGGTGCAGAATAATAAGCGTTGTATCACGCATCTTGCACACTGGGCTAGTTTCGGAGGTGTGGCACTTAAAAGGCCTTACAGGGCAGCATTTAATGACAACAGCCCACTTAGAGATAAATGGCATACTTAATTGGTCGCCAAGTATATGAGTTCCAGTACCAATTGAAAACTCATTCAGCTTAAGGAATATAACAGCAAAGCTCTCAGTGATGTTTCGATAGCTTTCTTCATCATATTGCAGCACCTTATCTGTAGCTGTGGAACAGCAATGAACCGCCAGATTTGGGTGAAAGCTTATATTTCATGGTTACTTGGTAATAAACCATTAATTGAGCCATGTTGATCCATTTGATCACAACGAAAACTCTAAGCTAGCTATTCCTAATAGTTTTCTTCAATCGTTTTAAGTTTCCATCCACTGTAAGTAAGATGATTTTCTAGTCGATATCATCAATCCAGTCACCATAAATTCTACTGATCTTATATGGCCCTTTCCATTTCTGGATAGGCCTCCGACTCTGCCTCGGATTGCTTACAGTTGACCTCTGTGAAGAGACTCCCATATGATAAACATCAGCATGAGGAAGTGATGTGCTACAAACAACAGCATCGGTTGTTGCCTTCGTAGATGTAAAGCTCTGCATTGTATCTGGGGCTGCTGACAAAGCCTCATTGGCTTCAATTTGTACTAGCCCGCGACCGCATCTATGGAGCTCTGCAACCATAGAAGTATGTATAATGAAGCAGAATACCAAAAGTTTCTTAAGACGTATGAGGAGTAAGAATATTAGCATACTATAACATATAAGAACAAAAAACTCAAACGGTAGTCTAAGCCTGTAAAAGGATCAGAGTTTACAATTCTACTTCTGCTAATTATAGTGGACTTCATTCATGCCCACTGATTTTAAGGGATAGAATAATGAGTAAATTGCCTCTGTATTAGTAGCGGTAAATGAGAAATTGATGCAAATCTTCAAGTGTATGTTTGTGAGAAAGATGAAATTAATTATTTTAATAGCTTCGAGTTTGTTGTATTTTTAATTTCATATTTTCTTTCCATAAAGCATGCCCTATGTGGTTACTCTACTATGAAGTTGATTTAAATTTATAATGACCTAAAGTTTTTCCATTAGAATCTATTTTTGCGAATGATCCTTTGAAGGATTCTAGCTATTGGATCTATGTTCAATGACCTTTCGAATTTGCAGCTTTGGGTGGTGGTATTTTGGAGGTTTTCGGCTAGGTGTTGCGACTGTTTTATGGTCGTATAATGTTTCTATAGATCTCAGTTCTATCAGAGTATTGCGGTTGCGATAGGTTGATTTGGCGCGCAGCATGTGTCTCTGAGGATCTGAGCAATCCAGTCAATGATGGTGCAAGATTTCAACGATAAGGAGTTGTGATTTTTTGGGATTTAATGGCCGACCTTTTTTTTTGTTCTTGGGTACTTTATTATTAAGAAATCTAAGGCTTACAATGGTTATAAAACGAGGATTTGAGGCATGTCAAAAGCAATCTAGTATTTTTTTAATAACTCGCAGGTTAGATGTGCAATTCATACTAGTCTTCTACGTTGATGTGCAATTCCTTCTATTCTCTTAATCCTGATGCATTCCGACATAATCAATACCCTAAAGCTTGGAGAAAAAATTCCCCACTGTAAGCCACTACGTACATGAACTACGCTTTGCAGCATTTTTAAAAGAACACAATCAAAATGAGATCATAACTATAGCTTCATCAAATTTCCACCAAAAAAAAACATTAGAGAATCACCAAATAATATAAAGTTAACACAACAAAAAACACTCAATAAAGTAAATTGAGAAAATGAAACATAAAGCTGATCCCACATACCTAATAATGAGCATGATTAAGAATTATGGAGTTCTTTCTCAAAATCAAATTATTAATGCACAAGATGTAAATAGAACTTTCTTATCATCAAATGTTTGGTTTGATAGCAGTCAAATAGCAATTAAAAAATATTATCTAAAATTAAATGTAGTTCTTTATAACACTCCCATTATCAAGTCTTAAGCCCTAGATAAGAAAAGTATAGGATTGCGATAGATAGTCAACAACTAGCGTAAATTTGTCAAACAATCATGACATGCATGTTTTAATACATTTATTAATGCTAGGGCATTCCCCGAAAGCAACGTGTTATATGGCCTAAATAAAATGAAAAGTAGGCAAGAGAAGCTGCACTGGCGTAGGGGGGCTAATGTTAAATAAGCAAGATTTCTCATATCATGGATAAATGTAAGTAAAGAAACTAGTCCATGAAACTAAAATTATGATAGGAACTTGGAATATAATATTATTACATGCAAATTAATGAAATTAATAGATCTTATGATTCACAAGAAGATGAATATTCTATATATTCAAGAAATTAAATGGGTTGGGAAAAAGGCGAAAGAGATTAATAGTTGAGGATTTAAATTTTGGTACTCAAGCAGGAGTCGCACTAGAAATAATATATGTGTGATTATAAATAAAAGTTTTATGGATAATATTGTAGAAATTAATTAAATTTAAAATAAAATTATAGCTTTAAAGATTGTTATTGATGTTAAGATTATTAATGTTATAAGTGATTATTCTCTTCAACTATATTTGAATTTTGTGTTCAAAATAAAATTTTGGAATGATTTGAAAAAAATTAATACAAATGATGCCTCTTGAATAAAAAGTTTTATTATAGGAGATTTAAATGCCCATGTTGATAGAGTAATAGAAGATTTTAAAAAACAATCATAGTGGCTATGAATTCGGAGTGACTAATAAAAGTGGTAGAACCATTTTAAATTTTACATAAACTTCTAATTTTATAATTATTAATACTTTATTTAAAAAAAGAGAAGAACATCTCATCATTTATAGGAATGAACATAATAAAACCCATATTAATTATTTTTTATAAGAAAAATAAAACGTTTAGATTCCAAAAATTGCAAAATCATTTCGAGCGAAAGTTTATGCATATAGCATCGCTTATTAATTTTGAACTTTAAGATGAAATGGTGAAAAATTAAAAATAAAGTAAAATACTATCCTAGAATTAAATGGAAGTATTTAAAAAATGTTAATAAAAAATATTTTTTAAGAGTAAGATTTAAGATCTTAAATTTCGGGTTTTTCATAAAAAAAATGTTATGTGGAAAAAAATAATTGGTAATATTAAGAATGTTGTAATGTATGTATATGGAGAATCAAAATGAAAATTTTCTAACAGTAAAAATAGTTGATGGTAAAATCAAAATGTGCAAGCAATGTTTAAAATTGCGTAATCGGGTATTGAGGCGTTTTTTGTTCGTGAGGCGAGGCGTAAGCCTCAAAATCAAAGAATTGCGTAAACTTAAAATGATAAAATTTGTATATTCTAATAAGTAAATAATATATAAAACATACAAATGCACAAGATATGAAGTAAAATCAAAATATCCTAATAATAAGAGAACATGAAATATAGTTCAACTTCAACTCAAACTCCATCTTTCCCAAATCACAGTATTCTTTTCATTAACATATAATTCCAAAAATAAATAGCAATGACATATCACATAAGAACTCATAAGTCATCAGCACTGTCATCACTAAGAGAGTCTTCATTTGAATCATCATTATGATGAACTGCTCTCTCTCCTTCCTCCTCTCCTATAGAGTCCAATGTCTCCCAAACAGCTCCTTCTTCCTCAATATCAGTTATCTTCCTCTTCCGTAAATATTTTTGAACAATATCATAATGAATAATAGTGTAATACTTTAATAAATTAAAGTCTAAGAAAAGAAAACTATATTATTTATATATCTTTTTTTATTTGTTCTTGAGTTGTGGTGGATGTAGATGCTTTATGACCATCAAAGAAATCAACATTTAAATCTTCATCTTGTAATTCAGATGGCATCACTTCAACTTCATCATCTACAAACCACTCATCATCAGATGCCATGTCCTCGCAAAGCAAAGGATCTTCATCATCCATTAATCCTTTTTTCTTCAAATTCCTATCTCTGAGTCTCCTATTTTACATAATGTACACCAGTGAATTCATCCTCAATGTTGACAAGCGATTTCTCCTCTTTGTATGTACTTGGTTGTAGGTACTCCAATTTCTTTCACAGCCAGATGAAGAGCATGTCAAGCCCAAAACTTTCACAGCAAAATGCTGCAATTCTGGAGTCCCATCACCAAATTGAATCCACCACTCAACTAATATTTATATAAGAGAGTTTAATTAGTGTGAAAAAATAAATTTTAAATAAATGTTTAAACATTAAATAAAATCACATGGAGATCGTTTGGCAATTGTATCCTTTGCTTGTTGTAATCCAAAAAAGCCTTCTTTGTTCCTAAAAGGTACCAATTGCATGTCAGCATTTGATCTTTCAGTTGCATCATTTATTAGCCGATCCATGCAATGATACAATCCCAACTTTATTTCAGGGTTTGTAGACTTGTTCTCTGCATATTGATACTGAGGGTTTAGGTAATAGCCAGCTGCATGCAAGTGTCGGTGAAGTTGTAGCTCCCAACTATCATCAATAATATTCCAAATTTTCCTAAAACTTCCCTCTTCGCCTCCTAAGTTGGAGGTAATCATCTCTTTGGCTTCATCCATGGCATTGTAGATGAACCCATTGTAGGCTTCTTCTCAGCATCCACCATCCTTAAAACTTGAACTAAAGGTCTAGTGGTTGTAATGGCATATAAGACCCTTTGCCAAAATCTGTCATTTAAAACAATCTTTCTAATCTCTTTTCCCTCAGCTTCTTTGCCCAAGCACAACTCAACCACTGTGTAGATGTGAACATAGCCTCTAAAGGATGTCTAGCATCCAGCATGCTCTCTAAGGTCAAGTAAGCGGTGGCAAATCTTGTTGCTGCTGGCCTTAGAATTTCTTTCTTTGAAAATTTCCTCATAAGAGCTAGAACCCAAGAGTGGTTGTAAATAAACTTGGTTATTCTTTTTGCTTTAGTAAGTGCATTTTTATGTTGAGGTAGCTCCCCAAGCTTCTCAAGAATCAGATCTATGCAATGTGCAGCACAAGGAGTCCAGTACATATGTTTCCTCTTCTCCATAAGTTTTTTACCTGCAGCCTTATAAGCACTTGCATTATCTGTCACAACTTGTACAACCAAATGTTCTCCAACCTCATCAACAATGCTATCTAATAATCCAAATATGAACTCAGCATCTTTGACCTGGTCAGATGCTTCAACTGACCTTAAAAACACAGTACCATAAGGATTATTAATGAGGATGTTGATCAGACTTCTATGTTTGATATCAGACCACCCATCTGACATAATTGTTACTCCTGTTTGGGCCCAAGTCTTCTTAATTTCTTCAATGCTTTTATCAGTGTTTTCCAACTCCTCCTTAAGAATCCATGTTCTCAAATCATACATGGTTGGAGGTTTGAACCCTCTCCCAAATGCTCCAACTAAACGAATCATGTTGTAATAGGCAGGTGATGTTGCAACATTAAATGGAATTGCATTTTCGTAGAAGAATCTTCCTATATCCTAGACACTTTTCTCCGTGCCTCCCTTGCATTTTCTGGGGCCATCTTCTGTGTAGTAGGAGGCCTATCCTCTGATGTGTCCATCATGTAATGATCCATAGGCCCTCTAGCACCCCTAGCTGAAATGGGCTTCATCGAAGAAGATGAATCCCTAACGCTACGCTCACTCCCGTAGTAGGAGCCAACATCAACTCTGTCCTCAAACTGCTTCTGTGCAAGATGTTTAGATGTGGTAGACTTATTCATGTATGACTTTATCTCCTCCCTTATATTATCAGGCACTTTAGAGCATGGTGCAACATTCTTGTGAGACCCTGAAAGGTGCTCCTTCATCCTAGTCACACCACCCTTCACAACTTTGTCACAGTAATTGCATTTCAGATATACATATGTTTTATCACTGCCTCCTACAGCCACTTGAGTGCTATATTTCCATGCTGGATCCTTTCTATGACCTGAAGCAGCTTTATCCTTATTTCTGACCATCCTTTATGAGAAGAATACATTAATGCAATATATCAAACCCCTAAACATAATGCTTCACTTATTCTACATTAAGAAAACTTATACTAAAGATGATGAATATAACAATATGCCGGGTAGCCGGGGGTCCAAGGGGGCGCTGCCCCCTGGCGGGGTTCGACCTATGCCGGGCAGCGCCCCTGCGGGGGTTTCCGGGGGCGAACAAAATTTTATTGTAAGAGTAATTTTGAAGTTCTGTTCATTTTTATTGTTCGTAAGTGGTTTGTACCGAGCGGTACCGAGCATGTACCGAGCGGTACCGAGCATGCACCAAGCGGTACAGAGCGGTATCAAGAAAGTACCGAGCGGTATCAAGCAAGTACCGAGCGGTACCGAGCAAGTACCGAGTGGGTATCGAGCGATATCAAGCATGTACCTACTAGTACCAAGTATTGTTGTACCGAGTGGTACCGAGCAGACAGAATGATTGTGAAATCTTACTCAGCTGAATAAGGTGATAGATGGAACCACGAAGAAGAAGAGCTTTCAATGGTCGGTCGAAGGAGACTCTAGCCCAACTCGCGGTAGAAGAGAACTCCAAGCAATAGGTGACGAGCAACTCACAGTGGAAGGAAGCCGATGCTGGTTAAATGGAAGGAACTCAGGAAGAGGGGAAAATGTCGCTCGAAGAAGAAGGGAGAAGAAACCTAGTTTCGGTTCGGAAATGACCGAAGACGCACGGGGGTGGGGGGCCGAACCGAATATATATATATATTAGGTTAGGTTTTTTTTTAATTTTGAGAGGCGGCCGCCTCTAAAATATGACACAAGGCGCGCCTTGAGGCGCGCCTCAGTGAACTTGAGGCGTACGCCTCAATGCCAGCTCTCATTGCGTAGGCTTTGAGGCTTAAAAGTGTCAAATTGCGCTAAGGCGCGCCTCAAGGCACGCCTCTTATTGCACAATTTTAAACCATGTGTGCAAGAAAAGATAAAAACTAACAAGCTTTATTATAAAAATTGATTTAGATGTAAAAACTCAAAAATTAAAAAAAGATATATAGGAGCTTGTAAGAATTCTAAGAAAGCAATATGTGATGTAAAGAATTTAGTTTTTAGTGATTTATACAATATATTACATACTAAGGAAGACAAAGGATGTATATATAAGTTAGTCATACCAAGATACAAAAGAAGTAAAAAAATTTAGTTCAAATAAAGTGCATTAATGATGAAGATTAAAAGTGTTTCTTAAAAGAGGAGGATATTCAATATAAGTGGATGAGATATTTCGATAAAATTTTCAATGAAGATTATGAGAATACGATTTATTTTAGTAATCTTAGCACCCTACATGAAAATAGATTTTTATTTATCGTAAAATTAATAAAATCGAAGTTGGTGAGGCCTTAAAGAAAAATGAAGTGTAAAAAAATAGTAAAACCTAATGATATTCCAATAAAAATGTGAAAATGCTTAGAAGATCAAGCAATATTTGGCTGACTAAATTTTTTTACATTACTTGAAAGACTAAAAATATGTCACATAAGTGAAGGAGTATATTGGTTTCTATTTTTAAGAATAAAGATGACACACATGAGTGTGCAAATTATAGAGAAATTTAAGTTAATTTGTTACATATTAAAATCATGAGAGAGAAATTGAGCATAGGTTACGACATGAAACTAATGTTTCTCAAAATCAGTTTAGATTTTTGCTTGATAGGCCTACTATAAAAGCTATAAATTTGTTGAGAGTTTTGATGGAAAAGTAAAGAGAGAGTAAAGATAATCTACATATAATATTTACTGATTTAGAGAAAATATATGATAAAATCCCAAATGAAGTGCTCTAGAGAATTCTAAAAAAAAAAAAGAATTAATAATGTTTATATTCAAGTCATTAAAGATATGTATATATAAGCTATTACTTGTGTTCAAACACAAGGTGGTTTGACCGAGTACTTTACTATTTCAATAGGATTACATAAAGGATCAGCTTTAAACCCATATCATGGATGTTCTTAATGGATATTTGTAAGAGGATGTACCTTGGTGCATGTTTTTTGCTGATAATATTCTTTTTGTTGATAAGATTAGAGAGGGAGTTGATGAAAAACTTGAATTATGGAAGTCAACCTTAGAGTCTAAAGTTTTATGTTTGACCAAATTTAAAACCGAATACATAGTGTAATTTTAATTGTAATAAATCTAATGGTAGATTTAAACTTTGGGTGATCAAGTTATTAAAAAGAGTACACATTTTTGATATCTTGGGTCTATTGATCAAAGTGATAGTGAAATATATGGGATATTATTAGTAGAATTCAAATTAGATAGTTGAAGTGGAGGAATGCATTGGGCCTGTTGTGAGATAGAAAAGTGCCCCTCAAACTTAAAGAAAATTACATAAGATGGTGGTGAAACCTGCAATGCTTTATAGCATAGAATGTTGGTCATTAAAAGAGAAGCATAAAATGAAGTTGTGCTGTAGATATTAAACTACTCAGGTGGATGAGTGGCATTACACTTAGAGAAAGAATGCAAAACGAGTATATATGTGAAAAGGTTGGAGTAGCTCTAGTGGCAAATAAGATTAGAGAGAATAGCCTTAGATGTTGGTCATATAAAATGCTAGCCTTAGGAGAGTAGATGTATTAGATATGACCTATGTTAAGAAAAGTAGAGGTAGACCTAAGAAGACTTGGTTAGAAAGTATTAGAAATGACCTTTATTATTAGATTTAAATATTTACTCTTAATAAGACATCATGGAGAACAAAGATTCATGTAACTTACCTCACATGGTAGGATAAGAGTTTCTCCTACTCGTTGTTGTTGTTGTAATTGAGAATTGAATAATAGAAACTTCCCCTACCTAAGAATCCTAAAGGGCATAATTTTGATCAATGTGAAATGAATCTTGTTCACACAAATCATGAGTTTAAACGGTATTGAATGAACTTTGATCTTACTGATTACAGAATTTTGATTATAACTTGTTCGGGATATAATATTTATATAATGTATGCTTGTATACTTCATAGATGTGAATGCTGATAGTTCTCTCTTATTGATATGATCTAGCTAGGTCGACAAGTCAATAAAATGATGAGTCTCTTGGGCATGAACTCATTGGGTGGACGAAAAACCTTCTTCTCATTCACAATATTATAAATGACTATTTCAGGATGCATGAATATGATATACATGCAAGTAAATAATTTATCATTTAGATACAATAATTGATAGTTTACATACATTTTCTTATAAACTCTATCGCATAGTAATCACTACTAAGTCATTTCCATATATAATGATTATTACCTTGCAAGTTTAGATTGTTCTAGTACGTTAGTTATTAAATGATATAATATCACGTTATTACTCGCATCACTTTCATTAATAATATTCATTTCATATGCTTTGATGTTTATATCTTAACCTATTGGGTTTCACCTACGAGTTTGTTTCTTGCAAGATCAAGTGATGTAGTACATCATGTGCATGGAGATAATCAAGCAAAAAATCTTACTTACAAAAGCTAAAAATAAAAAAAAGGGATCAAAGAAAATGCATACTATAAGAGCCCAATCAAGATCCCAATAAAGAACTCATAATTTAGAATATTTTTAATATAATTTATATTTTACTTTTCAACATAGTCATTGTCAGGTCTGAAGTCCTAGATGAGAAAAATGGAGGGTTGCGTTAGGTAACCGACAGCCAGCATAAAACTTATCGGATATCATGACATGAATCATTTACTATATTGTGTTAATGCTAGGGCATTCCCTAGAAGTGCATGTTGTATGACCTGAATACAGCGAAAAGTGTGCAAGGGTCGTTGCACCTTTTAATACATTGTGTTAATGCTAGGGCATTTCCTTGAAACGACGCGTTGTATGGCATGAATATAGTAAAAAGTGTGCAAGTGCCACTACACCGGCGCCAGAGTGTAGTATTAAATAAGCAATAGTTCCCACATCACGAACGGATGTGGGCAAAGAATAGTCCATGAAAATAGAATTAGGATAGGAACTTGGAATATATGTTCGCTTACAAGTAAATTAATGAAATTAATAGATATTATAATTTATAAGAAGATAAATATTCTGCATTTAGAAAACTAAATGGGCTGGAGAGAAGGCTAAGGAGATTGATAGTTTATGGTTTAAATTATGGTATTCAAGTGGAAGTCATACTAAAAATAGGATATGTGTGATTATAGATAAGAGTTTGAAGGATAATATGGTAGAAATTAGTAGAATTGAAGATAGAATTTTAGCTACAAAAATTGATATTAATTCTAAGATTATTAATATCATAAGTGTTTATGCTCCTCAAATAAGTTTAGATATATGTTCAAAATTCAAATTTTGAAATAACTTACAAGAATTAATATAAAAGATACCTCTTTAAAAAAGTGTTTTTATTGGAGGAGATTTAAATGAACATGTTGGTAGAGATGTAGAAGATTTTAAAAGCATTCATGGTTATTATGAGTTTGGAACGACTAATAAAGATGGTAAGACTATATTAGATTTTTTTATAACTTATGATTTTATAATTATTAAAACTTTTTTTATAATAATTGTTAACACCTTATATAAGAAAAAAGATGAGCATCTCATCACTTATAAGAATAGATATAGTAAAACTCAAATTGATTATCTTCTTATAAGAAAAATAGATCGTTTAAATTGCAAAGATTCTAAAGTTATTCCGAATGAAATTTTATTTACTCAACATCATTTATTAGTTTTAGACTTTAAGATAAATTGGTGGAATATGAAAAATAAAATAAAATATTATGCTAAGATTAGATGGGGGCATCTAAATAACACTCTCAAAAATATTTTTGAGAGTAAAATTCGAGATCTTAAGATTTTGACTGTACAAGAAGAAGCTAATATTATGTGAAAAAAATAACTAATGATATTAAAATTATTGCAAAGGAAGTGCTTGGAGTATCAAAAGTAAAAGCTCCTAATAGTAAAAATAGTTGGTGGTGAAATTAAAACATACAAGAAAATATAAAAAATAAGAAGCTTTATTATAAAAATTAGTTTAGATGTAAAAACTCGAAAATTTGGTAAAGATATAAAGAGGCCCCTAAGGAGTTTGCGAAAGCAACATGTGATGCAAAAAATTTAACTTTTAATGATTTATATAATAGATTAGATATTAATGAGGATGAAAGATGTATGTATAAGTTAGATAAGCAAAGAGATAAGGGAAGTAAGAATTTACTTCAAGTGAAGTGCATTAAGGATGAAGATAAAAAAATATTTTTATTATAAAAGGATATTGAACAAAGGTGAACGAGATATTTTAATAAGTTTTTCAAAGAAAATTGTGAGAATACAGTTGACTTTAGTGGCTTTAGCGACTTTTGCATCCTAAATGAAAATAAAGATTTTTTTTTTTTCGGCATATTAATAAAAATGAAGTTAGAGAGGCTTTACAGAAAATAAAGAGTGAAAAAGCGGTTGGACCTGATGATATTTCAATAGAGGTATGGAAAAGCTTATGAAATGAAGGAATTTCTTGGCTTATGTAACTTTTCAATATTATTTTGAAGACTAAAAAGATGTTAGATTGGTGGATAATAGGTGTGTTGATTCCTATTTTTAAGAATAAAGGTGATGCACAAGAGTGTGCGAATTATAGAAGAATTAAGTTAATGTGTCATACTTTAAAACTTTGGGAGAGAGTTATTGAGCATAGGTTACAATGTGATACTAATGATATTTATTGAGAGGTTTGTTGGATAAGTATAGGTAGAATAAGGAGGATCTATATATGATATTTATTGATTTAGAGGATACAGTTCCCAGAGAAGTGCTATGGAGAGTTTTCTAAAAGAATGGGGTTAATAATATTTTTATTCAAGTCACTAAGGATATGTATCCAGGAGCTATTACTTGTGTTCAACACAAGATGGTTTGACCAAGTGTTTTCCTATTTCAGTTGGATTACATCAACGATCAGCTTTAAGCCCATATCTTTTTGCTTTTAGTCATGGATGTTCCTACTAGACATTTGTAGGAGGATGTACCCTAGTGTATGTTTTTTGCTGATAATATTCTTCTCATTGATAAGACTAGAGAGGGAGTTGAAAGTAAATTTGGATTATGGAGGTTAACCTTAGAGTCTAAAGGTCTTCATTGGAGTATAATTTTAGTAGTAATGGATCTAATGAGGGGATTCTGATTTCGGGCGATCAAGTCATTAATAAGAGTACATGTTTTAGTTATCTCAGGTCAGAATGGTAAATCAACTAAACCTAACCAACTCACTTAGCTTGGATGATTCGAATCAATCACATCGAAAGGTAGATTAAATTTAAACTATTTTATGAAATTAAATTGAATTGAAATTGCTTTGTCAAGGTTAAATTGAGTCTAGATGTAGATTGATCGGGTTGCTTCGAATCAACCTATATAATCTAACTTGGTGAGCTGAATTGACTAGAGAGATAGGTTTAACATCGTAAGGGCTTTAAACTGAAGTTGATGTGACATTTGATTTGGCAAGCTTGTCAACCACCTAAGGTCACTAAAGAGTGTCCTAAGGAGTTAGTAGGCTCTCTAAGCTTGCCAATGCCACATCATCGAGTATCCTTCTAAGAGATCCTATGTGCTTCTACACTAAGGTGGGAAGACCTAATGGCTAGTAACCTAACCAAAAAAGAGAGATTGACCCATTCAAAAATGAGTTTAACAGTCACATGAGAGCCAAAAATTGTCGAGCAAGAGCAACCAATCATAAGTGCACGTGAGGCAAATGAATGCATCTTCTCACATAGAGCAAGCTTTTAGCAAGGTGATAATCCCAGATGAAGTTGCACCTGCTACAACTATCAAGACGTGAAAGGGCATGAAGCTAACCAATGGTGCGCAAGAAGACGACTTGGGAAATAAAGTCATCATTTAGAATGTTAGAATGAGCTCTTAATCTCAGATGAATAACAATTTGAAGAGTAAGTGGAGACCAAGGGGGATTAAGGAAGGAGAGGGTGCAACCAATCCACCCAACAAGAGCATTGCCAATGATGAAGAGTCCATAGAATGCTTGTTATAACTAAATCTCTTAACCAAAGGCTTCTTAGAGACAAAAATCAAACTCTTTGTCAAAGATTTCATTAAGGAGATCAGCTGTAGATTCTATACAGTCAAGATCGAGTTGAATTAAAAAGTCGAGCATCTAAAGATGGCCAAAGAGAGAATGACAAGGTCGGAAATTGCCAAACAATTGACTGTCAAGCAACTCCATGTGTTGGAGGCAAAGAACCCTCGAACCTCAGCAAGTCAAGTCAAAGCGCAACAAGAAGCAAGAGGCGTGAAGGACCTTGGCAAATAGAATGATCATCTTAACACTAAAATCGTAATATTGAATTAATCCATGGAGGAGTCTAAGCCCAATTGTTTCGCAATAGGAATTGAATTCACAATCCAAGAGTTAATTAGCAAGCATGATTTCTAATGTGAGGTGGTCCATAACTAACAATTTTTTCACCCACTCCGGGATACTTCCATTTCGATCTACGAAGAGTTAACTAAGATCTAACTTCTAAGTCAACCTAAAGATCAAGTTGATTAATTTTTATCGCCTAATGTCAAGCAAAGACCAGCTATTGGTAGCGATTTTAGATAATCATTAGCTCCAAAGTCATGATGCTCCAATTAAATAGTAGTAATTCTTGGCAGAGTCAGATAAGAATTGCAATTGTAGTTGGTAAAAAATACTTGATGTATGCCACTCTGTCGCTCTTTCTGATGGCATGGTACTATGTTAGGAAGAAGCAATCAATTGCAATACGCATTGCTTTGAAAGCATACCATTGAGTATTGACAGTATTGATGGCATTGTAGAGGAATCATGCTATCAAAGAAAATAAAACATAAAACTACAAAATTAAAGAGGAAAAAAATAATATAAAAAGAAATATATATATATATATATATATATATATATATATATATATATATATGTATATGTATAAAGAAAGGGGATGTAGTTAATAATCCCATATAACGAAAATGTCAGCAAGGGTCATAGGGAAATATTTAGGATAATCTTTCATTATTTTTTTTTATAAGAATGCCAAAGTGTTCATGCTAAGCATTGTGCTGTAGGTGGCTTCCAAAATTGTTTGTGCTTCCTACTTCTATAATTTATAGAATGTTTAGGGAACTGAGAAACCGACTACTCTAAGTGATTAGAAGAGCTATATTTCCTAATGATAGGATATGACACTAAAGTACTTCATTCCTGCTTTTAAATAAAATGTACGTCCAAAAATTATCAATATAAGGCGGAAACCTTCCAAGTGATAAAGCAGATATAAATTAGAGAAAAAAAAAAAAGCAAAGCCTTAGCTATTTGACAAAGACATTTTTAAAAAACCATTAATCAAAAAAATACTTTGACAATAAAAAAGCTCCGGATTTTATTCAACTATTTTTCCTTTCTAACACTTAGAAATATATTCTATGGAAGAGAATGAACAAACAAATTCATTTTCTACATTTGGAGGTCTTAGATTTGATTAAATTCGAATCAAGAAAAGAACCTGTCTATAAAGCACAAAAACTTCAGCATGGACATGCCTCTGAAATGTGCCAGCATAACTATGGTTGGGACACAATGATGAAGTGTGTTTGTTTTATGAGCTAGTTTAGCAAAATATATTTTTATCAAAGATGGAGAAGCTTTTATTCAAAAGAACATTGATGCTAATGGCGATGGTGTTGACACTATTTATGTTTGATCAATTAATGGTATATCAATGTGTTCATGATTCTTTAGACATTTTGAAGATTATATACTCTTTTTTCTTTTGCATTTTGTGTGGACAGTATAGTATTGACACTGATGAAGTCATGCCCAATGATTAATGCTAATATTGGTGTGTTGTTGACAATTAAATGCACTTAATAAAATATTAAAATGCAATTGTAATTAAACCTTTTTTTGTCCTTAAGCTTTTTGCGCAATGTATATGATATTATATTTGATTTTATAATATTTTGTTATAAAAAATATAGATATTAATCATTTTGTTTACACATTTTATATTAATAATTTATGAAAAAACTTATGTCCATGGCCTATTATGCCATATTCCTATAATTATGTCATATTCTCGTGCCCATGTTAGTTTTATTTTCAATTAGATAACCATGATCCATTCTATCTATATTTTGGCCTAAAGAATAAAGCCTTAAGCTAATGTTTATGCTAAAGTCTAGAATTAATTGCATACAAAGGATTATCTCCCACATTTTCTATCATACTAAGAAAAAAAAAAGTAAATGAACTAGGAATTTGTTCTACCTTCCAATGTCTAGACTATGTTCATCCTCCAAAAATTTTGAATTATTTATGACCATACAAAAGTCACTTTATGTGCTTCATGCAACATAGCACTAGAGCATATGATTGATAATGCCATGTTGGGCTAATCCTTCAGGTTGACTACTTTCTTCCAATTACATGCCATGGAAATCAAGTTTGGCATGTATAAGCTCATGTTCTGTGCTATGTTGTTCACTGAATTAGCGATAGTCATTACAACAAGCAAATATTTTAGATTAAATTATATGCTGGTAAATGTTGAAACCATATTAGAAATTTTCAATTTAACAGTTTTATGGAGTAAATTTTTAACAGAGCATGCATCTATAATTATAAATTTGGTCAGATTTTAATTAACAATGAAAAACGAAATATAAATGTGAATGAATAATAGTTTTGATTGGATTTGTAAATTTCAATTTACTGTTGTTTTAAATTAATGGATAAATCTTGATTCAATGGTATTTAGTTTGGTAAGATTTGTGAGGATTCAAGCATTATATTGTTATTTGATTAAATCATAAATTCAAAATTTGCAATGCAAAGAAGTAAAAGCTTCATGATAAATAGAAAGACAGCCTCAAATTCCTGTGAAATCCGTACTTAAACAAACCAATTGTCTTGGTAGGATTTTTCATGGATAAAAAGTATACCATATCAGGTTGAAGGAGCCAATTGGTTTAGTTGTTCAAGAAACATAGTTATAGTTCGAGAGAAACAGAAACTTCTAACAGCATCAAATATTACTTAAAATTTTGGGGCCTATAATCTTTCATCAATCAAATCTACAAGTGCCAGTAGAGAGAACAAAGAGGACATTTAGTTTTACCTGCAGTGCCATGGGCAAAGTGGCACTTACTGCCAAACGGGCAGTGCCTAGTCATCTCCCACTTGTTACAAATCCTCGTCTTCCAATTGGAAGGTTTCTGATTAGATCCATTCCCTCCAGCTCCATGCCCTGCACCTCCAACCGCCGGTGAAAGGCTTATAGCTTCACTTTCTCGAGCTTTTGACTCCTCATCATGCAGAAAGCTACACATATCACCATATGGACAACCCTCATCAGTATAGAACTTCTTGCAATGCCTCCCCTTGTAAGATCTCTGTCCATCACCAACAACAGCGGAAGTCAGGATTGGTATATGGTGCTCCTCATTTGGCTCCAAAATTTCACCCACTTCAAGGGCCGCCACAATTTCCTGCCAATTTGGAGGCGGTTTCCGAAGCTCCACCATGCCATGGGCAAAGTTGCAGTTTGTGACAAATGGGCATGTTCCAAAACGGAATCTACAACATAATTTTGTCTTAAAGAACAGTCTCCCAATAGCCTTGGAATTGCTGTTGCTGCATACCGCGTCTCCATGGGAGGAGCCTCTGGGCATCTTGTTCGGAGATTGCTCACTGCCTGCCCGGGATAAGGGCTGTGATGGCTGCTTCCTGCCGTCTTGAGACCGATGCAGGATGGTCTCCAGAGAGAAATCTCCATTCAAAGAACGGTAATCATCTTCTGTGGCCCAAATTGATTGATCACAGGATGGCGAGCTCACTGGCTCTGAGTAAACTGGAACAGAACCATCTGGAACCATCTCAATTGCATAGCCAGACCACCGTCCACAATCCATGCGCTACTGAAAGAGATTGCCGAAATTAATCAATTTCCAAACATTTCAACACATAAAAGATAAAGCGTTAGTCAGGATCGCTGAAATAGTGTTGCAGCTGAACAAGAGCTCAAAAGGACAGATGAAGGAGAGGTAAGAGAGAAGAAGAAAGACGGTAGACTATGAGGAGGATAAAGATTGAGAAGATACTTTGTTCTTGAATCGAGATGAAGCTCAGGGTGACCCCTCCACGGTGCGGAACTCTGGTAAATTTCACGAGCGTTGATGAGTTAGGGTTCCTAGCGTGGAGTGGGCTGTTACAGTTACTATATTCTGATATTTGAATTTATATCCCATAAAAACTATTGAAAGTGGTTTTATATGTCCTAAAATATGCAAAATTTTATAAATATGCCACTTTTTTTTAAGAGAAAAATGCTCAAATTTTTATTATGAACTAAAATAAGCCTACTTTGAACTATTTTTCAATTCAATCATGACTTAAATTGGTTCGAATATAAATCAAATGAGATTCAAACAAGCTTTGATTAAGGTTGAAATGAGAAAAAGAAAAAAAAAACTATAGACATATTTGAACATTTTGAATCAAATTTTGAATCATCAATTACGATTTCAAAATTGGATAGTACATTGTTCAAAAAAGGCTTGTACAAGATTGATCATTGTGCTGATTCAAACATGATATAGATACACATGAAATATTGATTTTGTGCAGTAAATTTAATTGTAGATATTGATAGCTTGTTGGGCTTTGTAGCTCATTATATTATTTATACATGTTTTCAAGCAAGGGTAAGAGCCCTAAGGAGTAAATATGATATGGGCTTGCTGGCTAAAGTTTCATTATATAACTTTTGGCTTTCTCTTTTTGTAGTCATGTTGTATTATCAGTAATGGGCTGTTGTTAAGTGATCATCATTGCTATTGTATATGTTATTTTGGATTTGGTTTAAGTTATAAATATTACATGAATATAAATGTATTTATGTATTCCGCTATTTATGAAAATTTGTCAGCTCTGATTAATGTTGAAATGTTTAGAGTGATGCAATTCTTTCGACTTGAATTTTGGAGCGTCATAATAAACATGCATCGAGACGTGTGCATTGCATGTTACATATTGTATAAATAAGTTTAAGTAAATAAGTTAGATTCACATGTTAACCCTTCTATTAAATGATCATGGTTATGATACTGTTAAATTATTCTATTTTTGACACGGTGACAAATATGCTTAAGTCGTATTTCACCTTTTGTGCACATTCATGTTTTTGATACTAATTTAAGTCTGAGGTAAAAAAAGTTTTGAAATTACACATGTTACTTTTAAAGCACTGAATATATACATGTGTTGTTTATACATGAATGTTTAACTCATTTACTATAAAGTCATAGCTGGTATTTGAATATGACGCATACATAAATGTTATAAACATGGATTGATTTTTGTAATAGAGATTGAACTACCCTACTTAGCATATGAAAGCCTATTATGTGGTCTATGAAATTTCAGGAAAAGGAAAGGGTCAGGTTGAGCACAGTTGATAGTATTAGTTTATGAAGAGGTTTTTCTGTTAAGGTACTTTTTGAGGATTTAATTTCTTTTAATTTTGGACATGTTGAATCCTAATGTGTGTTGAGAAGTTTATGTTTTGTATGATTGTTTTTGGAAATGGAAATTTTTAAATAAATATTAAATTTATATATGACAAAATTATAATTGGATGTTAATAGTGGCTCTAGTATACTTTGGGTGAACGTATAAGTAGAATTAGGGTTTAATTATTACATTAGATCCTAAAGTGTGACAAGTAGTTTAATAATATGTAAATATGACAATTCTAAAGTAAAAATAATGATAACACACAATATTTTCATTAATAAAAAACACTTCTTAGTAGTGGAAGAATTTGAATTCAATCTACTTATAAAGTTAATGACACCTTATTTGTTAAAACATTCAAGAATAACTACTTGTAATGATGTTATGTTAGTATATGAAAAAGAAAAAAAAAAAGGCAATATAATACATTAAGAAGTGCAAACATAATATATTTTACTAAAAAATTATGAATTTCAAAGAATAAAAAAATTTCTTACTTTGCTGTTGCTGCACATTATATGGACTCAAACTACAGGTTATAAAAATGTATTCTTACTATTTTGATTTTGCCTCCTCCAATTACCACTTCTAATATTGTTGACTCATTTTATAAATCAATCAATGAATGAGGTATTAAGAAGAAAGTATTTAGATTTAAGTTGTCTGTACTACAAATAATGATCGAGTTATAAAATTATTGAATGATAGCTTCTATGTCTAAAAGAAGCTATTTTTTGATGGAAGGTTGTGTCATGTACAATGTTGTGCACATATACATAATTTGATTATCAAAGATGGAATAAGAAATGTAGAGAATGTGGCTGAGAAAATTTGTGAGATATTTAGTTTCATATATTCATACGAAAGTAAGATTGATTAGATTTACATATATTGTTCGGATAACATATTAAAAATTTGTGTCATTTTGGTTTTTTTCAATTATTTTTTCAATGAAGCTATTAATATTATATTAGGCACATAGTGCCCTACATAAAACTTATTTTTATCTCAAATATGCATAACAAAGGTCTTAAATGATGACGCACATTCTTCTAATTATTTTATCATGGAAATAAATAAAAATAAAGATAAATTTAATAAATAGAAGTGCTATCATTAAATAAAGAATGAACTTTATTGTAATGGAGTTTATATATCCCATGATTTACAATGAAGGTGAAAACATAAAAAATATCGTATATATTTGCAGTTATTAGTTGAGTCGTATAAGGAGTATGTTGCATATTTTGAGCCATAAATTGAACGTGCAAGTGACACATTTAGAGTGGGGAGATCAGGTGCAACCAGTAGTTTCATATCAACTTAAAATAATAGGATAAAGAAATACAGTGGTTGGCATTATTTCACAGCTTATGCATTAGAGAAAATATGCAAGAGACCTCTAAAATTAAATTTGAATAAATATATTGAAAATGATTTAGAAATTTGTCTAAAAGGTCATAGTTTTGATATTATTGCATGGTAGAAGAACAATCAAATGAAGTATCACATCAAACGATCAAGTATGAGCATAGATATCCTATCGATACCAATTTACTCAGTTGCTTCTAAATCTAAATTCAGTGCAAGAAAAAGAGTTGTTAATACATATGGCTCCAAAATTCGTTGTGGAGACTATTCAAGCTCTAATATGTAAGTCTAATTAAGTTTGTTCTTATTTTAGATTAAAGGGAAGTAATGGTTTGTTGTATTTTTAATTTTATAATTTAATTCAAACTTGCCATTTTGAAATAATAATATCATATTATGATGTATATATTTTTTTACGAAAAGAGGGATGAACGGATGATGAAGAGGTAGAGGTTCCATTACATGTAATGCTAGAAGCATTTTCAAGTTAATGAAAGTAAAATTCCTTCTATTCATTGTCTCTCTACTTCAAATTAGGGCTATTTGGTTTGTATTGTATTAAAGCATATTGGTTTTGAAAATATTAATTTTTTGTTCGAAGCAAAAGAAATGCAAAATAAACTTAAAGTATTTAAAATTTATCATCTAGTTCAATTTTGATAAATTTACAAATCATTAATTTGACCTATTTCTCAATATTGTAAGGGGCAGTTTTGTTTGAAATTAAAGGGGTGCAAAGTATTTTAAATCTAGACGTTATGAAATTATTGTTGTTTCATTCTGAAGTAAAAAATATGTTGAGTAGAAATTTAAAATACTTGAAACTTATCTTTTAGTTCAATTTTTGTATATGAAGAAATCTTTAGAATTAGTTGATTTTTAAAAATAATTTAAAATTTTGCAATTACCATCGCAAGCTAATAACACCATCAACCATCACTCACCGCCATCGATCATTGCCCGTTGCAGACCTTCGCCATCGTCATATGCCACTCATCATTAAAATTTGTCGGTCACCAACAACTATTATTATTATATTTTATATTATATTTATTTTATTTTAAGTTAAAAAATAATCATACATATTTATTTTACATCCATGTAAATAATTTTAAATATATTAAATTCTTTTTAAATTGTATTCGTTTTTAAATTGTATATATTTTTTAATCCAACCAAAGTTACCAAACAGCTTCCTAATGACTCTGGAGTTTATAGAGCTAAAAGCGCGCCCGGCGTATGGAGAAGAAATTTGTGCGAACGAATAATAAAAATTTACAACCAGCCCTTAGTCTTTTTTCATATTTAGATTGTCAGTTTCCTTCCTTGCCGCAGCAACGGCCCGCGACAAACGCCACGGTCCCCGTTACGGTAGGATCTGCAACACGAAAAGTAGAAAAGAGAGGGACTTAAATGAAAAAGTTGGGAGAAGGTAGTTTCTTTTTTTTTTTAATTTTTTTTTTAGAGTAAGAGAGCGCGTTTTCTTTCTCGCTTTACAGATTGCCGGTTGATCGAATCGTTCCTCATCCCCTTGTGCCTATTTTCCTGAGCGTTTCCTAATCGTAAACGGCTTTTGGGTCGCTGTGGTCGACTCGGGAGGATTAGGGTTTCGGAGAAATTGCGGATAGTTTACTCATGACGGGCCGATAAGGGGTTGGAATTTAGGTTTTTGTTTTTTACTATTTCCTTTGCTGCTGTTGCTACTGTTGTGCTGTTGGATGCTAGCTTCCATGTTGGAGGAGGACATGAATGGTTACTATGATGGGATGCCCATGGAAGAGGATTACCCGGACAATTTGTCCTTCAGCATCGAGACACTGTTTAAGATTTTAGACGAGGAGCCTGCTGAGCCGATCCCCAATTCCTTGGTGAGTATTGCGTACCGCCTATGGTGATATGTTTCTTTGTTGCTCTTTGTTTGTTCGGGTGATTTTGTGTTTATATAGTTTCCGTTTCTGGTTGTGATATTGATGACTTGATGGGAGTTTGCTTTCCAGTGGTAAGTTTGCCGTGTTTGGTTTTTTGATTGATACCAGGGTTTTATTTTCTATGGGATTGTCAAGTTGATTACATAAGTATTTTTGAAATTCTTAAAGAACCACCAGGAAAATGCATGCTTCATGTCTCGAACAGCATGTGGCCAATAAAGAGAGAAATTAATGGAAGTTTTTTGGGGGGGATTTAACAATCCTTTTAAACCCTGGTAAGTTAGGGGCAATGTTCTTCTATTCTTGCTGGATTCACTTTCTTAGGTTATGATAATAGAGCAATGATTTTACTTCTGAATATATTTTTAAGGCGGTTTCCAGTATGATGGATAATTTTGTCATTTAAATCGTCTCATAAAAAATTTACTGGTTCTATTAACTTGTCTACGCAAAACTACAGTAAACTAGCATTGTTTCTTGTAATTTTAATGATATAGAAGAATTTTAGAGGGAATGTTGAAGAGATTGTCTCTTAGTTTGTTCTTGTCAAATTGCAGAGGATTTTCAGGTTAGAGGTCTTCTTTTAGAATATTAGATAAGTAGATCATATTTTTATTTACTTTGAAATTATGACTACGGCTTTCTGATCTTGTGATTTCATGAATTTATCCTCCTATGCTACAAATTAAAAGTTTTGATTGTTGATATGCATAAAATATAGCAGAGATAATGTTGTTAATTTTACCTAGATCATTGTGTGGTGTTTTCCTTTTCTTACAAATGGGCTGAACTGGCTAGTATGATTTTATTGCCAAATGTTGCGTAGAGAGCCTTTTGTGTATGAATTTAATGGTCAGCATGCCGAAGCACTAAACTGTTAGAAGGTCTACAATTGATGGGAAACCACATTGATATAATCAAGAATTATCATTTTATGTTTATTTTATTTTATTTTCTTATGTTTTTGGATGCTATGTAAGTTTATTTGTATGGCCCTATGATGAAAAACAACTCATGATCATGCTTGGGTTCGGTGGTCTTAGGTAGGTTCATTCCATTGGTCTTCCACTTGTGTTTCTAGCTCTATATCTTCTGTGGCTTCTCTAAATTTCCCTGCTTTCTTTTCCTTTTTCCTGCTATCTTATCATTTTCTCTGTTGTCTACTCATTTTACCTGCTGAATGTTTAAATTGTCTGCTGCTATTGGGTTTCCCCAAGTGGCTGTTTGGTCTTCTTATGGTGGCTGTTTGGTTTCACCATGTGGCTACTCGGTTTCCTTGCTGTTTTATTGGCTTCCCTGCTGCTGGATGCTCGGTTTCCCTGCTGTTTTGTTAGTTTCCCTGCTGCTGGCTATTTGGTTTCTTCCCCTTGCTGATCCCTGTGCTGTTTGCTTTGACTTCTCCATAAATAGGTTGATTTGGAGGGGTTTTAGTGGCTGTTTTGGTGGCACAATTATGTGAGATAATAAATGCCCTTCCCCCTTTTCTCCTATAAATAAGGGCTGAATTCCTTTGTGCAAAAAAGTTTTGGAGGGTGTGTTCATGTAAAAAACCTGAGGGTTTTCTTAGCTTGCGAGCTATGTTCTCTTTATCTTCTAATACTTCATCTTAGACTTCTTTCTACTTCTCTTCACGGTTTTCATGCTATCTATATCTTTCTTCTCTAAACTATTATGAGAACCCGAGGGTTTCTTATAAGCTTACGAGCTGTCTTCTACATTCCCTTTACTAATTCGTCTTAGACTTCTTTCTACTTCTTCTCTCCACGGTTTCCATTACATCTGTATCTTTCTTCTCTAAACTATTATTAGTAGTAAGGTGTATTGTGCCCTGTTCTATTAGTATTTGCTGGAGGATTATAAACTTGTGTTGGATCATAACTTTTTATGGCGGATCTCTAGTTTGTCTTTTCCTTTGAGCATCTACTCCCTATTTTCGTTATTTGCATGTGAGGTGACCTTACAAGGTTGTTCTGAGGGTATTTAATATAGTTGTTTGGTTATTTTGTGTGTCTTCCTACAATTTTCTAAGTTTAGTTTCCTAATTAGTTTCCAATATTTTTGTTTGTTTATGTTATATTGAAAGGGAGTGTTATCATTTGCATTCCTAGTGTTCTCCTACTTGGCTTAAGAACCTAGGTTGCATCACACATGAATTTCTCTCGAAAGGTCATAGTTGACACTTTATGTGTAACTTGTAATGATTTGGTACAACCTTTTCAATGGACATATAAATAATTCAAAACAAATTGAAACTTTTTGTGCATATATCAAGTGGAAAATAATTTTGTTTTTATGTGATTTCAAATTAAGTTAATGTATCATACTTTAAAACTATGGGAGCGAGTTATGGAGCGTAGGCTGCGGCATGATACTAATGTTTTTCAAAATCAATTTGGATTCATGCCGGGTAGGTCTACTATGGAAGCCATACATTTATTGAGAGGTTTGATGGAGAAATATAGAGAGAATAAGGAGGATCTACATATGATATTTATTGATTTAGAGAAAGCATATGATAAAGTTCCAAGAGAAGTGCTATGGAGAGTTCTTGAAAAGAAAGGAGTTAATAATGCTTTTATTCAAATCATTAAAGATATGTATGCAGGAGCTATTACTTGTGTTCAAATACAAGGTTGTTTGACCAAGTATTTTCCTATTTCGGTTGGTTTACATCAAGGATCAGCCTTAAGCCCATATCTTTTTGCTTTAGTCATGGATGTTCTGACTAGACATTTGCAAGAGGATGTACCTTGGTGTATGCTTTTTGCTGATGATATTATTCTTGTTGATAAGACTAGAGAGAGAGTTGAATGTATACTTGCATTATGGAGGTCAACCTTAGAGTCTAAAGGTTTTCGCTTGAGTAGATCTAAAATTGAATATATGGAGTGTAATTTTAGTAGTAATAGAACTAGTGAGGGGATTGTGACTTTGGGCGATCAAGTCATTAATAAGAGTACACGTTTTAGATATCTTGGATCAATTGTTCAGAGTGATGGTGAAATAGATGGGGATATTATCAGTAGAATTTAAGTTGGATGGTTGAAGTGGAAGAATGCATCGGGCTTGTTGTGTGATAGAAAAGTCCCCCTCAAACTTAAGGGAAAATTCTATAAGATGATGGTGAGACCTGCAATGCTTTATGGTGCCGAATGTTGGCCATTAAAAGAGAAGCATAATACTAAGTTAAGTGTTGCAGAGATGAGGATGCTCATGTGGATGAGTGGCTTTACCCTTAGAGATAGGATACGAAATGAGCATATACGTGAAAAGGTTGGAGTAGCTCCAGTGGAAGATAAGATTAGAGAGAGTCGCCTTAGATGGTTTGGTCACATAAAACGACGGCCTTCCGATGACCTGGTTAGGAAAGTAGAGGTATTAGATGTGACTTATGTTAAGAAAGGTAGAGGTAGACCTAAAAAGACTTGGTTAGAAAATATTAGAGATGAACTTTCTTTGTTAGATTTAAACGAGAATTTGACTTTTAACAGGACATAATGGAGAAAAAAGATTCATGTAGCCGACCCCACGTAGTGGGACAAAGGCTTGATGTTGTTGTTGTTGGTTTCATTTCAAATTGATTCAATACCATTACTAGTTGAGTCATTCTTGGAGGGATCATTTCTAACATGTTATAGTTTTTGCCATCCTTTAAATTTGTTGTAATAAATCTCTTGAATTTGAAAAATACTTGTGCACTTTGGCTATTTAAAAAAGCTCAATGAGCTCATGTTCTGTCAGGCAACTTGCTAGTCACACTTGATTTCACTAAATAAGTTGAACTTAACAAGATTTATTAGCTTTTATTTTTTTAAGAGGTCGATCACGAATATGAGATAGCTCAATTATGTTCAACTTAATAACAACTTTATACTGTGAAGTTATGACAATTGAATTGAAAGATTGTGTGTATATTAATTTGATCTATATTTTGTTGTTATATGTGATTTTAAATTGATTAAATTCCCCTACCCATTATTAGCCGGGCCATTATTGGAGGACACGTTTTCTATATTTGCATAGTTGATTGCCATTCTTTGAAGTTGGTGTAATAATTAAGTATACTGAAATTGAGAAGTACTTGCATTGCTAGGTTGTAAACAAAGCTCATTGTTATCTTAGCTAGTCAATTTGCGCAAGTTCTCTTGCTGGTTAAGTGAATGAGCTGATCTTGAACAAAATTTATATGCTTATTTGTGGTGATATTCTTCTTGTTGATAAGACTAGAGAGGGAGTTGAAGGTGAACTTGAATTATGGTGATCAATCTTAGAATTTAAAGGTTTTCGTTTGAGTAGATCTAAAACTGAATATATAGAGTATAATTTTAGTAATAGATCTAGTGGGGGGGATTGTGACTTTGGACGATCAAATCATTAATAAGAGTACACGTTTTTGATATCTTAGGTCTATTGTTCAGAGTGATGGTGAAATAGATGGGGATATTATTAGTAGAATTCAAGTTGGATGGTTGAAGTGGAGGAATGCATCGGGCTTATTGTGTGATAGAAAAGTCCCCCTCAAACTTAAGGGAAAATTCTATAAGATGGTGGTGAGACCTGCAATGCTTTATGGTGTAGAGTTAGGGGTGTCAAAAATTGACCCGACCCGAAACCCGACCCGGACCCGACCCGAAAAAATTCGGGTTTGGGTCAACCAGTTTGTCAAGCGGGTCGGGTCCGGGTTCGGATTTCCGACCCGTTTGAAAAACGGGTTGGGTTCGGGTTGACCCGAAAACCCGCGGGTCAACCCGAATTGACCCGTTTGTATTTGTAATCCCGACCCGAATTGGCAAATTTCCGATTCCCGCCTCCCGCGTCTGTCGCCGTGTCGCGTCTGTCCATCGCGGTCAGCGACTCAGCCCGTCGCCTCAGCTCGCGAGTCGAGACACTCGACAGTCCGAGTGGAGTGTGGACCTCGCCACTCCGCCTAACGTAGGGTCGTGTCCGTCCTCCGCACGTGTCAAGCCAGCGAGCCACTCCGCCAGGCGCCAGACGCCAGCGGGAGCAGCCAGTCGCGTCTGTCCGCGCGGACCTCGCCAGTCGCCACTCCGCTAGACGCCAGTTGCTCGCGTCCGTCCGCGCGACCGAACCACTCCGCATAGGCAGCAGGTCGACGTCGACCCCACTCCCGCCGGCCTCACCGCACCGCCGTTTCGCCTAGCCTGACGTTGCCCATTTTTTGATTTAAACGGGTCAACAGGTCGGGTCGGGTCAACCCGGCAACCCGTGCGGGTCGGGTTCGGGTTTAATTTTCTGATTCGTTTATTTAAACGGGTCGGGTTCGGGTTGACCCATTTACGCCCGGGTCAAGTCGGGTTCGACCCGAACCCGACCTGTCAACCCGAATTGACACCCCTGTGTAGAATGTTGGCCATTAAAAGAGAAGCATAATTTTAAGTTAAGTGTTGCAGAGATGAGGATGCTCAGGTGGATGAGTGGCTTTACTCTTAGAGACATAATACGAAACGAGCATATATGTGAAAAGGTTAGAGTCGCTCCAGTGGAAGATAAGATTAGAGAAAGTCATCTTAGATGGTTTGGTCACATAAAAAGAGCGGCCTTCCGATGACCCGGTTAGGAGAGTCGATGTATTAGATTTGACTTATGTTAAGAAAGATAAAGGTAGACCTAAAAAGACATGATTAGTAAATATTAGAAATGATATTTCTTTATTAGATTTAAATGAGAATTTGACTCTTAACAGGACACAATGGAGAAAAAAAATTCATGTTGCCGAACCCACGTAGTAGGATAAAGGTTTACTGTTGTTGTTGTATTATTTGAATGAGTCAGTCACGAAGATGAGTTTATTCTATTATGTTCGATTTGATAAGAGCTTGATATATGTAAATAAATATAGGCGCATGTCTGCGGGCACACACAAATATATATATATATATATATATATATATATATATATATATATATATATATATATATATATATATATATTATCATTGGTGTCATCAAACAAAAAAATGTTGATGCGTTTGTGGTCATTGACTTGGCTTTTGATTTGTGTTCTACTTGATAATAACCTAGCAGAGGTTGAAAAAGATTTTTTTGATCTTAAACAAACTTGAGATCGATTCTCGTTTGGCTCGATTTGATAAATCGAACCAAATATAACCACAACTTGTTCATGTTTGACTTGTGCACCTTTAGCTCTTTTCAGAATATGATTTTATTAAGTCTCCATCCCCTTGTACCTAGGTATAGTGTTAAATAAACTGTTCGACTTATAAATGTTTGTGAAATTGACAATAAATTTACTGAAAATTTCTGATTTGTTTAGCTGCCACAGAGTAGGGAAAATGTTCTCAATTTTGCCACCTATGTTATTCTTTCTGATCACCTGCATTTCTTATTGTTTCATTAATAAACGAAAGATAAACACCTCAGACTTGCAATTTTTCATGTATTCCATTCTGGAAGTTGGTGCTCAAAGTGCCAATATTTTCATTTTTATTTTGTATGCTTTTCAGAACCTAATGTGCTTATTGAGCAGATAACAACCATTTGTCGGATGTTTATTACTGGATTGAACTCTTGTTATATGAGAAGCTCTGCCTTTTTAGTTCCAGATGCAGAAATTCACTATTTACGCGTGAATAGTTCTAATTATATGTACAGTTTTTGATAATTCGAATGGTGAGGTTTGTTGAGACATGTAACAGTATTGCGTTTAATTCTATGTTGGGTAGCTGAAAAATATATTAGTTTAGGAATGCCAATGGTTGGCCCTCACTTAGGCTTAAGCTTTTGGGTTGGAATGAGTTTGATCATTGATGTATCAAGAACAACTTTAGTTTGCCTTTAGTCCACGCTCTCTAGCACCATTGGCATGGGAGAAACAACTATTTACCTTTTCTGTTTTCCTTATCTGGCATTGATTTCATACTTCATCTTAGTCTATTTGCCTCTTAGAATTGATTAATATTGGTTGTCCAGTGTTTCTTTCTGATGCATGGGAAGTCACTTGTGAATGTATTTTATATTCCTGTAATAATTAGGTCCTCTTATGTCTTGTTTTTGTAAACAACAATAAGTATGCACGATATTCTCTTTGCCATTATATTCCGTATCCATCTCTTTGTATCTGTTTTTTTGATTTTCTGTTTCTTGACAAACACGACTAACAGAGTATTCCAGAGGGTTCTCGTCCAGAGCAGCTTGATTGTCAGAAGGATCACAAAGCTTTGCATCCTCAGCGTGGTAAATATATGTTCACTCTGATTATTGTTTGTTTCATGTCACATTGTGGTGTCTTCATTCATTTCTTTTTTTAATTAGTCAGATTTATTTAAACATGTTACAGGCTTGATTTTTGTCTTTTTGTGTAATTCATCATTTGTTTCTTGCGTTGATTTTCTAGAATCCTGGCCTTCTGAGTTGGACAATCAAAACTCTTTGGATGAATCAGCGTGCAGTGAGCCATGGCTTGAACGTCTTGTTGAGCATGAAGGGACTTTCAATCATTTCAATTGCATCTGCTGTGGAGAACCTTTTGATGAGAAAAATCCTAGCACCTCCCATCTGATTGAATCTAATGGACTTCGCTCTTTTCCATCACTTCATTCTTCCTGTTGGTTGAGACTGCCATCTACTGCTTTGGATATTTCTGTAATAGATTCATGTGGTGACTCATATGTGAACTTTAATAAACTGCAAAATAGTAGCCCTAATTGCAGTTTTTCTCAGGGGAGTGCTGACGAATTTGGTCTTTTTTACCAGCAACGATTTAACTTTACCGGTGATACTGACCAGGTTGGTCTGAAAGACAACCTTGAGAATCAGGATTGTGAAATCCCATTACAGAATGGTTGTAGCAAGTTTAATACTGATATGGACAATATTTCATCCCCTTATTTGCTGCAGATGGGAGAAGCAAGTATGTTTGCCTTTTGTTTGTAGGTTTGATTTTTGGTGGTGTTGTATTTTTTTGACAGATATCTGAACTTTTTGCTAGTCACTTTCAGGTTTGGCGCATATTATGTTGATGGAGGAGTATGGATCCATTAATAAAACATGTTCTGACATGAATAGAGGTGCTATGCTAGTTTCCACAGTGCAAAGTGAAAAAGTTCACGCAAGTTTTGTAGCATGCAAGTCAGAAGATCTTGCTTTACCCCAGCATTATAAAACTAGTCCAGACATAAATTCCACAGATAGAATCAAAGATTCTCATGATGCTAACAATAGTTCTTTAACAGCCACTGGAGACTTCTTGGTTGGTACTGAAGCTGTTTTGAATCCGTGCTTGTCTGTTAAGGTGAGCAGTTTACCGCATGATAAATTGGCACGGTTTCATGGAAAGAATGGAAAAGGAATTCAGTTTTTTTTGTCCAAAGATTCAGTTAAGTGCAACATGCCGGAACAGTTCCCTCATAGCTGTCTCCTAGAGGACTCGACTGTAGATATGGATCTTGATTTACCCCAGCAATATAAAATTAGCCCTGAGATAAATTCTACATATAGAATCAAAGATTCTCATGATGCTAACAATAGTTCTTTAACGGCCCCTGGAGACTTCTTGGTTGGTGCTGATGCTCTATTGAGGCCATGCTTGTCAGTTAAGGTGAGAGGTTTACCGCATGATAAGGTGGCAAAGTTTCATGGAAAGAATGGAGAGGGAACTCAGTTATTTTTGTCTAAAGATTCAGTTAAGTGCACCATGCAGGAACAATCCACTCATAGCTCTCTTCTAGAGGACTCCACTGTAGATATAGATCTTGCTTTACCCCAGCAATATAAAATTAATCCTGACATAAATTCCACAGAAAGAGTCAGATATTTTCATGATGCTAATAATAGTTCTCTAACGATTTCTGAAGATTTTGTGGCTAGTGCTGAAGAAGTGTCGAGAACAAGTTTGCCAGTTAAGTTGAATGGTTTACCACATTCTAATGTGGCAAAGTTTCCTGGGAATAATGAAGAAGGAACTCAGCTGTTTTTGTCCAAAGACTTAGTTAATTGCACCGTGCAGGAACGATTCCCTCGTAGCTCTGTCCTGAAGGACTCCCCTACAGACTTGGATGCAATGCTACCTAGCGACTTGTATGCTCAGCAGTATAGGTGTGAGGATATGGGTATGATGAGTGAATCTAGCTCAGATTCTTCACCCTTGCCTTATATTAACAAGCCTATGGTGCTTAATCTTGATGGTTCTCCTGCCAATAATTTAAGACAACTGATTTCTGATCATAAAATGATTTTGCAAAGGAAGGAACAAAAAGATTTGATAAAGGATAAAAAACAACCTCAGATACCTAATACTCATAAACTGCAGCATCAAGTTTCAAAAGTTGCCAAGATTGCTAGTCAAAGCAATCCCTCTGGAAATAACTCAACCTTAGATGATGATGCTGAGTTGTTTATTCTTGATGATGTTAGTGATCCTGTTCCTCCTGCTCCACCACCAGCTCTTGTAAATCCTCATCTGATGACTCAGAGATGTAATTTTAGTGATAATCGTGCTGGTTCAGGAACCTTAAGAAGTAGGCCTGATGATGAGTGGTTAACTTTTCAGCTTGCTTTGCAGGTTGTCAGAAAAAACTCTTTGGTTAATGACCATTTAAACTATTAAGTTTTTCTGTTAAAGGAATATTATATTTTAGGATTTCTTCCTTCCTTTATACAGGCTTCCGTGGCCCTTATCAAGAGATCATCTTGTGATATACATGCTTGGATAACTATATATGCTCTATGTCCATTGTCAAATTATCAAATTATGTTTCGTTCATATATGTATGAAAGCTCTTTTAATTTAATATTCATATTTATCATGTCGTTTTGGGTGTTGGAAAATCTTGGATTATGACATACTGATGCTATTTAGTGCTCCTATGTTCATATGCTGTACTATCAGGTGGGTGGTGTATGAGGTATTTGCTTGCATGTGAAGTTCATTAATTTGGAATTGTTTCAACTGTTTCTTTTGGATTCCGAAAATCCTATGAATTTTGTTGTGAACCTGTGATATTATCACAATGTATTGCATTGATCAACAGCTCAAGATTCTCCTACCCATGCAAATGCATTAAGCATGAGCCATTCAAACCAAGTTTGCCTAAATGAGTAGAGCTTTACCATAAATTTAGGGGATGGGGGATCCTTGGCCCATGAATTTGCCGCTGTCTTTGTACCAAGTTTTGTATATCTATGACTACACCTTCTATGTATTAAAGGATTCATGTCATTATTATTCGACAAGTTCTACGTTGGCTATTGACTATCTTAATGTAATCCTCAACTTTTCTCATCTAGGATTTGGGACCTGACAACGACAATATTAAACTACAAAGGTGAATGAGTGATTCGCCTTGGTATCAAAAATAGCCAATGAATAATACAAATTAAGCAAACAACAGATTTTTATTGATAAACCCAGAAATATGCAAAAACAAGATACAATGGTCCTCTTTTGAGAGGACCGTCTCTCCAAAACCCTAGACGCTGCTAGGATCCCTCACAAAAATAGTAGACAACAAACACTGACAAAATTTTGCATACACAACATAACATAAACCCTACTACTTATAGCAAACAATAAACAACCAATTCTAAAACAGCCCTCCCTCAATTCCCTCTCAAATCAGCCCCCAAATATCCTCTCCAATTAGGACACATCTCCTAATTAATTCACTCCAAATCAGTCCCCAAATCAGCCCTTAATTATAAAACATCTCCTAATTAATCTGCTCCAAATCTGCCCCCAAATCAGCCCTCTTCAATTAGAAAATATTTCCTAATTAATATCTTCTAAATCAGCCCCCAAATATGCTCTTTTTAATTAGGAAATATCTCTTAATAAATCCTCTTTGATTAAGAATCTTCTTTAACAACTCCTTCTTGATTAGGAAACTTCATAATTCCCTCCCAATCAAATTGGCCTGTCCATCAATACTCCCCTCCTAATGTGCCATTTTGTCCTCAAGATGGAATGAAGAAAACTGTTGTTGAAGCACTTGACTAATAGCATTTGACTGAAAAATGAATTGACACTGGGTCGAATAATCTCTGCTCCAACATCTCCCTGATCAATCTCTTGATCTCATCCTTCTGTATTTGGGGGTAATGGTATGGATGAACACTGATAGGTGAGACTACTTCCTTCAAGATAATAGCATGCTTGTGTTCCCGCAGAGGAGGTGACCCTTGAGCTGGCTGGAACACCTCTCGATACTACTGTAGGAGTGGCTGAATTATGTCTGGTATCTTATCCCCATTTTCTTCTCCTTTCAAACTATGGAGCTTCACCAAGAATCCCCCTCCTTCCCCTTGTAGGGCACGAACTATGATTTTCAAAGAAACCATTGCTTTGGATAAGCTGGGGTCTCCTTTAATTACCATTTTTTTCCTCCACCATGGATCTCCATGACCAATGCTTTCTAGTTCACCTTGGTCAGCTCCAAGGTTTGTAGCCATTTCATTCCCAAAATCAAATCAGTATTTCCCAACTCTAATAGAAGGAAATCCTCCATAATGTGAATCCCTTGTAGCTGTACCTCCAAACCCTAACATATCCCTATGCTCTTCTCTACCTTTCATGTGCCCATCATCACTCCAAATTCTCCCATGTCTACCAGTTTCAGCCCCAGTTTGTCTACCACCTTGTTCGATATGAAATAGTGGGTAGCCTTACTGTCCACCAGAATCGCCACCACTTCTCCTCCTATCTGTCCCCTTACTTTCATAGTGTGATTCGGGGTTAATCCCACTACTGAGTTAAATGAAACTTCAGCCACCTCTAAATGCACGGGCTCCTCATCCTCTTCTTCCTTCCATGTTGCTTCTGTCTCGTCCACCTCCTTCTCATCATACACAATGAGAACTTGCAATTTGCGATTTTTACACCTATACCTCGGTGTAAATTTCTCGTCGTATTTGAAATACAGCCCCTTAGCTCTCTTGTCTTGCAGTTTAGTATCAGCCAGTCTCTTAAATCCCCTCCTTGTTGGACTCCTGAGCTGCCCTCCTTTGGAATATCCCTTTTAACTGGTATAGTCTGCATCCTAGGTGCCAGGAAAGTGGTCGTCGTACGGTAAAAACCTCCTCCACTGACCCATTTACTACTCTTCTGTAGTGATTTCTTGTTCTCAATCATCTGAGCTAACTCCATCGCCTCTCCCAAGTCATAGGGCCTTGCCACCCGCATTGTTGCCCTCAACTCTAGTTTGAGGCCTTTCACAAAATTGCTTTCCAACATTATGTCCAACGACCTCCATACTCGTCCTGATAGAAGCTCAAATCTTTCTTGATACTCCATCACAGTGCTGACCTGTGTCAATGCAAATAATTTCTAATAGTAATCCCCATCCTGCTGGGCTCGAAAGCGCTCCAACAAATGCACCTTGAACTCCTCCCATGAACACATTGGTTACCTTGTGTCTCTCCATTGGTACCTTGACAGCGCCTTTCCTTCAAGACATAGAGCGGTGGCTATCAATCTCTTATCTTTTGTCAACCCGTTCATTGCAAAGCATCTCTTCACCCTATATATCCACACATGTGTGTCTTCCCCTTCAAATACTGTCATTTTTAGCTTCCTAATCTTCTGATCTCTCCCACCCCAATATCTCCTTCTGCCCCCCATGCTTCCCATGAAGCAGCATTGGGTCTCTTAGCGGTTTCCTCCCGTCCCTTCTCCACTTATATTCCATTCTTCCTCCAAATTCAGCACGCCTGTTCTCTTCTTCTCATTCCCTCCTATTTGCTTATTCCCTACCCATCCTCCTTCTCGGTAGAGGCTTCAGGTGGGGTATTTCCTCCTCTCCTCCTAGAGTTTTCCCCTCTCTATCTTCCCTCGGCATGTCATCTTCTTGATCTCTCTTTGGTTCCGGCAGGGATGTTTTAGTATGAAGCTCCTACATCCGCTTCATCATCTTCTCCATATTCCCAAACCATCCTTCCAATGCTGAAATACGTTCACTAACATCTGCTTGTAGTTGTCCTAATTCCCCCTCCAATTTTTCTTTCAACACCTCAACTTTTTTTTCTGCCATTGGTACTCGGATCAAGGTTTTCACAGTGAAAAGAAGCAACTTTGACACGAATCTGACTTTTGTTATATGCTATTTTTAGATGACTATTCTAAATGATGCGACTTTTGGTCAAAGTTTGGAATAAGTAAAATTTTAGAACATTAGAGAAAAGCATTTAGGAGATAAGAGGTTTAAGATTAATAAAATATTGACCAAGTATATGATATGAAATTTATTTTGAATTAATAGAAATAATTATTAGTTAATATTACTTGAAGATGAAATGATACATAGGTGTGAAAGGTTTAAGTTTTTTTGGATCTATTCATAAGAATGAGAATTGGATTAGGTATCTTGTGAAGTTAAGGTTTAAGGTTGAATGGTTGAAATGGAGAAATGCATATGCAACATTTTTGCGATGAAGAGAATGCCATGGATAGTTAAAAAGGTAATTTTTTAAAATACAAATAAGTTGATGATGATATATGGATTTGACTGTTGGGTGCTAAAAAGAAAATTATTGATACATAAGTTGCATGCAACAGTAATTGTAACTTTGAGGTGATTGCGTTGAGGAATGATAAATGATAATATTAAAGAGATGGCTATAGTAATACATATTGAAGATAGGATAGTTGCATAATGATTTAGATGGATATAAAATATATGATGGAGGGTGAAAGATGTACCAATAAGAGGAATAGATAAACTAATGTGAAATATTTAGATATAAAAGAAAATAGAAGACCAATGGTAATATGATTAGAAGTTGTGCATAATAGAGTTAACACCTAACGTGGCTGAATTGGGATGAATGGGAATGAGGATTCGTTAAGCCAATCCTAAGTATTTTGGATAAGCCTAATGATGATCACGATAAGCTGCTTTTTTAGATTACTATTATTTTAATGATGACAACCACTGGTAATGGATCCAAAACAGCTATTCATTTTCTATTTGCAACTGTATTTTATCATGGTTTACTTCTTTTTTGTTATTTTTTAGTAGAGCTTTGTTCATTTAGTTTATCTTGCATTGCTTTTTGTACGAGTAATGGTTGCTACAAGTTTCTCATCAAGTTACTTGACAGGACCTTTCTCAACCAAAGGCGGAAGCTAGCCCGCCAGATGGGGTTTTAGCAGTTCCTCTTTTGAAACATCAGGTCTTTCTGGACTCTTTTCCCAATTTATGATTTTTTTCGTGTCTTAATTTTATCTTATTGGAGTTTTTTTTTTTGTTTGTGACAGAGGATAGCTTTGTCATGGATGGTACAAAAGGAAACTGCTGGGCTGAATTGCTCAGGTGGCATTCTTGCTGATGACCAGGTTATTTTTAAGCTTGATACTTTTTTTGTTTTGTGTCATAGTAGGGTGATTGAGGGTACAAATACAGAAAGAAAGTTGGCCGTTGATGGTTTTAGGCTCTTATCAGGCTCTTATCTTGCAGGGATTAGGGAAAACAGTATCAACTATTGCACTTATCCTCACGGAAAGGTCTCCATCATCTGCTTCTTGTTCTGTGACTCAGAAAAAACTTAAATTTGAACATCTGAATTTGATTGATGAGGATGATGGTGGTGGCAGTGCTGATGGTAATAGGATGAAACAGCTCTCGGATTCTGGCCCTAGCATACATATCAAGCCAATAAATGTTGATAGTTCTCTTGTGCCTGTCAGGGGAAGGCCTGCCGCGGGGACTTTGGTTGTTTGCCCAACAAGTGTTCTTCGGCAATGGGCTGAGGAACTGCAAAACAAGATTACAAGTAAGGCCAATTTATCCTTTCTAGTATATCATGGCAGTAATCGAACAAAAGATCCATACGAGCTTGCCAAATTTGATGTTGTACTCACCACATATGCTATTGTAAGCATGGAAGTACCTAAGCAGCCACTAGTTGATAAAGATGACATGGAGACAGGGAAGCGCGATGGTTGTAGTCTGTTTGCAGGAAATTCAGCTAGCAAGAAGAGAAAGGAATCTCCTAATGCAAGTTCAAAAAATCCAAAACAGAAAATTGCGTCAGCCAATTCAATACTCGAATCTGCTCGTCCTCTTGCAAAAGTTGGATGGTTTAGGGTAATACTTGATGAAGCTCAAAGTATTAAAAATCACAGAACTCAAGTTGCTAGGGCATGCTGGGGACTTCGGGCCAAGAGAAGGTGGTGCTTGTCTGGAACTCCCATCCAGAATGCGATTGATGATCTTTATAGCTATTTTCGATTTCTCAGATATGATCCTTATGCTGTTTATAAGTCATTCTGCTCCACAATAAAAATCCCAATCAGCCGGAATCCAACCAATGGGTACAAAAAGCTTCAAGCAGTCCTAAAGACAGTAATGCTGCGGCGCACTAAAGGTAGCAGCTTATGATGGAGTAATATTCTTTTGTGGATTTGGGAACTTTTCATTATCTCTTATGACTTAAAGTCTAATTATGATTTAAAATTGCACAATTAGAGGCCCTTCTCAAGGCTTACCTCAATGCAGTTAAAAAAAAGCAATGATACTTATGCCTTGTGGGATGAGGTCCGCCACAACATAATTTTAACGCAATTTTAAACAGGTGTAAGCCTAAAAAATTAGGGTTTATGTTATTTAAAAATTTTAAATTATAAACTTCATTCATAAAACTGAACTTATTTATTATACTTCAATTAAATCAAACTTGTGAAGAACCACACAACCTCAAACTTGCAGTCCCGTGATGCATATTGCAGGACTGTCAGGCCTGCACCTGATCTTGCTGGATTGCCATAGCTATTGTTTTGCTGGCGCTTCTCCTCCAACTTCTCTCTTCTTGTCGTTGGAAATCCATTTTCTTATTTTTAGTATGAGGGAGGAGAGAAAGCAATTAATTGCAATGATTATTTTAATGAAGATCCTCTAAATGCTGATATTAGGGGGACTTTTAAATTCATAAATTATGACTTTAGATACTTGTTTATGTTTATTTGTGAGTGAGAGATTATTTATTTTACATTATTTGTAGCCTTGTAAGACTTGTAATAACTTTATTTTGACTTTTTATGATCATACTTTAAAATTTTACTTTTTTGTTAGTTTACTTATTACTTCATAATTTTTTTATTTAGTTAATGATTTAATTCTAAGGCTTAAGTCTCAAAATACCTTGAAGCTTATGACTCATCTCACAAGCTTATGACTCATCTCACAGAAAGAAACACTTCAATGCTCGATTGTGCAATTTCAAATCTTGTGTCAAACTTCATCTTTCCCTTTACTTGTAAGAGAAGCATTGGTTTAACCAATTTTTACTGAGTCTTTAGGTTTGCTGAATTCGAATCAATAATCTTGCTATATTCTATTTTGTTGGCTATGGAGCTTGAGTTTTTTTATTCATATTGTTAGCAAGCCAAGTGGCGTGGTAGCAGAACATGATCACAGCAAGAACTAGGAGAAACAACAAATAAGTAACCAAGAGTAAACTGATAATATTGCATAACCATCTTTTCTATTACAGTTTCATATATGTTTTGTATTCTCCAAAGGAGTATCTTTGCATCCTATATCAAACAAAACAATAGAAAAGGTGTGTTCTGTACTATATTCTATATTTAGATAGTAAAGCTGTAGATAATTGTAGTGATAACGAGAAGTAGTGGAATGTTTAAACTATAGTGTGGAGCAATGTTTAAAATTGCGTAATCGGGTATTGAGGCGTTTTTCGTTCGTGAGGCGAGGCATAAGCCTCAAAATCAAAAAATTGTGTAAACATAAAATGATAAATTTTTTATATACTAATGAGTAAATAATATAAAATATAAAAAGGCACAAGATATGAAGTGAAATCAAAATATCCTAATAATAAGACAATATGAATATAGTTCAACTCAAATTCTATCTTTCCCAAATCATAGTATTCTTTTCATTAACATATAATTCCAAAAATAAATAGCAATGGCATATCACATAAGAACTCATAAGTCATCAGTACTATCATCACTGAGGGGGTCTTCATTTGAATCATCATTATGATGAATTGCTCTCTCCCTTTCCTCCTCTCCTATAGTGTCCAATGTCTCCCAATCAACTCCTTCCTCAATTTCAGTTATCTTCCGCTTCTCTAAATATTTTTGAACAATATCAAAATGAATAATAGTGTAATATATTATTAAAAGTCTAAGAAAACTATATTATTTATATACCTTTTTGATTTGTTCTTGAGTTGTGGTAGATATAGATGCTTTATAACCATCAAAGAAATCAACATTTAAATCTTCATCTTGTAATTCAGACGGCATCTCTTCAACTTCATCATCTACAAATCACTCATCATCAGATGCCACATCCTCGCAAAGCTAAGGATCTTCACCATCCATTAATATTTTTTTCTTCAAGTTCCTGTCAAAACCTACAAAGTAAATTTTAAATCGTATCAAAAAGATTTTTGTATCATAGAAGATCAAAATATTCTTTGTGCATAACTTCCATTCATATTACATGTACTCCTCTCCTACTAAAATTTTTGGCATTAATTTATTTACATATCTATTGAGCATCTTATACTTTTTATTATGCATGCCTAAATCACATGTCCACATAAACATAAGTCTAACAAAAAGAGATCTACATATTACATAAATAAAAAAGTCCTATCATTTTCATTTTCTTACACTATCAAAGGCAACCATTCAATCAAATGACATTGAAAATTGTATGTCTAAAACAAATCAAGATTGCATAAAATTTAAAAGAAAAAATTTCGCCTAAAAATAAATGAAAACCAAAGGAAGATGTCGATAAATGCGATGGTATAACAAAAAAATCACATTTGAGTGCAAAGAAGAAGAGGAAGTAAAGCTATTTCACCTTTGTCAATAAACCCTAAACTCCAACCACGAAGAAGAAGAGCTTTCAGCAGACGGTCGAAGGAGATTCCAGCCCAACTCGCGGTAGAAGAGAACTCCAAACAAGAGGTGAAGACCAACTCTCGTTGGAAGCAAGCCGACGCTGGTCGAATGGAAGGAAGTGGAGAAAATGTTGCTCGAAGAAGGGAGAAGAAACATCGTTTCGGTTCGAAAATGACTGAAGACGCGCGGGGTTGGGGGGCGAACCGAATAGATATATATTAGGTTAGGATTTTTTTTTAAAAATTTTAAGAGTCGGACGCCTCTAAAACATGAGGCGAGGCGCGCCTCAAGCGATTGAGATGGCCCACATCATCCATTCCTGCTTAAGAAGAACTGTTGCCCGAGACTTCCAACGAGGTGTTTGCTTCATCTGGTGGGTAGTAAGTGGAGATGTCTGAGACGTTAAACTTAGTGGAAGTAAGAATATCTTTTGGGAGGACAACAGTGTATGCATTGTCATTAATGCGCGGTTAAACTTAGTGGAAGTAAGAATATCATTTGGGAGGACAACAGTGTATGCATTGTCATTAATGCACGGTTTAATTGGGATTGGGCCAATTTTACGCGGGCTTAATTTAGAATATGTGCCAGTTGGGAATCTCTCTTTGCTCAACCTAACCATAACGAGATCTCCAAGTTGAAAAATTTTGGGGCGCCTATGTTTATCTGCCTGCCGAGTGTTTGAATTCTCTAATTGGAGGCGGACATCCTCTAATTTTTACTTGAATTGCTTGGCCATTTGAGTGGAAGTTTTACTGTGGCATTGGGGAAGAACAGATAAGTCCACTGTTTGATTAGGTGCCTTGGTATAAACTATGATGAATGGGAATCTTCCAGTGGATCTATTAGACATAGAATTGAAGGCAAATTCAGCTTGGCTCAAGAGTCATCTCACTGTTTAGGATTGTTGTAGACCAAGCAACAAAGTATATTGCTGAGTGTTCTATTTATCACCTTAGTTTGTCCATCGGATTGTGGATGGTATGTCGAGATTAGCCTAATTTTAGTCTGAAATTGCTTCCATATTTCTCGCCAAAAGTAGCTTATGAACTTAATGTCTCGATCTGATGTAATGCTTCGAGGTACTCCATGGAGGCTTATAATTTCATGAAAGAATTGTTTTGCAACTTGAAGAGCATCAAATGTCTTTTTATCAACAATGTGAGCCATTTTGGAAAATCGGTCCACAACTACCATGATCAAATCAGCTCCTTTCTTAGTGTGTGGAAGGCCTAGCACCAAATCCATACTCAAATCCTCCCAAATTGAAGTTGGGACCGATAATGGCATGTATAATTCGGTGTTTTGGCTGTTTCCTTTGTACATTTGACAAATTGGACATTTTTCCATAAATCATGTGACATCTCTTCTTAAGAGAGGCAAAAAAAATTGTTGCTGTAGTTGCTCCAGCGTTTTTTCACGTCCCAGGTGAGTAGCTAGGCCGCCACAGCGCATATCTTTGAGTAAATGATAATGCCAAGAGGATTCAGGAACATATAGGGAATATCCTTTGAAGAGAAATCCATGCAGAAGTGTGAAGTCACCATAAGGTTTGCCCTTCGAACACCTTTGCCAAAGTTCCATAAAATCTTTATCCCGACAATATAATTCTTTAAGACAAGTTAAACCAGTGATTTTCGTTTGTAGTTGCGTCAGCAAGGCAGATCTCCTGCTTAATGCGTAGGCCTCCCTATTTTGTGTTCCTATTTTATGTTTTAGAACAAAACTAAACTTCTGTAAGAAAAGCACCCACCTGGCGTGCATCCAATTGATGTTTTCATGAGTGTTAAGGAACTGTAAGGCTCTATGATCACTGCACAAGACGAACTAATGCTCTCACTGTTTAAGTACATGGACGACGACATACAATTCTTACTCGTAGACGGACAATTTCAGCCTTTGTGGGCTCAATTTCTCATTGAAAAATGCAATGAGTCTGTCCTCTTGTGAAAGTACGGCGCCAATGCCTATAACGAAAGGATCAGTGTCCATGTTAAACGGTTTGTTGAATTCTGGCATGGCTAAAATAAGTGTAGAAATTATAGCTGATTTAATGGCTTCAAAGCTATTTTGTTGTTCATTAGACCATTTGAAGGATGGAAGCTTCAAGCAATCGATTATTGGTGCCATGAGTATACTAAAGCCACGAATAAATCTACGATAACAGTTTGCGAGGCTGTGAAAACTGCAAACTTCCGTTAGTGACTTTGGGATGGGCTAGTTTTGAATCGTCGAAACTTTGTTTTGATCCATGTTAATGCCATCTTTTATTATGATAAAACTCGAAAAATGCACAGAAGTTGTTGCAAACTCGCATTTAGTCAAATTTAAGTGCAGCTTATGAGTCCTCAACAGCTTAAAAATTTCAGCCAAGTGCTTCAAATGATCACTGATCGAGCAACTAAACACGAGAATATCATCAAAGTAAACCATGCAAGTATTGCCAAGGAGTGATTTTAATACCTCATTCATCAATCTCATGAAAGTGGAAGGAGCATTACATAACCCTAAAGGCATCACCTTTCATTCATATAGTCCTTCATGGGTCTTGAAAGCAGTTTTCCATTCGTTGCTAGTTTGTATGCGAATTTGGTGATACCTGCTGCGTAAATCCATCTTTGAGAATATTTTGGCACCTGTTAGGGAATCTAATATGTCTTCAACATAGGGATTGGAAAGCGATACTTGACGGTGATTTTGTTAATAGCTCGGCTATCAATACACATTCATCAAAAACCATCTTTTTTTTGACACTAGCAAGGCAGGGATATTGCATGGGCTTAAATTTGGTTGTATCAATTGTTTCTGTAGCAACTCATCGATTATGCCCTACAAAACAGCATGTTCCTTGGGACACATCCTGTAGTGTGGAAGGTTTGGTAATGAAGCACCTGGGTGAAAATCTATGTGATGTTGCAAGGATCGGAGTGGTGGAAGGCAAGCATGCAACTCAGTTTGCATTATATCTGAATATTTTGTTGACAATTGTTGTAAATCATTGGAAATGGAATGATCTTCAATATCAAGATTCCCTTCCATCATAACTACAACCAAAATAGCTGTACTGTCACACCATGAGTGAAGAATGGAATTCCTAGAGACAATATTGAGTGCTGGTTTATCCTTGCTGTCGACAGTCAAATTGTTAGACGGATCTGGAAGTAAACAAAGCTTCTTACCCTTCCATTCAAAGGAGTAAACATTGGATCTGCCATCATAAGCCACTCTAGTATCAAACTGCCATGGCCGACCAAGAATGAGGTGGCAAATGTCCATGTCAAGGATGTCACATACAACTTCACACACACAGTGTTTACCAATAGAGAAAGTTACTTTGCACATTTCAGATATGTTTCTCTTGACCCAATTGATCTTATAAGGATGGGGATGTTTTGTCGACTTGTGGTGCAAGGCTTGAACAACTACTCTGGACACTATGTTCTCAGTGCTATCATTATCAATCGGCAAGTCACAAGCTATACCATTAATAGTGCATCGTGTTCAGAATTGGCATTTCGCTGAGATAACCGATTGCCTAGGTGCTAACAGTAATTTTTGAAGCGCACACACATAATTGGTTCGCGCTCATCACCCATCACCCATCAATTCTTCTGTCTCCAACTCATTGTCAACTACAATGTTAACTTCATTGTTCTGGTTTTGTCCTTCCAACACTTGCACTTGTTGACGATTTGGACATTTGTTAGACTTGTGGCCTAGTTGGAAACATCTAAAACATTTGAGAATGGATGGTTTAGCATATGGATTACCCTCATTGGTGCTTTAGCTCTGTTTGGGAATTTGTTCTCAACATTTTGGTTGTTGGATGTCACTGCTGCAGGTGCATTAACCATAAGTTTTTTAGGTGCATTGGTTTGAGCTTGGGTTGGAGCCTTATGGTGGTCTGCTAAATATTTCGCCAAATCCTCTCCAGATATAGTTGTGAGAATGCCAACTAAGCTGTAGTTCCGCCTTTAAGGCCAAGTTGATTGCTTGTGACATCGACCAAACAGAGCTTAATCCAAGTTTATCTTGGATGGCCTCCTTCAAACCTCCAATATAGCGAGCTACCATTAGGTTGTCGGATCCATTTAAGTTGTTGCAGGCACTAAGTCTGTAAAATTCTTTTGCATAATAACTAACACTTCTGTTTCTTTGAGTGCAATGTTGATATTGTAGGTACAACATTTGTTCAAAATCTGTGGGTAGGAAGTGACCTCGAAGCATTTGCTTCATTCGATACCAACTCCGAACCCCACCCTTTCCTTCACTGCTTCGGGACTGTTGTATCTGCTGTCATTATGCACTTGCACCTCCTTTCAATTTACAAGACACATATTTCCATATACTTAAAAAAAAGTTTCAACGACTCTTTCCCAGTCCAGGTAATCTTCAATGTGTAGTCGCCTGTTGAAGAATGATATGTCAAATTTTACACGAAATTCTCCCTGATGTTGCGATTGTCCTCCAAATCTCCTCACGCGGGGGGGGGGGGGGGGGGGGGGGGGTGTAATAATGTGGTAGATCCCTGTCTGTGGAATCAGACATTTGTAAGAGGTGTTGCTGCTCACTTTCTTCCTCTTCTGAATTAGAATCTTCCAGGCAAGGTGTAGTGGGTCGTTTGAAATTGCGCTTCCTAGGGTTAACTGTCCATAAAGCCGGTGTGGTTGCCGGTACAACTGATTGATTGTTGCCGCCTGTGTTGATTTGATGTAGCTCGTGATGCATTTCGGTAGAGAACTTGGAAACTTTTGCAGTGAGTTTTTCAACTTGTCGAGGGAGATTGGCTTGCGCCGTCCACAAGACTTCCAGACTCCGATCGCTGTCGAGAGCCTGCTGTCTACTGCTTTTTGCCATTCGCCCCCACGACGATTGCTCTGATGCCAATATGGCGTGGTAGCAGAACAAGATCACAACAATAACTAGGAGAAACAATAAATAAGGAACCAAGAGTAAATTGATAATATTGCATAACCATCTTTTTTATTACAGTTTCATATATGTTTAGTATTCTCCTGAGGAGTATCTCTGCATCCTATATCAAGCAAAACAATAGAAAAGATGTGTTTTGTACTATATTCTATATTTAGATACTAAAGCGCTAGATAATAGTAGTGATAACGAGAAGTAGTGGAATGTTTAAACTATAGTGTCGAGTGTGGTTGAGATGGCCCACATCACCAAGCTTTCGCTCAAGGTACCTAGGTAGGATGCTGTGATGTTTCTCATTTATGCCCACTAACTGGTTTTCACTAGAATGCATGGCTTGCAACATCTTTCATATGGTGCTCAAACATCTAAATTTTTTTAGTATGCCAGCTAAGCTTGGCTTATGTCCCCAGATTGCTCTCATGCATGTCTATTAACTGGTTTTTCCCTGTCATCTACGGCTTGTAGAGATTTCAATATGTCGAGTTTGAAGTTGGCCTGGACTCAAGCTTGAAAAATTTGAGTTTGGCTATACAACTCAAATTCATTTCTAGTGGACTTGATATCATCCTTTTTAAAACACTCCTAACTTACCAAGTTAGACATTGTTTGATTATTCTTAAATAAATAATTAAGATTTATAGGTTTGTGAAAAAAAAAGAAAGAAAGTTGGAGGGCTTTTGCAGCTGTTGTTAATAAGATGAAATATGTTGTGAAGTGTTGTATGATAGAATAAAATGCTTTATTAGAGATGAGGTTTGGCGCCACCATTACTTGACCCTATCTTCACTTTGTCCCGATCCTAAAACCTTGTTGCAAATTCCAACTCTGAGCCAGCAGGGTCTGGCCAAGTTTAGATCCTTATGTTATGGAGTAGTTTTAACTCCTCTTGTCTCTTTTATTGTCCAAATATTCCATCTTGTTTATAAGCTTGCACTAATAGGGATTCATTAGTTGTTGTATTAATTTTAGAACTTTTAGCAGTCTAGATTAACACTGAATTGAAAGGATTGTTGTAACTAATTGGACTCTATAACTTTGTTCAGTGCTATTGTATGTGTTGTTAAACGCTATTTGTTTATGTTTTTTTATAAAAAAATGTTTGTGTATAGGTACACTTATAGATGGAAAGCCAGTTATCACATTGCCACCAAAGACAATTATTTTAAAGAAGGTTGATTTCTCTGATGAAGAGCTTAAATTTTATTTGGCATTGGAAGCTGAATCTCGGGAGCAATTTAAGGTGGGTATCTTAAAGAAGTAGCCTTTCAATTGAACACACATCAATCTGTTTGTGTCTGTAGCCTCATTTGTATATCTTGGTTATTCTTCGATTTTATTTTGGCTCCTTACCTAAGGTTTCCCTTCTTCAGGTTTATGCAGATGCTGGAACCGTTAAGCAAAATTATGTGAACATTTTGTTGATGCTTTTGCGGCTTAGGCAAGCTTGTGATCACCCTCTTTTGGTAAAAGGTGGTGATTCAAATTCTGTTCGGAAGTCTTCCTTGAATACAGCAAAGAAGCTAGCAAAGGATAAGCTCATGAATCTTTTAAGCTGTCTTGAAGCTTGTTTAGCGATCTGTACCATTTGCAATGTGAGTTGTTTGCTTCTGTTTTTTTTTTTTCGCTTTTAAAAATTGTGTTGAATGCAGTTTTGTTAATGTATACGGTGCTTGAAAGCTCTCTGTTGAATCAAATGCACGCTGTAACTTTTATGGGAGTTTTTTTTATTTCAGAACAAGGAGCAAGTTGATGCATGAGGAAGCTAAGGACAGGATTGCATGTGAATGAGTCCTCGAGAAGTTGTCTTTATTTTTTTGCCTCACGTTAAACTAACTGCTTTTACTTTTGTTTAATTTTAATTAGATAATTTAAAATCGTCTCTTTTATGTTCCAAGATTATTGGTTTGCTTTTTTATATTTTCTTTATCGCTTAATTTTGCTGAATAAATTATCAATATACTTAATTACTTAATTGCTTTATAAAATAAATGGGCTATCATTACCTATAGTCTTTACTCTTTATAATATTCTGTCATGACTTGGTTAACCGCAATTTAGAGTGCTGTGAACATTAATATGGTGTATATGTTGTCTTTTCTTCCCATGAAGCAGCATGGCCTTAAAGAAAACGTGTAAAAAATAATGGATAGCTTGGTTTGTCTATGGAGATTGTGTAAGAATCTTTAACATAAAATTATAAATCTGATACATGTATTTGTTGTGAAACTGTCGAACTTTATAGTTTCTTAAGGAAGTTGCTCTTTTGGGCAATATTGTCTTATTTGAACCATCACCTACTTTTTTGGGTGGCTTGAAGATAGACTCATTGGTTTCTCTTGTGAACTAATGTAATATAAAACATTTCAAGGATCTACTTGTGAGAGTTTGTTGTGGATTTTAACCTTGATGCGTACAACATTACTCTAGCTTACTAAATTGAGATTTCACTTGAAGTTTGATATAAAGTTGGGTTGGGGACAATTGGCCACTTCCAATTTCCTATTTCAAAATTCACCATTTTCTCATTTATATTCGTACTATGCTTTTGGAGACTCCAATTCGATTTAAGGGTGGATTTCCGTTTAAATTTATAACTACAACATGAGTAATATAATAATATTGTCTTGGTTGGATGCATATTGCCCATCTATTGGGTTTAGCTAAGTTCCCTCTTATTAGATGATTTTTTTTTTTGGAATTATGTTTTCAAAAAATATATACCTTGAAAACCACGTTAATAAAATTTTCAAATTTTATGGGGTTTTGTTCCAGGGATGACCTGATGCAGAATTACGATGCCTTCAAGTTGACCCATGCTACCTTATAGGGGTTGGGGTGAGGAACGGCAGACAGGCCCAACTTGGACACCATGCTGGAAGAGACAACATTGATGTAGCTACCACTATCCACGATGACCTTACAGTTCTTATCCTTGATTTTGGTGTAGGTGTGGAAGATTGCAGTCCTACGCCAGTCATCGGTAGGGGCAGGGTGTGACAGCGCACATCTCACCACGCAGATGGGAGAAGTGTCCAGTTTCTGAAGGCAGTGGAGGACAGTGGTGTCATCATCCTCCTCGAAGAATTCGTCTTCATCTTCCACTTGGTGGACCTGATCAACCTCGGGCTCAAGATCCTCCTCAGTAATCTCCTCGATAATCGAGACTTTGTAAGGATTGGAGTACTGAGAAGCAATATGCCCATACCCATGGCATCGAAAGCACTTGGTCCCGGGACTGGACCGAGGGGTATTCGGAGTGGAAGGTTTACTTCTAAAATCAGGTCGGGGTGCAGGAGGACCTGTGGGTGGTCGGGTAATGCTCCCTGGGGTCGGTCGGGCAGTGGGTGTGTGTGGAGTGGAGCTACCGGAAGGTCTGTAAGGGGGCCTAGAGTCGTGGTGTCGACTCGAGTGCTGGGACCGACTCTCCTCAAGATCTAACACTAAATTATAGGCATTTTCAAGGGTAGTGACGTTCCGGGAAAAAAGTTCGTTGCGAAGATCCTCTCGCAACTGGTATGAAACATAGACAAAATCTGCGCGGGGGTAGTGGAGGTCTCCCCTTTCCAACGGATCAGATAATCATCAAAGGAGGCGATGTAATCCTTGACCGATTTGCTACCCTGAGTCAGCCTAATCCACCTATCCAACAGTCTAGGGAAGTATGAGGGAGACAAGTACTTCTGCTTCAGTTAACGCTTAATGGATGGCCAATCGGTGATGGGATACTCGTTTCGGGCTTCCCTAAGACTCTCTAGGTTGGACCAAAACTGACTCGCCCTACCAGTGAGTTTCATCTCGGCAAAACTAACCTTCCTAGCCTCGAAGATATTATACCACTTAAAGAAACTGTCCATACCTTTGACCCAGTCCAGGAAGAGCTGGGGATCGAGGGTTCCATCAAAGGTAGGAGCATCGACTTTAATGTTCTTCATAAGTGGCATGTCAGGATCGTGGTGAGGATCGTGTCCATACTGGGGAGCGCGATAAGGGGCACGAAGAGGGCCCTCATCTCGGTAAGTATCATCCACGTACAAGGAAGGTGGTCTAGATGGAGTGTAAGGAGTTTGGTGGGTCCTACTTCGCTCTAAGGTATCAAATCGATAAGTGATGGTCCTACGAAGCTCAACTAGACCGGCTTGGTTTTCTTTGAGTTGTTGGCTAATGGTGTTCATTTGACCTACCAGAAGATCTAAGGTCCTTCCAAGTTGTTCAGGGTCCATAGTTAGACACTAGGGGACACTTAGGGATGACTTAGAGGTAAATGCAATGATAGACTCCCTAGAATGACGCTAAATGATGCAGAAAATACTTGGATAACAAAATACAAAGAGGGATTAAGTAATCTAGGCAACTAGAAAGGTTGTAATATTAAGGACAGCACCTAGATTCTTAAGAAACTACCCTAAAGCTCACTAAATGAGTGCAGAAATTCATTGGACAGCAGGTACAATAGTGATTTAAAATGACTTAAAAGATGAAATGCATGCAAAATTACACAAGCATGATTAAGCAATAGCCTAGGATGATTTCTAGCTCTGCTATCAGATGATGCAGAACTACGATGCCTTCAAGTTAAAGTGATAAGAATGTGCACGAATTTGAAAAGACAAAATAATTAAAACTATTTGCGATTAAAACGAAAAGAGAAAACGTACGAGTGGTCACAATCGTTTAGGCTAAATTACATGCTAAGCACTTGAATTATCCAAACAATACAGAATTTCAATAACTTGCAAATGTAATAGTCTTCAACAAAATTCCTAATCTAACAAAAAGATAGCAACATAAGAAGTACACTCATCCCTACGTTTATTAAGCATCCCTACGTTTATTAAGTGGAGGCAGAAGAAGAAGCACAACTCCTTGAGACTTGATCATCTCCTACAAGATTAGTGAGATTTAAGAGATTAATGAAAAGGGGGAAGAAGTTCACCCTTATTGAGAACCGGGGGTAATGTGCCACTGAACGTTGCCCAACTGTTCTTTAATGGCTTTGACGAGGGTATCCAAGATGCACTCTACGTATTCTTCGACGGTGTTATCGATCCTCGGGTTGACGTCAAAGAAGGTTGAATGGAGGATGTGGACGAAGCCTCGCTCGTCGTAGACGATGCCGAAATCAACGTTGGGATCGACCATGCATTCGTTCCTTTGATGGGGTATCATTACGATGTCCTTCTTTATCCCTTAGGGTTTCTCGAAAGAAGAAGCTTCTCTCAAAAATCAAGAGCAGGGGAGAGAAGGGTTCGGCCAAGGTGGAGAGGGGTTTGTGAGAAGAGAATTAGGTTGGGAGGAAAAGAACTAATTAAAAAATTTGAAATTAATTTCAGATTTCTAATTAAGAGGGAATTAGGAATCAAAGTTTGAATTTAATTCCTAAAGGGGAAAAGGAGTTAATGTAGAAAGAGGGGATTGGAGAGAGAAAGAAGGGGGCGGGTAGAGAGAGGGGCCGGTAGCTTTAATGGGATGGGAGGGGATTGTGGAAGAGAGATTTGGGTTTCTTATTTTAGATTTAGGGATTAGGAAAGATTTAATTAAATCCAATCTAATTTGAAATTCAAATAGGGTCTTATTTGGAAACTTTCTTTAAATAGATTCAAGGAATTTAGGAAAGATTTGAAATTCAAATTAGATAGATTTGAATTCAAAATCTATCCTAAGTAGTTCAATCTAAAATAGGAAATAGAAATTGAGAGGGGAGATGAGGCTAGGGCCGGCGGCTAGCTTGAGCTCGGGTAAGGGGTCCGACGGCTAGATCTTAGGCTAGGTGGAGTTTTGTGGTTGGATGATGTGAAGGTAGGGAAGATGGTGAGGGAGGGGTTGTTTGGTGGCCGGCGGTTTAAGGGGATGGGGGAACCATTAGGCCGGCGGTGGGTTGAGGGAGGGAGGAGGGTAATGAAAATAGAGAAGAAAGAACCACAAACCCGGCCGTCTCCAAGGTTGGTGGGTGATCCGGTCTCCCTCTCCTAGGGATTTCTCTCTCAGCTCTCTCAAACTCTCACAAGAACTCAAAGCAAGGGGAAAAATCTTTTCATTCATTCATTCATTAAACATCAAAAGAGAAATATGATGACTATAAATAGCCTCGTACAAAGGACTCAAAAGCAAAAGACAACAATGCCCTTAGGGCTTACATACGACCTCCCTTAAGTAAGGGGTAAAAGTGGGAAACAAAAACAACATAACTAATAAAAGACAAATAAAAATACTAAAAGACAAATACATGAAATGACTCAGAAATACAATGATTCGATCATGGCCGTAGATCGACAGCCACGCCTTTGATAGACTTTCCATGTGCTGATGTCCCCATCATGACCCCATCTTAATGGTGAAAGGATAAGATAATGATGATAGTTATGTTCTTAAATTGTTGTGGTTTTTGGATGTCTTGTTCGAGTTATTTTGCACATGATAATCTTTATGATTTTTTATATCACCAAAAGTATTTTGTTTCAGGTTATATTTTTGTTGTGAATGACATCATAATTATTTTTCCTATTTATAAAGATTCAAAATTCTTGTAAAATCCCAAGTTTATTGGTGTGTGTCACCTAAAAAGCTAGTCTTGATTCTACACCCATCTTCATGTAGATCTGGATGATCTGATCATCATTAAAGGTTGAACCCGATTCAAGGTTCATGCTAGGAGTACTTGTTTGGGGTACTCACACCCTCTTCTTAAAATTCACATTTGGTTCTCGCTTAAAAAAAATAAAAAAAAACATTTGGTTCTCGCTTAGCTTACACTTAGTAGCTTGGTTTACCCACAACAAGAATGGCAACATTGAGACAATTCATGTATTTTCCTTAAAAATTTCTTGCATGGTTTAATTTGTATTGCCGACAATGGGGGGTCATTAGTTGTGTGTAGATAGACAAATATATGACATGACACATGAGCTCATTATGTATGTTTTTGGTCAAATATCTTTTTTCGGAAATTTTTTGGATCATCTCTTTCTAGAATCTTGTAGGCCTAATTTATGCGCACTTTCTTTCTCGTTCATGTACTTTATAATTTCCAATCAATTAAAGAGAATCTTTGAAGACAGTCTCCTATTCTCTTCCTTAGGCTTGGTCTTAGTTTGAGTGAATTTCTTGGTGTGACTATGCACAACATTGGATTTAACATTCTAAAAGGTGTTGTGAGTGTGAATTGATTCCTAAGATAAGGAACAAGATCATGGAGCATCATGAGGAAATATCTATGCACACAGGGCACAAAACCAGAAACTTCATCACTTATGGGCAACTACATCATATAAAAGATCTTCTAGTGAATATGATCTTGAAAGTCATTAAATGTCTTATCAAACTGCTCCTCATACTCACTTTCCATGAGAGCATGACTTATTTGGTTCTTGGGTCCGTTGACATTGTGATGATCCCAAAGCTACTGCACCATTATCCGCAAACAATGATACCTCTCTTTGTTGGAATCTTTGAAACAAAAGATACCACTTACCAACACCTTAGTAGAAATTACAATGGCTCAACCTTTCATTAAATTCAAAATGCTATCACAAGTTTTTTATTGTGGGAAAATAAATCCCGATGATCATTTTGTTAGCTTTGAGTTGACCGTCTCCTTGCTTATGTCAGTGATACGGTGAAATGTCTCTTCACCACCCTTGAGGAGGCACCTCTGCAATGATTCTCATGCCTTCTTGCTAGACAACTTTACTTATTTTGATGGCTTCAAGTGAAAATTCATCCCACAATTTGCCGGTGAGCCAAATCCGTTGAAGAATTCTCATGCTCTAGTTAACATAAAGTAGGAATCTATTGAGTTTCTTCATCGATTCATTATTCATTTTAAATAAGAAATGCTAGATGTTCGAGACTTGGAGCTTGTTGTGGGTTAGGCGATGCTTGCTCCGTTGTGCTTTCAAGAAGGTCCCTTCAGATATTTGTTAGGATTGAAGCTACAAAAAATATTGGTTGAGCTACTTGAACTCACAAATACAATGCAAAAAAAATACAATCACACTATTTCGACTTCAATCTCCGCTTACACAACTCTAAATTCTCATGTGATTCTCGATCGGATTCTCACGATCAACAAAACAAACCGCATGGCAATTTTGACAACTCGGCTGAGTAGCTGAATCATCATCACAACCAGCATCAAGACAACAACATAGTGAACAAAGAGTTTTTTTTTTTCTCTAGAGGTGAGAAAGAAATTGATGACTTATGAACCCTTGATGAGGGAGAAATTGCCTCAGCATTATAGGTATTCGATTTTTACTCCTTTATGTATGCCACTTATAGCCGACCCCATGTAGTTGGATAAATGCTTGATGTTGTTATTGTTGTATGTATGTGTATATGCCACTGGCATAAACTGACTCTAGCATTGACACCATTAACAATGTCAATAAGTAGTTTCTCGCCCCAAGATACAAGAAAGCAATACGTTCACTTGTGAACTCTTAACAGGAAGAAGTTGCCTCAATGCCACATGCATCTAACTTTTACTCCTTTGCATGCCACTTGTAAAAATTGCTGAGATAATTCATGATAAGGAGTATTTCTATTGACCGCCCTCATTAGGTGTTTCTTCAATTCCTCTAACACTCTATCCCTTTGCCCCAAATATTGCTCTACTGAGGTGATTGGTGTGCTCCTCTGCTCAAAATGTACCAAGTACCAAGTGTGGAGGGTCTCTTTCGTACAACACTTTGAAAGGGGTCAGTTGAGAAGCTGAGTGGTACGATATGTTGTACCAATATTCGGCCCATGCTAATCACTTGGCCCACATCCATGATGTTTCTGACGCAAAACACTGTAAGTCTCCAAGCTTCTGTTGACTACCTCCATCTGCCTGTCCGTCTGAGAGTGGTAGGCGGTGCTTCTCTTGAGAACTGTACCTTGCAACTTGAACAGCTCCCTCCAAAACTGACTGAGAAACACCTTGTCTCGGTCAGAGACTATCGACTCTGGAATCCCATGCAATCTAACCTCCCCTCTGATGAATGTTGCAGCTATTCTAACGGCGATGTAGGGGTGTCGCAAGAGAATGAAATGCGCATATTTATTCAGCCTGTCAACCAACACCATAGTCACTGTGAATCCCTCCGATCGTGGTAGACCATCTATGAAATCCATGGACACCTCCTCCCATACCCTGTTTGGAAGTGCTAAGGGTTGTAGTAACCCCCCTGGAGCCATAATCATGTACTTATTTCTCTGGCACACCTCACTCCTCGGCACCATCTCCTCCACATCCTTATGCATACCTTTCCAGTATAATTCAGTTGCCAATCTTCTGTATGTCTTTTGTACCCTCGAATGGCCTCCAACCGCACTCTCTGGAACTCCTGCAGTAGTGGGGAATATGAATGGTGGTTCGTGGCATTACAAATCTCCCGTGGTACAGTAGCTTTTCTCTCTCGAGGCAGTAACATGGGTGGCTGCTCCTATCCTTTAGTAAATCCCTCCTAATCTTCCTCAGCTCTTCGTCCTGCACACTTTCCTCCTTGATAGCCCCCTAATCTACAATCAGGGGTACTGAAATGGCCATCTCCTGGAGCTCTTCCAACACTTTGATAAGGCATTAACCACCTTATTCACCAATCTTAGTATGTATTGGATCTCAAAATCATATCCCAATAGTTTGGACAGCTACCTTTGATGTTCCTCAGTCACCATTCTCCGCTCCAACAAATATTTCAAGCTCCTCTGGTTTGTCCTGCCGATGAAGTGTCAACCCAGCAGGTATGGACGCCACTTCTGAATGGCTAACATGATGGTCATCAATTCCTTTTCATATTTTGGCTTTAGCCTAGCTCTAGCTATCAACACTTGACTAAAGTAGACTATAGGTTTATGATTCTGCATGAGCACTGTCCCCAACCCATATCCTGATGCATCTGTCTCCACCACAAAGGTTTGACTGAAATCTGGTAGAGCCAAAATTGGTACTGTGGTCATGGCCTTTTTCAGTCTCTCAAAAGCCTGGGTATGCGCCTCTCCCCACAAGAAGCTATCCTTCTTTAGCTGCTCTGTCAAAGGCCAGGCTATGTTGTTGTACCCCCTCACGAACCTTTGGTAATAACCAGTCAAACCTAGGAAGCCTCTCAACTCTCTTAAGTTTTTAGGTAGAGGCCACTTCTGCATTGCTTCAATTTTGATTTGATCGGCTGCCACCCCCTCTTAAGATACCACGTGCACAAGCACTCCACACTAGTCTGTGCGAAACTACACTTCTTCAGGTTGACCCTTAGTTGATGCTCCTGTAGAACTCCTAAGACCACCCTCAAATGCTCCACAGTTGCTCCTCTTCGGTTCTGTTATACACAAGTATGTCATCAAAGAAAACTAATACAAACTTTCGGAGGTACGGCCTGAATGCCCTATTCATAAGGGACTGGAAAGTAACAGGGGCGTTAGTAAGGTCAAACGGCACCACTAAGAACTCGTAGTTCCTCTCGTTTGTCCTGAAGGCCTTCTTCTGAATATCGCCCTCTCTTATTCTGATTAGATGGTAACCCGACTTCAAGTCCATCTTGGAAAACACCACTGCTCCATATAGCTCATACGGTAGCTCATCAATCATCGAAATGGGGAACTTATCCAGCACAGTCTTCTTATGCAAGGCCCTGTAATCCACACAAAACTTCCAGTTCCCATCCTTCTTCTTGACCAGTAAAATTGGACTAGAAAAAGTGCTCACACTTGGCCTGATGATCGCTGCCTCTAACATCTCCCGGACCAGCTTCTCAATCTCATCCTTCTGAATCTGGGGGTAGCGGTACGGCCGTACACTAATCGGTGATACCCATACCTTCAAATTGATTGTATTGTCCTGCTCTCGGGGTGGTGGTAAGCCTTGAGGCAGATAAAAGACCTCACTGAACTGTTATATAAGTAGCTGTATTGAGAAAGGAATGCCTCCCCCTTCCCCCAATCTAACCCCTTCCAAGCATTATAGTTCCACCAAAAATACTCCTCCCACCTCCTGTATGATCATGATCATGGATTTGAGAGATACCTCGGCCCTGGACAGCCCTGCATCTCCCTGGATCACCATCCTCCTTCCCTCCACCACCAATTCCATCCTCAGTGCTCCTCAATTGACCTTAGTATCTCCCAAGGTCTGCAGCCACTTCATCCCCAAAAAGACATCAGTGCTTCCCAACTCTAATGGGAGGAAATCCTCCCTCACCTGAAACCCCTTGAATAGTCAGCACTACTCTCCTAAACACTCCTTTGCCTATCTCCACCTTCCCCGTGCCCATCATCACCCCGTATCCTCTGGTGTCCACTAACTTCACCCTCAATTGATCTACGACCTGATTGGAGATAAAATTGTGGGTAGCCCCACTGTTGATCAGCACCACCACCTCTCTGTCAGCTATCTCTCCCTTCACTTTCATGGTGTGATTCGGGGTGAATCCCATCACTGAGTTCAGAGAGATTTCCGCCATGTCCAGATGCAGCTTCTCCTCTTCCTCTACCATGGGCCCACTCTCACCTCCCTCCCCAGCTTCCTCGTCATCAGAGACGGTGAGAATCTGAAGAGTTTGATCCTTACACCTGTTCCCCAACGTATACTTCTTGTCACATCTGAAACACAATCCCCTTGCTCGCTTTTCCTGCAACTCATTCTCAGTGAGATTCTTGAAGTTTCCCCCAAATCCCCCTCCTCCAATCTTCTCCCTTGGGGCTTTACGCAGACTTTTCAGTGCGGGTCCCTTTGGGAGCTAAGAAGGTGGTGGTCATCCTGTATGACCCCCCTGAACTACTGCCTCTAGCCCCCCTCTCCAGATGCTTTTGGTTCTCAACCAACTGTGCCGGCTCCATGGCCTCCCCCAAGTCACGCGGCCTCATCACTCTAATAACTGCTCGGATCTCTGGTTTAAGCCCCTTTATGAAGTTTCCCTCTAGCACTATCTCAGAAAGCTGATCCAGCCTACTGGCTAGGTACTCAAACCTATCACAGTACTTTGCCACGATCCCCTCCTGCGTTAGGACGAAGAACTGCTCATAGAAGTCCCCTCCATTACTGGTTCGAAAACGTTCTAGTAAACAGTCCTTGAACTCTCTCCAACTCCGAATGGGTCACCTCATGTCCTTCCACTGATACCAAGCCAATGCTTTCCCTTCCAAACACAGTCCAGCCGCTGTCAATTTCTCCTTCTTCGTCAATCCGTTGACTGCAAAGTACCTCTCTACCTTGTAGATCCACCCGTATGTCCTCGCCCTCAAAGATGGACATTTTCAACTTCCTTACCCTCGGGTCATCTCCGTTTCCCCTGAATCCGACGTAGCCACCCATTCCTTGAAAAGGAGGTGCTCTCCAAGTGTCACACTCTTCCCTTCGGTGCTCAATCCCAAATCCTTCTTTAAAATCCCCCCTTTTCTTTCAAAATCAGTACCCGACGATTGAAATCCTCACCTTTTCTTGCAAATTCAGCACCCTCCGTTCGTACTTGATACTTATCTCCTCCCTAGAAAACAGTTCTAGCGGAGGCATCCCGTCTCCTCCCTCCAGAATCACTGCTTCTTGATTTTCCCCTCTCCTAAACGGATTAGGGTTTCCACCTCTTCTATGGCCTCCGGTGGTTTCCTTCGCTTCAGATGTCACTGGATTGGGTTTGGCTTCAAGCAACTTCTTCAACATGTCTTCCACTACGGCGAATCTTCCATCCATCTTTTCATGGACGGATGCGAATTGATTCCGAAAATCAGAAAATTTTTCTTCAAAATCAGATTTTAGTTGACCTAATTCTCCCTCCAAAACTTCCACTTTCCTTTCGACCATTGGTACCCCTTAGATCGACATGCTCTAATTCCAATTTGATAGGAAATAAATGAAATTATGGTATTTTGCTGCAAAAATCAGCAAAACCAGCACGCTTCCCAACAGATTTTGAGGAAAAAACAGAGAAATAACGGAAAGAAAACTTGTAATTTGATAGTAGATGAAAGAAACTAGCAAGATACAGCTGGATCTTCAGTTGGAGAGGCAGATCCTGCTCTCCAAATATCTAGCCAGAGAATAGAGCCCAAGCAAAACCAGAGAAAACACCAAATTCAGCAAAAATCCTCAAACAACAATTCCCTAAACAACCCTTGGAATTTGAATTGCACCCGCAAAGATTTTACAGTAGAGGATTTCGTGCACGAGCTTGTTGTCTGGAGGGGAAGGTGGGGAAACAAATTATTTCACGGATATTTTAAACTGGGAAGAGCTAGGTTTAAGAGCTTGATGCGTTTGATGTAGATTGAGTTTCGATGCAGTAAATATAGTAGGAGGGCACTATATTGAGCCAAAACTGCTACTGATTTTTTGAAACAAGAAAATAACCGTATTTTCATTAACCTTCGAGGCTTATTAGTGTTGCACTTTTAGTCAACAGGTTAAGGGGCTGGTGTATGAAAAAATTGGTTATATCTGAAGACTTCTTTCAAGAAATGGTTTATTAGTCCTTGTTGTTCTGTCTTTCTTCAAGATTTATTTCCTAGTTAAAATTGCTTGCAGATATCAGTCGCACTATGCAGGTGTATGAAACCACTCTTTCTTAATCAAGTTTAATTTTTATGACATTGAGCGTCCTTCTTTTTGAAGTTTACTTAGCTTATTGTAAATCGCTTTATATGTTGGATGGTCATGGTTTTTCAGTGGCTTATTGACTTTTCTTTAAGTGATTTTTTCATTCAATGAAAAAAATTGACTTGCTAATTTTGGCATCATCTTTAGTTCAAGAGCCAACAATGCCCTTTATAATATTGTAGGTGCAACTATATACTGATTATTGAAATTTCAAGCGGTTTTGATGCCCATGCTATTCTTTCAAGATAGGTTGTTAAAAAATGCAAATTGGAATTCAATAGTCTAGTTAAACTGATGTGAGAATAGGTGCCCTTTTTCATTAAGAAAATTATTGTGGAGGTTGTACAAAAGGTTATACTTTGAGGAGTTTTAGTACATAGAGGTGGTTTGAAACATATACCTATTTTATTAAATATTTAAGTATAACATCTACATGTCATACCGTTTTGTATTTGAATTCAAAATTTGCATTTAAACATTCAACCATTAATTCATCTATGTGAAATGTTATTTTTAATGACTGCTTACATTTTCTATATGTATATTTTAATTGAAGTTTATTGCTCAACTTTTGATTACTTCAACTAAGGTTGGGGTCTTTATAATGAATTAATAATTATAATTTCATTTCTATTATTTTAGTCATCCATTATAATGTAGGCGTATAAGGATGCTATATGATCTGATGTTAAAATTGAATTCAAACGCATTTAAAATCTAACTAGCGTGTAAGGATGCTATATGATCTGATGTTAAATTTGAATTCAAACGCATTTAAAATCTAACTATAGCATCTTGCATGTCTTCACTTTTAAATTTGAATATAGCATAAGAATTTTGATTTTTTTAAAATACTTGACTATCACATCATGTTTGCCATAATTTTTAAATATGAATTCAACTCGAAAACTATGACTATTTTATTTAATTGCTTAACTATTTAATTATTTATTTAATGGTTAATTAAATATATGTATTAATTTAAGTTTTAATTAAAATTTATTTCTATTTAATTTGAAATTTATTTATATTTTAATTTAAATATATCTACTCAATATTTAATCAGTTTAACTCTAGCCATCCCCGTTACAGTTCAATTGATAATTTATTTATATTCTCATTATTATATCAGCTGGTGCAACAATTGGGTATTGATTAGTTTAGGAATAAAGAAGATATTTAAGATTGTGATAACTATAGCTGAATTAAATTCATAAGTCCTTTGATGAATTGTGGGGGAGACAATGGAGGGCAATGATAGGATTTTTATATAATTTGTATTTATCTTAAGAAGACATGATTGAAATTTGTTTGATGTGCATAAAGAAAAATAATTTTTTTAAATATATATTGAAATGATTAAAGATATATTTAATGTTCATTAGTTGATATTAATTATTGTGGAGTGACCAAAGAGTTTCCAAGTCATAGTAGACTTAAATTTCTTTACTTCATTTGTTATGGTGATGCCTACAGTGGATGTATATTTTTTACAAATAATATAGTCCTATTTTGTGAGGCTTCTATTGAAATTAATGATAAGTTGGAACAATGGAGATAATTGTTTGAAGATAAGCGGCTTAATTAAGTTGAACAAGTTTTAAGTCTATCATATGTAGTTCCACTGGGCTTGATAATTAGAAATCAATATTCTAAGAAGATAAAGTGATATATATGTTTTATTTGAGTAATTTGAATCTATTATATAGAAGAGTGATGAAATAAATAAGGTTTAACTTGTGCTAAAGCTAGATTTGTTAAAATGGTGAAGAGCCTTAGAAGTATTGTATAATAAGAGAATATCATGGAGGCTTAAAAGATATATTTTGCAAAATTGCAATTAGTTCATCCTATTGTATGGAATTAAGTGTAGACTAGTAAAGAAATTATTGGTAGAAAAGTTGATCATGGTAGAAATGTGATAGGAAATACTTGGATTCAAGTATTCCCATCGATCCGGAGGAGGAAAAACAGCAGTTTTCTACTGTTTTCAATCTTGGACAGCAGCCAAACATAGTGAAACAGAGAAATTTGAGGCAAAACTGAAAGAAAATCCACACAAACACTTGTATTTCACTAGTAGATGCACGAAAACAAATAAAGATACAATGTTCTTCGATCCGAGAGGAAGAACAACTCTCCAATCTCCGGCAACGCCAAGAGCCCAAGACAAGAAACCCTAGATCTCCATTGTCATTCAAAACCAAGATATCCCTAATTTCCCCCCAATCCCCCTAATTAATCATAAAGGACTCCTCCAAATTACCTAAACAGCCCTTACATTCAAATTTCCCCCTCCAACACTTGCATTAAACCCCCCCATGGGGCCCACCCAATTGCCGCCCCCTCCCTGCTTTGTTCCGCCTAGAATAGGTTTGGACCGGTCCAGCCGGTCCAGGAGGGGCCGGCTCATGCTTAACATTACTCCCCTCCCAAAAACTCACCTTGTCCTCAAGGTGAAAAGAGGGGAATTGCTCTTTCACTCTTTCAAACGGCTCCCAAGTAGCATCGAAATCAGGGAAGCCCCTCCATTTGATTAGCACTTCTGTGTTGCCCATTTTATCTGATCGGACTCCTGCAAGCTCTAGTGGTTCTAAAACCACTTCTAAATCTTCTGTCATAGTGGCTGGTAGTTCTGCACTCGCTGCATGCTCCCCTATGGCTCTCCTTAGCTGAGACACATGGAATATTGGGTGTATAGTGGCTGAGGGGGGTAACTTCAATCTGTATGCTACTGCTCCAATCCTGTCCAACACTTCATAGGGGCCAAAGTACCTTGGTGCCAATTTCTCATTCCTCCTTTTAGCCACTGTCCTTTGTCTGTAGGGTCGTAGTTTCAGGAACACCTTCTCCCCCACTTCAAACTGCATGTCTCTCCTGTGTGAGTCCGCCTGCTTCTTCATGATTTGTTGTGCCCTCATCAGATGTCTCTTTAGCTCTTCCAGTACTTGTCCCTTTCCTCTAGGTACTGCTCAACTGTCGATACTGGTGTACTACCTCTCCCATAGTGCACGAGGTGTGGAGGGTCCCTCCCATATAGCACTTTGAATGGGGTCATCTGTGAAGCGGAATGGTATGAGGTGTTGTACCAATACTCAGCCCAAGGAAGCCACTTTGCCCACAATCGCGGTGTTTCAGAAGCAAAACACCTCAAATAAGTCTTCAGGCTTCGATTCACCACCTCCGTTTGTCCATCTGTCTGTGGGTGATAGGCGGTGCTTCTCTTTAGAACAGTGCCCTGCATCCTGAACAGCTCCCTCCAGAACTGGCTGAGGAACACCTTGTCTCGATCAGACACAATTGATTCCGGAACCCCATGCAGTCTCACCACCTCCCTGATAAAGGCTGCAGCTACTGACACTGCGGTGTACGGATGTCTTAAGAGGATGAAATGTGCATACTTACTAAGTCTGTTAACCACCACCATGATGACTGTGAACCCCTCCGATCTTGGTAAGCCATCAATGAAGTCCATGGACACTTCCTCCCAAACTCTGTTTGGAAGTGTCAATGGTTGTAGTAGTCCTCCCGGAGCCATGGCCATGTACTTATTTCTCTGGCACACTTCACACCTTGCCACCATCTCCTCCACATCTTTATGCGTCCCCTTCCAGTAGAGCTCGGATGCTAGCCTCCTGTATGTCTTCTGAACTCCTGAATGACCTCCAACTGCGCTGTCATGAAACTCTTGCAACAAGTGGGGGATGTGTATGGAAGTTTGTGGCATCACAAACCTCCCCTGATACAATAGTCTCTCCCCCTCAATGCAGTAGCCCGGATGACTACTCTTGTCCTTCCCCAAATCCTCCCTTATCTTCCTCAACTCTTCACTCAACTTACTTTCTTCCATGATGGCCCCCCAATCTACCATCAATGGAATCGACATAGCTAATTCCTGTAGCTCCCCTACACATCTGGATAAGGTGTCGGCTGCTTTATTCTCCAAACCAGGCTTGTATTGAATCTCAAAATCATAGCCTAGTAATTTTGATAACCACCTCTGATGCTCCTCGGTCACCATCCTTTGCTCCAACAGGTATTTTAAACTTCTCTGATCAGTCCTTACAATAAAATGCCTTCCCAACAGATAAGGCCGCCGCTTCTGAATAGCTAAGACAATGGCCATTAGCTCCCTCTCATATACTGACTTCAATCTAGCCCTGGCTGACAGCAAGTGATGGCATGCTCCAGCTCCCTCTGCGGTGGCAAACCCTGTGGAGGTTGAAAAACCTCTCTGAACTGCTGTATGATCGATTGCACTTCAAGAGGAATGTCTCCCTCTTCCCCCACACTGACTTTCTCCAGTCGTTGCAGCTCCACCAAGTATCCACCCCCAACCTCCTGGATGGTTCGGATCATGGACTTGAGAGACACCCCCGTCCTAGACAGGCCGACATCTCCCTGTATCACCATTCTCCTCCCCCCCACTACCAGTTCCATCCGCAGTTCTCCCCAGTTCACCTTGGTCTCCCCCAAAGTTTGCAGCCACTTCATCCCCAAAATCACATATGTACTCCCCAATTCTAAGGGAAGAAAATCCTCGCTCACCTGTATTCCCTGAATAGTCAGCACCACTCCCTTACAAACTCCTCTACCCATTTCTACCTTTCCGGTGCCCATCATCACCCCATAACCTCCTGTATCCACTAACTCCATTCCAAGCAGCTCAACAAGTTGGGTGGAAATGAAGTTGTGGGTTGCCCCACTATCTATCAACACTACGACTTCATGGCCAGCTATCACCCCTTTAACTTTCATAGTGTGACTCGAAGTGAATCCCACTACGGAGTTCAGAGAGACTTCTGCCACATCCAGGTGCAACTTCTCCTCCTCCTCTTCTGACCTGCTCCCACCTCCCTCTTCGTCTTCCTCATCTTCACAAACGAGGAGAACCTGAAGAGTCCGATCTTTGCACCTATGACCCGGCATGTACTTCTCATCACAACGGAAGCACACCCCCTTTGCCTTCTTCTCCTGTAACTCCTTTTCAGTCAGCTTCTTGAACTGTCCTCCATTTCCTCCTCCTCCCATCTTCTCCTTCTGCACTTCCTTCAAACCCCCTGGGGTTGGCCCCTTGGAAGGTAAGAAGGTGGTCGTCATTCTATACGATCCCCCCGAGTAATTTCCCCGGGTTCCCCTTTCTGACTTCTTCTGATCTTCCACCAACTGTGCCAGTTACATAGCTTTCCCTAAATTCCTCGGCTCCAATACTCTGACTGCTGATCGTATCTTCGGTTTCAGCCCTTTCATGAAGTTCCCTTCCAAAGCTGACTCCGAGATATGATCCAACCGGCTGGCCAAAAACTCGAACCTGTCGCGGTAATCCGCCACGGTCCCCTCCTGAGTCAGGGCAAAGAATTGCTCATAGAAGTCTCCTCCCTCATCGGCTCGGAAACGCTCTAGTAAGCATTCTTTGAACTCTCTCCAGTTCCGGATAGGCTCCCTCCTGTCCCGCCATTGATACCATGCCAGCGCCTTTCCCTCCAAACACAGACCTGCCGCCGTCAACTTCTCCTCTTCCGTCAACCCGTTGACGGCAAAGTACCGTTCCACCTTGTATATCCATCCATGGCCATCCTCTCCCTCAAAGATGGGCATCTTCAGTTTTCTCACCTTGGGATCTCCTCCATATCCTCGGTATCCCCCGTATCCTCCCATTCCTCGAGGAGGAGGTGCTCCCCAAGTGTCCCGATCATCCCTCCGGCGATTATACCCGAACCCATCACCGTAGTCCTCCCTTCTACCTTCAAAATCAGTGCCTCGGCGATGGAATTCCTCCCTTCTCCCTTCAAAATCAGCACCTCGGCGATGCAATTCCTCCCTTCTCCCACCAAAATCAGCACCCCTTCTGTCATATCCCATGCTCATCTCCTCTCTCGAAAGCGGTTCTAGAGGAGGCATGTCGTTTTCCCCCTCAAGGATCTCCACCTCCGGCATCCTCCTCCCTCGGGACGGGTTCGGATTTCCTCCTACGCCATGGCCGTCGGTGGTCTCTCTTACTTCCGATGTCGCCGGATTGGTCTTCATTTCAAGTAATTTCTTCATCATTTTCTCCATAGCAGAAAACCTCCCTTCCAACCTTTCATTGTTGGTGGAGATTTCAAGGAACTTTCCCTCCAGATCTGATTTCAATTGACCGAATTCGCCTTTCAAGACTTCTACCTTCTTTCCGGCCATCCTTTCTTCCACGAACCACAAGAAAACTTTCTCCGAAAGCCCAAAATCCCGCTGAAATTTCTGGATTTCAGCCGCCGATGGTCCCAAGACGACGCTCTGATACCAATTTGATAGGAAATACTTGGATTCAAGTATTCCTATCGATCCGGAGGAGGAAAAATAGCAGTTTTCTGTTGTTTTCAATCTTGGACAGCAGCCAAACACAGTGAAACTGAGAAATTTGAGGCAAAACTGAAAGAAAATCCACACAAACACTTGTATTTCACTAGTAGATGCACGAAAACAAATAAAGATACAATGTTCTTCGATCCGAGAGGAAGAACAACTCTCCAATCTCCGGCAACGCCAAGAGCCCAAGATAAGAAACCCTAGATCTCAATTTTCATTCAAAACCAAGATATCCCTAATTTCCCCCCAATCCCCCTAATTAACCATAAAGGACTCCTCCATAAAGGACTCCTCTTCCCCCACACTGACTTTCTCCAGTCGTTGCAGCTCCACCAAGTATCCACCCCCAACCTCCTGGATTGTTCGGATCATGAACTTGAGAGACACCCCCGTCCTAGACAGGCCGACATCTCCCTGTATCACCATTCTCCTCCCCCCACTACCAGTTCCATCCGCAGTTCTCCCCAGTTCACCTTGGTCTCCCCCAAAGTTTGCAGCCACTTCATCCCCAAAATCACATATGTACTCCCCAATTCTAAGGGAAGAAAATCCTCACTCACCTGTATTCCCTGAATAGTCAGCACCACTCCCTTACAAACTCCTCTACCCATTTCTACCTTTCCGGTGCCCATCATCACCCCATAACCTCCTGTATCCACTAACTCCATTCCAAGCAGCTCAACAAGTTGGGTGGAAATGAAGTTGTGGGTTGCCCCACTATCTATCAACACTACGACTTCATGGCCAGCTATCACCCCTTTAACTTTCATAATGTGACTCGAAGTGAATCCCACTACGGAGTTCAGAGAGACTTCTGCCACATCCAGGTGCAACTTCTCCTCCTCCTCTTCTGACCTGCTCCCACCTCCCTCTTCGTCTTCCTCATCTTCACAAACGAGGAGAACCTGAAGAGTCCGATCTTTGCACCTATGATCCGGCATGTACTTCTCATCACAACGGAAGCACACCCCCTTTGCCCTCTTCTCCTGTAACTCCTTTTCAGTCAGCTTCTTGAACTGTCCTCCATTTCCTCCTCCTCCCATCTTCTCCTTCTGCACTTCCTTCAAACCCCCTGGGGTTGGCCCCTTGGAAGGTAAGAAGGTGGTCGTCATTCTATACGATCCCCCCGAGTAATTTCCCCGGGTTCCCCTTTCTGACTTCTTCTGATCTTCCACCAGCTGTGCCAGTTCCATAGCTTTCCCTAAATTCCTCGGCTCCAACACTCTGACTGCTGATCGTATCTTCGGTTTCAGCCCTTTCATGAAGTTCCCTTCCAAAGCTGACTCCGAGATATGATCCAACCGGCTGGCCAAAAACTCGAACCTGTCGCGGTAATCCGCCACGGTCCCCTCCTGAGTCAGGGCAAAGAATTGCTCATAGAAGTCTCCTCCCTCATCGGCTCGGAAACGCTCTAGTAAGCATTCTTTGAACTCTCTCCAGTTCCGGATAGGCTCCCTCCTGTCCCGCCATTGATACCATGCCAGCGCCTTTCCCTCCAAACACAGACCTGCCGCCGTCAACTTCTCCTCTTCCGTCAACCCGTTGACGGCAAAGTACCGTTCCACCTTGTATATCCATCCATGGCCATCCTCTCCCTCAAAGATGGGCATCTTCAGTTTTCTCACCTTGGGATCTCCTTCATATCCTCGGTATCCCCCTTATCCTCCCATTCCTCGAGGAGGAGGTGCTCCCCAAGTGTCCCGATCATCCCTCCGGCGATTATACCCGAACCCATCACCGTAGTCCTCCCTTCTACCTTCAAAATCAGTGCCTCGGCGATGGAATTCCTCCCTTCTCCCTTCAAAATCAGCACCTCGGCGATGCAATTCCTCCCTTCTCCCACCAAAATCAGCACCCCTTCTGTCATATCCCATGCTCATCTCCTCTCTCGAAAGCGGTTCTAGAGGAGGCATGTCGTTTTCCCCCTCAAGGATCTCCACCTCCGGCATCCTCCTCCCTCGGGACGGGTTCGGATTTCCTCCTACGCCATGGCCGTCGGTGGTCTCTCTTACTTCCGATGTCGCCGGATTGGTCTTCATTTCAAGTAATTTCTTCATCATTTTCTCCATAGCAGAAAACCTCCCTTCCAACCTTTCATTGTTGGTGGAGATTTCAAGGAACTTTCCCTCCAGATCTGATTTCAATTGACCGAATTCGCCTTTCAAGACTTCTACCTTCTTTCCGGCCATCCTTTCTTCCACGAACCACAAGAAAACTTTTTCCGAAAGCCCAAAATCCCGCTGAAATTTCTGGATTTCAGCCGCCGATGGTCCCAAGACGACGCTCTGTTACCAATTTGATAGGAAATACTTGGATTCAAGTATTCCTATCGATCCGGAGGAGGAAAAACAGCAGTTTTCTGCTGTTTTCAATCTTGGACAGCAGCCAAACACAGTGAAACTGAGAAATTTGAGGCAAAACTGAAAGAAAATCCACACAAACACTTGTATTTCACTAGTAGATGCACGAAAACAAATAAAGATACAATGTTCTTCGATCCGAGAGGAAGAACAACTCTCCAATCTCCGGCAACGCCCAGAGCCCAAGATAAGAAACCATAGATCTCAATTTTCATTCAAAACCAAGATATCCCTAATTTTCCCCCAATCCCCCTAATTAACCATAAAGGACTCCTCCAAATTACCTAAACAGCCCTTACATTCAAATTTCCTCCTCCAACACTTGCATTAAACCCCCCCCCCCCCCCCCCCCCCCCATGGGGCCCACCCAATTGCCGCCCCCTCCCTGCTTTGTTCCGCCTAGAATAGGTTTGGACCGGTCCAGCCGGCCCAGGAGGGGCCGGCTCATGCGTAACAAAATGATAATTTAAATATAGATGTGTGAGAAAAAATTGGAAGGATAGATTAAGAAGTACTTATATTAGAGGGATGGTAAGAGTAGCGTTCCTTTAATATATGTTAGTGGAAATTAGATTAATGTGGCTTGGCCGTGCAATGAAGGTAGAAGGTTCATATATAAGGCATTTATATAATAGTAATGTTGAAGGATTAAAAAAATGGCTGACAATAAATAATTTTGATATAAATTGTGCAAAATTATTGGCTTAAAATAGTTATAACATCTTGTGCTAAGTGGAGAAGGTTGATCATGATGATGATTTGAAGTCAACGGTGTGCCTTTTAGTTTGGCGCAATTCATGCAGATTTTAACCTTTTTTTTTTCCTCAATAAATTAACCAACTTGGTCCTATTTAGTATCGTTATTCATGATCCTGGCATAAAATGCCATCAATTATATTTTCTGTCATCCATGCAGGATCCGCCTGAGGATGCTGTTGTTTCCATCTGTGGACATGTTTTCTGCAACCAGTGCATTTGTGAGCATCTAACAGGAGATGACAACATTTGTCCCTCGGTTAACTGCCGAGAAAAACTAAGTGGTGGCTCTGTATTTTCGATGGACACCTTAAGAAGTTGTCTGTCCGAACAACCAGGGCTTTGTTTTTTCCCTGATAATCCCATTTCCGTGGAGCATGGGCCTGAAATTTTTAAAGAACGCCTCTGCACTGGTTCTTCGAAGATAAGGGCTGCCCTTGAGATCCTTTGTTCTCTTCCTCTTTCCAAAAGTTCACCTTCACTTTGTAAATCTGCTAAGCCATATAATGAATCCTCTGTCTTCTTAGAAGATACAGTCAATACAAATTCATTAGTTTGTTCATTTGATACTTCTGCTGAACAACAGTCTAATCATGAAACTTCAAGTGTAAAGCAAACAGAAAAAGCCATAGTTTTCTCCCAGTGGACTAGAATGTTGGATTTGCTGGAGGTTTCCTTGAAAGATTACCACATATTGTATAGGAGACTTGACGGAACAATGTCTGTCGCAGCTAGAGAGAAAGCTGTAAAAGATTTCAACATGCTTCCAGAGGTTAGCAAATATCCCTCGTTTTTCCTCACTGTAATGTTTTCATTAGTCATACGATGTTTTTGTACACCTCACCTGTTAACCATGAAAATCATTTAATTATGTTTTTTGGAACATAACTTTTTCCAGGTAACTGTCATTATTATGTCACTGAAAGCTGCAAGTCTGGGTTTGAACATGGTAGCAGCTTGTCATGTTATTCTTCTAGATCTATGGTGGAACCCTACAACTGAAGACCAGGCAATTGATAGAGCACACCGTATTGGACAGATGAGGCCTGTAACAGTTTCTCGGTTGACTGTGAAGGACACTGTTGAAGATCGTATATTGGCTCTCCAGGTATTTGTTCTTTCTAAATTCTAACGTTATATGTTAAGAGGTTGAAATGGTTATAATCTGTCTAAAATACTAGCCACTTGAGAAGTTCAGACAGCTGCTAAAAAAACATCAATTGGTTTTAACTTTTAATGTACTAAAGTGGGATTCTAACTTGAGTCATCATGTGTCATGCATGCATATATGCGTACATATAAAAATCACTAGATCTGATTTCATTTCAGGTCAATTTGATTTCGAGCCAGGTCAATCCAATCTACATATGGCTTGAAATTGGATAGAAAAGAATTTAATTCAAAATTTCAACTCATCGCTCGACTTATTTGCTTTGATTCAAGTTTGATACAAGCCAAAAATTTGTTTGTTTTTTGAGCAATATTCAAACTTGAAACTATACTCAACCCTAGCGTCAACGTCCACACCAGCGATGCAATCACATGCTCTAGCTCAAGTCTATCACCCATGCATGTGGTCACCATGCTAACAAATTCAGTATAATGGAAAACTTGGCCTCACCTTGTGTTCACAAACTCCTAGCTTACAAATGTAACTGGTCACTTGCATCCAAACCAAATAAAGTACATCGCATGACCTATATAAAGTATATAGTTAATGCTCCCTTATGGAGAGATCAAAATAAACATTTAACATCATCTGTTTAACTATGTACATAGTACACGTGTGCCTTGCATGTAGTATCTTGTGCAAGTATCTTGTGCAAATAAGTGATGATATAACAGAAACAGGCCACACCATTATCCCCTAAACCATGTATGTTTTGGGTGATTTATTTACGCAAGCTGAACGGCTAGAGATCAATTTTCTTTTACGCTGGACTTTCACCTTGCCCGTGGTTATTGTTTGAAGTGATGTTGTCTACATTTTCATTTTATTATTTAATTTTATAGGAGAAGAAACGAAAGATGGTTGCTTATGCTTTTGGAGAAGACCAATCTGGAAGCCGGCAGACTCGTCTAACAGTGGACGACCTGAAATATCTGTTCATGGCGTAACACACCATCATTCTCTACACAAGGTTTGACCCTTTTGACTTGCTAAGCAGTCAATGATAGTGGTGGATCCTTTAACCTGGATTATTTCTTTTCTTTGCCTTGGAGGATCTTTTTTGGCCCCCGAGTAGCGCAGTAGTTTGTTTGTAGAAGTATAGATAGATATAGCTTTTAGTCAAAATATCAGCCAATCAAGTCAATTCTATTTCAATAAGATACATGTAAAGCCCTTGTAGAGCCTGGATTCACCCCACCATTGAAGTACCAGTTCCCCATTATTTGATTTGATTTTTGTTTCGTTATGATAATTGGCAGGAAGGAGATAGGGAATACTTGCATTTTCAATTCTTCAATTAGATTACTGATACATATTCTTTGTATATGTTTGATGCTTATAATACCAATTTAACTTGTTGGCTATTCTCACCATTTTCTTTTTACTATCATCGTAATCAAAATAGCAGGTTGATCAGTATTCTCTCCATGAGTTCAATCCTTTTCTTTTTATGCAATTTTCTGTATCTGTGATCAACGTTTTAAATACATGAAAGATAAAAATTTAAGGGATGGAGGAAGACCCCAATACCTAGAGTGTAGGGGCAAAGGTACTAAATGAGAGTGACTCATTCAAGTAAGAAGGGTGACCTGCAAATAATTGAACTGGATTATGAATATAAAGCTACCTAGACAAATGTGGTATGTGTAATTGTCAAGGGAAATGATCTTGTCAAAAGATCATGATTAGACTAAGAAGATTAATATAGTTAAAAGAGTATGATTATACTAGAAGGAATCCAATCAAAAGAGCATGATTGAATTGAAAAAAAATAAAAAAAAAACTTAACCAAAAAAGTATGATTAGGGAAAGATTAGTATAGCCAAAGGAATATGCCTATATCAGAAGAAGCTTAGTCAAAATAGCATGACTAAATAGTAAAGCCAAAAGAGCATGATTGGTCTAAAAGAAACTTAGCTAAAAGGGCATGTTAGGAGAAAAATAGTGGTAAAAAGGGTGCGACTATATTAGGAGAATCATCTCCCAAAAGTCAAGTTAAAATTGAATCAAATAACGCACCATTTCATGATAAATATGTATAATGACATCAAGATTGACCAAAGTGATCACTAGGTTTATCTCAATGAATTGTGTCAATCAATGTCACATGAACCTGTGATGGACTTGGTTAGATTATCCTAAGATGATGTGAGTGCAATCCTAGAATGTGCATCAAAGTATTTGATCAATATAATAGCAATGGACTAGTCAATACTTCGCACAAATGTGGAGTGCGATACTTCAATTATTGGGCTATTAACGAGATTTCTAAGAAGTGATTTGACATTACTCAGCTGGACACTTAAAATAAATTCATTGGTCTCTGCCACATTTATTTCCTTATCTAGAAATTCCAGTAATATGCTTGTTTCTACTGTAGAACTTGAAGGATTCAGTTCAGTCCTTTATTGATCAATTTGATGATTTGCCTATATATACCATTTTATTTCATGCTATTTAAATATATAACACCCAAAGTTTTAATATTATATTTTTACCACTTATATAAAATTTTAATATCAAATATATCACTCCTATATTTCATTCTTACCACCCATATCACCTTATAAATTTTAATATTTCATTCCATGCATTCATATTTGTTCTATGGGTGGTATGCATGTAATATTAAAGTTTTAAGTCTTAGATATATAAATAGCATGAAATAAAGCGGTATGTATGTAAATCCCTCAATTTTCTATTTCTGGAAAGTTAAGGTTGAATGTTTCTGTTCAAGTTTAGCTGAATACAGAATGCTCATATAGTCATATGTATAATTATTCTATTAAGAAGAAGAACGTGGTGAAGATAAGTTACTTGGTATTTAATATCTTTAATTTTAAGAAGAATATATTTATTCATGTTTTATGTTTTATAAATATTTATTTTGTTTAAATTTTATCACACATTTGAAATATTTGCACAATTATTATGTCAATTTTGTTATGTTTAAATAAAATTAGTATTTATTGTGTTATCCGGTTTAACTCCGGTCAAACCTTCGAATTGTTACTCTCATTTTTTCAGTTCGTTGTCTGATTCTATTTTCATAATCTTACAAAATAGATTAATTCAAAATAGTTGAAATTTAATTTAGGATATTTTAAATCTTAAAATAAATTTGAGAATTTATATGAAATTCTCAAAATTAATTTAATTTTAAATTTCCCAAAAAAAATCAAAATTTTCTTTAAAAATTAAATATTTAACATTTTAAATTTGACATAGAAGAGTTTTAAATCTTTGAGAAAAAAAAAGAATAACTTAGGCTTTGTTTGAGATTCTTTTTTTTTATTGCTTTGTAAAATTAATTTTTAGTATAAATTTTTTTTTTTAAAGCAGAAAAATAACGGTGGTCTAAAGCTATCTCAGCTTAAAAGCATGTCAAAAGGTAAAGTTAATGGCCCCAGTCCAATATTTATTAGGAACAATTAGGGATTTTAATTAAGAAAAGTTGGACAATTAAATAACTTACAATAATCAATTTACGAAAAGCTGTCAATAAACTACTTCAACTACTTTTTAGAATTAATAAAAAAGTAAAAAATATAAAATATTTGGGGAGTTGCATTACATATAATCATATAATCACAACAAAAATCAATAAAAAAAAAATCTCATTTTTTCATTATGAAGATTTCATTCCATGTATGGCAAAGCAAATAAAATGAAAACAAATTTGATATACTGTAATTGACATTATTAACATGCTCAAGAAGTTTGGGATTTTTCCAAATATCATAAGAATTTAGATTAAGTATTTAATTAGTTTTTTAAAATTAAAATATTATGTAAAATATCATGGAGGCATTTTAATTAAATATGTTACTCTAAGGAACATCCATGATTTAAATTCCATTTGATTTGGTCAGGTAAAACTTTTAAACCAAAAATCTAAAGAAAAACCTTACAAAATTGGCTAATTTATCAGCTTTGTGCATGGACATCTAACTTGATATAGACTGCTGAGACACAATGCAAGGCATATGTGTTAGGCTTGGCTAGAAGAATGACCTTGATCAATTGGGAGATAATCCCAGAAGTTAAAGATAGTCTTAGTCTTTGAATTTTTCTTAATTTTCTTAGGATGGACTAATCTCCCTTAATTAACCTTTTATCCCTAGTTTATTATATTGGTTTGCGACTAATTTTATTAATTAGATTTGAGGTTAGTTCTTGGCTACTCAATCGAGTCAATTGGGTCAACCAATCAGGCTTAGGATTAGGGTTTAAGTTCATGGGATTTCAAATTAGTCGTAATGGGTTAACTAGGATTTGAAGATGATTCAAATATTATTTTATTAATAATCACAAGTCATATGATGGTTTGAATATGGCTTGATGCTGTTCAAATATTGTTTGAATGATGATCCAAGATGGCTCAGTTATGGTTTGAGGATGGTCGTTAATTGTTCAAAAAGATCATGGTTTGACTATAAATTTTACTTGGTTCGAAGGTGTTTTCATTTGTTTTACTTATTTGAGTTATTTTGCGATTTATCTAGACGTTTGTTATGATTATATCAAAAAAGATGTGTTATAACGTTCATATTACATATATATCTGATGGTGTGATAGATGAAATAGTTAGACAATTTGAGACTAATGATCTTACTATCAAGATTGAGAGATTCATCTTTAGTCAGCTCTTCAGAAGTACTAAAATGCAATTCTGTAGGGCTCCCTGATTTATCAATATTATTGAGGATGATAGATGATGATGAGAATGAGAGATACTGCAATATGGTTAACATTGATAGAAAGAACACCATATTTGACATTATTGAATTTGCATTAACTATTAGGTTATAATTTGGAGAATTCTCTTTTTGAGTTCTAAAAGATGAATAGAAATAGTAGACAACATAAAAACTACTTGAATGGCGACATGAGCTTAAAAAATATAGGTTTGGAGAAAGCTTTCGTGGACTTCATTGTGAGAGCAGATGTATGCGGCTTAGATTATGTTTCTTTATAGATGTTGTCTTTCTCAATCATGAAAAAATATTGACTTTTTATTGAGATGTTTGACTTTGTTGAAGATGAGGATATATTTTCTAAATATGTTTGAACCATATCCAAATTTTATTTAAACAATGTTTGAACCTTAATTGAATCTTACTAGAACACGGTTCAAATAAGTTTTGAATATGGAACTAAACCACGTTGAAATATGATTCAAATATATGTCCATTGAGAAAGATTTTAAACAAGTATTTGAAAGAAATTAAGCAGAGAAGAGAAGAAGAGTAACGAAATGTAAAATTGCTATAGCTCAAACTCTATTTCCTTCACACATGTTTCCGTGATACAGTGATCGCATATGTAAGATGTAATACAGAATAAATATTAAGCTAGTGGTTGAGATTATTCGGGCGGTTGGAGATGAACGGCACGGATGAAGATTGGTAGGGAATCTTCTGCTAACAGCAGGGAAATGGTAGTGTGACTTGGCAGAGCAGATGTCGATGGTTGCCTTATCACTTGATAGCTTATCAGTATTCTATGGCCATTAAATGTAGTTATTTTTGTTCAAAAAATATTTTTGGATATTATTCTTTAAGAAAATATAAGAGGCATATTTCTCAATTTTCATTATTACGGAGCTTATGAAGCCAAATTTCTCATTTAAAATGACAATTTCAAAGGAAATTTTAATGGTATATTCATCTCAATACATGAACTTAGACGAAAGCGGGCAGGAATCGACCCAACCGGATCTGACCCGACCCAAAATCGGCATAGGAAAAGGATAAGTGCTGCTTCTCTGGCGAGCTTCCTTCTCGAAAATCCATGGCGTCAGCGGCGTTTCCATTGCCGTCAGTAATCTCCGGCGTAATTTGCAACAGACCTTTCCTTCGTTGCCCTAGCTTCTTTATCGGGAAATCATGTCTGCGTCCGCGGCCGTTCAGAGGAGGCCGAGCTAGGGCTAACCGCTTCTCTTACCTCACCGCCTCCGCCAAGAATAAGAGGAGCTCGCTGCGGATTCCACAGGTTAGTGGTTATTTTGGGAAATAGTCTTAATGAAAATTTTATCTTTTCTACATCTTGCTGAAGTTGATGCTTCTTGCTAGTTGATTGGTTTTCCTTCAGTTTTAAGCTTGACATATATATCTCATACTGGAAATGGAATGCTGGGCTGTTTTAGAGGAAAAATCCTTTGAAAAGAATTGAAATTGAGAGGGAATTGCATTCCATTTATTCCCTATAGCTTATTGTTTGATTTCGCTTGTCTATCTAGTCAATTCATAGTCACCAAACATCAACTTTTAAGAGTCCATGCTTATAAAATTTATCTGCTTGCTCTTCAAGAGTAACCTAACTTCGTTTTATTGCCATTTTCTATATCATAATCCTCCCCATAACCTGAGATAATGCACTCAGTTTTTCAATAGTTGAACTTGAGCCTATTATAGTAATATTCTTTATCAGTTTTGTCAAGTCACAGTGGTTTATTTTTACAGTTTGCATACAAATGTATTTGTATGATAAATGACATTTGCGGCTTTTTTATTAAAACGATTTTGCTTTGTCATGCTTCACTATTTGCCATGATTATTCCCTGGGTTCATTTGGGTTAAATTGGGCTAAATGGTCTAATTGGGCTAGTTGAAATATCTATTTGTCTTGATAGGGCCTTTTTTAATGTATTGTGATCAATTGGAACATTCGACCAAGGTCAATTTGATCAATTTCAAGTTTGGGTTCAATTGACCTTATTGGAATCTATTGGGCTGAAGTAGGGTTCAAAGGGTCCTTGCTTGGTCTAATTGTCAATTGCTGTCAATTCTTCTATGGTTCGATGATAAAAATCCTATGAAAGAGGTTTCGTAAATCAATTGAATCCACGGTGTAGAGGTTATTAGACTAGGTTGACATTTGGTTAAGCATGGGCTGTTGATCAAGCTCAAGAGATCTAATGGTCAATCACAATGTACATGAACTAATGAGGACAAGATTGAGTGCTTATATCACCATCTAGGTCTGCTTTGGACCAATCAGGTTAAACTACGATTTGGTCTAACCTAGGGTCATTTATGGTCAAACCTAATCAAGAGGAAAGAATTGTAATTGAGAATTAAATGATCAAGGGTCTCTCCTCCTATGGGTTGACTAAGACTTCGTTTGGGACGACTTTCTTATTGCTTCTTAAAGTAGCTTTTTTGTACAAAAATTTAAAATTTTGTACTAGAAAGTTGTAGCAGAAAGCCATCCCAAACGAAGCCTAAGTCTAATGGGATCCCATAGTCACACTAGGATTTATTCCTAATTAGCTTGGGATATGGGTTTGAGGACTTGAAGCTTCTATCTTAGCTATGTTGCCAAACTTAGCCAACAAATTGATTAGTTGGTTAACTTATCAAGATATATGTTTTCTAATTTTTCAAACTTTGTTGCTTCTATCTTAGTGTTGCTCAGGTTATTGAGCCAGAGTGTGCTCTCGAACTTCATATTTTACATTCATTTTATTTACAACTAATTGAAAGTCATTGAGAATCCGAAGCCTCTTTACTCCTATATTGAGGGCGAAGCAGTCTTGCTACCATTGCCTCGTATGAGTGATTGTACAAAAGCTTTAATTGAGGCATAGAGTGTGGTACATAATTTTATAGTTTGAGAGTAGAAGCACAACACTTATCCTGCTACTTTTGCATTCGGTTGCCCTATCGATGTGCTTGTGCCAGTTCTTTTCGTTGGAGTTGAATTCATACTTGAAAGATTGAGCAGAGTCGATAATAAAGCCAGCTAGTGTATGCGCCTTAGTCATCATGCTGAGAAATTCCACTTAGAAGCATGTTGGTTACAACTTAAATTTATGCCCCTAAAAGTAAGTCTTAGGTTGAATTGCGAAGTTGATAATGATGAAATTTAATTTTTTTACGGTTCTGTAATTTAGCGCGACCTTGTTCAGGGTATTATTTATGTTTTATGTGGCTGTTGTTTGTTTCATTCTTCTTAAACAAAGGTTTAACTAGTGTTTCCAAAACGTTGAGCACTCGCAATGTGTAAGGATTTTATTTTTACTTCCATGCACAAAATGCAAAGTTAACTGTCGCTTGGCAAACTAGAGTGTTCATGATTTGTATATCATATATGCATTTATTATGTGTATACAATTATAATTTAATTAGCCAAAGCTAAACCATATTAGATACTATTTTTTAGTAAATATGATGATACATTCAATAATAATAATTTTCATCTATTTGAAAGCAAAAAAAAAGGAAGAAAAAAGAAAAAATGATTTCAATGGATATAAATAATTCAATGATGAAAGAATACTTGCAATTCAAGAATAATTATGAGATTCTGTGACTAACTAGAGGCCGGGATGTGGAGATAACATGAAGTGAGAGTAAACCTTGAGTAAGGCATTTAGACGTATTCTTAGGAAGAAATTTATGAGCAAAAAGCTACTAGCATCAACAATAAGAACCTGTGAGAAGCGTGAAAGAAACTAGCTAGCGAGAGAGTGTGAAAAGAAGAATCACCACGAAGTAACTAGCTCCAACGGGAGAGAAATTGGAACCAATGTGCGATGACTCAATGATTACGAGAAACAATGATTAGTAGTGAACATTTATACCTAATTATTCTGTAAATGCTGATCGAAATTACGAAAGAAGAGCCATGATCTTATTTTGAGACATATTCAACCGTGCAGCACTATGACGTGATGTTGTGAAGTGCAGCACTATGATGTGATGTGGTGAAGTGGAGTGAAACGTGTGTTTTGCTGTGATCTTGCACTTCATAGGCAAGCAATGCATAAGGCCAGCGCTTATAACAATACCAGTTAAACTAATTGTTGTCTCCCCTACCTTTACTCTAAATTTGGTGGACAAGTCATGTCATACAACTATTCAGGAACTTCAAATTGTCTCCATCATCACATTTAGATGTGATGGTTGATAAGTGATAACTAGCAGAACACTCTTTAAACCTAAGGGAGTTAACACTCTTTAAACCTCAGGGAGTTAGGTGAATTTTGTGCTTGAACTTCTCTAGGAGCTATTCTGTCAAGCTCCATTGCCTCTATGCCAAATTTTCCTCTCGTGCTTTCTCTTTACCTGCATTAAGCAGCTCCAATGATAATCTTTTTAGGCAACGTTTGCTTTTATAGCTTGAATGCATCTGTAGAAAGCCGTAGGTAGACATTGTGATGCCATGCGCCCAAGATTTCTTCACCAACCCTTTGCTTGTGTTGTTGATGACACATCTACGTTTTTTGTTTTTCTATCTTTTTATATATGTTTTGACTAAAAATTTCTTCCATACTTTAGAAGGAATTGCTTTAGGATGTAAAGTTGATTCAATTCCCTTTAACTTCCTATGATTTTATTTTAACACTCGAGTATTACTCTACTTGAGGAATAATTCCCAATCTCCATTTGTTTTCCCTCATTTGCTACTGTGTGTAGCGCAAACCTTATTAGGAAAACTAATACTCGCTTTGGGGAAGAGAACGATGTGACAGGATGTCTCAGCTCCTAAATGATTAATTTTTTCTTTCCGTTTTAATAATCTTAACACTAATTTGGTCCGCCAAACATATTCAAATTTTGCCCTGGCTTGATTTGTTTGCCTTGGTCATTTTCTTGAAAAAATATTCTAGTATTTCTTTGTTACAATTCCCAATCCCGCCACTAATAATTTATTGTATATTAATTTAGTTTTGATGGAAGCCAATAAAAAAAATGCTCCAGGAAAGATAAAAATGGTAAAAACATTTGGCAAGCTTTTATCAACTATTATCTATGTGCGCATAAACATCGTTTATTGCGCAAGAATATTATGATTCTCTCATAATTTGAGTTCATCAATGCACGAGTTTGTTGTGGTTTATAGTACTTCTGCTTGACTGCATAAATCTTTTGATTATATACTGTAATTTCTATTGGAGAAGCCCAAAATGCAACTTACCTTGTTTTGTGATTTTGAGTTATACAAGCTAAGTGCTTACTTTCTCTTAATGTTACACAATGCAATTTACTTTATTAAAATTAGCATTTATTATTTTTCTTTTAAAAAAAAAAATGATGCGTGCTGCGCTATTCGCTATGCACTATGGCTATGTGAGATTTTTGTGCTATGGTGTTCTATTTACTAATGATAAATATGATCTTTCCCAAAAAGAACCACTTTATTATATTTCAGAGATCGATTGTCTTGTCTTGTAAAATTTAAAACAGTCCTCAGTGCTTATGGGAATTGATCTCCTACATTTTATTGTGATCAATAAAAAATTGCAATGGAACTGAAGAACTTGGTTCTCTTTACCTTGCATGGCATGATGCACAATACGCTATCGTTGATGGAATTTTTTATTTATGTCTTAGAACCACTTTATTATATTTGGAATTGACAAATTTGTTAGCTTTATGTTATTGTCTCGCCATCTTTTTGTAGGAAACCCTACACCAAAACCTCTTTCCAAAACTGCTAAGCTTTTCTGCTTTCTATCAAGGATTGAAGAAGGCTGAAAGTGTGATAGCTGCAATTCTAATTCTTTTTCAAAGCTCATTTACATTGCCCTTAAGTACCTGGGACACATTGTTTATTTCTTCTGCAAATGCGGTGCTTTTTTCACCCGACACCAAGGTTCCCCGAACAGGAGAGCTTGCTTTAAGAAGGGCGATTCCTGCCAATGCAAATATGAAAGCTATACAAGTAAATTGTTTTCTGGTCTACACCCTATGACAAACTTTTTGTGGCTCTTTAGTCTTACACCTAAGCAAGGAAGCCATTATTTCTTTCTCCTCAGGACTCTTTGGAGGATATTTCATACTTATTAAGAATCCCACAGAGAAAACCTTACGGTACAATGGAAGGTGATGTGAAGAAAGCTTTAAAGGTATATATCATGACATCCTTTTACATCTCTGTAGCAGAAAAAAGGTTTGCTATTTCTATGATTGTTATCTGTTATAAATTTTGTGAATAAATGCAGTCTACCTTATCGATTCCCCACCCAGGTTTATAGTCCAACCCCGATGAAATAAGTGGTGAAGCAAGACATTTAATGCTGATCATTTAGATTGAGAGTGAGAATATTCATTTAAAAATTATTTATTTTCAGGTTTAAAATGGATAAATAGCACGCACACTCTTTGAAATATACATGAAATCATAAGGAGAGGCTCAGGGTGTTGTAAGCTAATTTATGTTATTCTGTCATGCATATTGTTAAATCTCAGCTGTCCCCTAACCCTTGATCCCCCAACCGGCATGGGGATCCGTGGGAGGCTCATCTGGATCACGTCAATCTCCTTCCATATTTGGGTGACTGATTTAGAAAGGATTATATTAGTGCAATTATGCATGATGATATGGTTATTTATTTCTTTATTAAGATATCTTATATAGATCTATAAATAGGGATGGTTTTGTGCAATAAAATTAAGTATTTTCCCTCTCCAAGTCTTTCAATTTAACATGGTATCAGAGCATAAGGATGCATAATCGGCTTTCCCTGCTGTCCCACCATTGACCTTTATTGCCGCTAAGGGCTTTGCGTTTTCTACTCCTTGTGTGCGGCTCTTCTTCGGTTTTAAAAACAGAAAATGAGAGTATTCTCTCATACGTTCCTACTTGGGGGCCGAACAAATAAAGAAGAAGAACGGAGGGGGCGAAACTGAGCAAGTGGTTCCTCTTGCGTGCATGCGACCTGTCCTAAGGCAATTCGATGGAGCATCAGGAGCTCTTTCTGCGTACGAGTGAGACTGATCGAGCTTTTGGGAATTTCGAGCGGAGCAAAGGCCTTTTGCATGCAAGCCTGGGGCCTATTCGAGTACGGAAGAGGATCGGGCAAAGGAGTCAAGCGTAGGACCTCTTCCTGCGAGCGTCTTGATCAAGAGTTGCCTCTTGTATGCGTGTCTGGATTGGACTAAGCAAGAAGAGGCAAGCGGCTGAAGTTTGGAACCTCTTGTGCATCCCTGAAGCCTATCGCAACCCTAAAATAATTTTTTTATTCTGTTGTCGTGCCTTCATTACCGGCCTTCCCTTATTGTTTCTACTACTACTATAACCAACACTGCCTTTATTGTTGCCCTGCACCTCGCTAGCTTGATTAATATAGCCTTCTTCGCTATCCTTTGCCACCGTAATGTTTGAAGCTAATTCCTCCCAAAGCTTTAACCAAATGGAGGACTCTATGGTGCACTAAGGAGGAGGAGATTTCCAAAATATGCAACATCTCTATCGCTTAAATGGGAAGAATTACTTCAAATGGTCTGAATTTTTGAAGACCTATTTGAAAGTAAAATGAAAGATGAATCACTTTCTTGTGGTTAGACCAAAAGAAGGAAATCGTATATTTTGGGCATGGAATGAAGCGGACTTCATGATTATGTCATGGTTGTAGAATTCTGTGACTCCAGAAATTAGTGATACTTTTATATTCCTATCTACTGCTAATGACATATGGGATGCCGTCATACAGACATTCTCAAAAGCTCAGGATGTTGCTCAAATCGTCGAAATCAAGGTCAAGGTAGGAAGCATAAAACTAGGAAGTAAGGCCATAACTGAATATGCCACTTTATTTTAAGGCTTGTGGTAAGAACTTGATCACTACAGATGTATAGAGACCAAGTGTCCAGAAAATACTGCTATCCTAAAAAGTTTTATTGAGAAAGATAAAGTATATGACTTTCTTGCAGGATTAAATATGGACTTTGACCATGTTAGAGTTCAGATCATTGACAAAGAGGAGACACCTTTACTAAATGAGACAATCTCTCTCATTTGTGTTGAGGAAAGCCGACGACGGGTAATGCTGGAATCAAAAGGCTGTTGATGGTTCAACAATAGTGATAAGCAAAGAGGCAATATGGAAGGAAAGAGGTAAGGATTTCTCAAAATTCAAAGACACAGATTCCCTTTGGTGCAACTTTTGCAAGAAATTAAGGCACATAAAAGAGACCTTTTGGAAGTTATATAGAATGCCCCCAAGTAAGGAGTGGAATCAAAGAAGTGACCAAAATGGGATATCATAAGCTAACACTACAACATGTCAGCCCAACCCAGAAACACAGTCAAACTACATAGAGCTCAATAAAAAAGATATTGAAGATAAAATAACTCCTGGTATCCCTTGAAAAATCACTTGCATCTTCTTCTCTTATACTTTCAGGTAAGTTTCTTACATGGTTTAAAAAATCGTTCGAGGTGCACACCTTGAGGCTCACCTCGAACTGAGGCGCATAATGAGCACCTCGAGGCTTAAGCCTCGCTGGTGCCAGTGAGGCTTACACCTTTTTTAAATGAGGAGCACGCCTCGAGGCTTAACGCCTCGAGGTGTTTCGAGGCAACACCTCATTATAGTTAAGTTTTATAATTTTTTATTATATATTATTATTAATATATATACTTTATTCTATTATACAAAAAGAATGAACAAATTAGTTATAGAAGAATGAACAAGGTTGAATGGTTGTATAATATTTAATAAAAACTTAAAAGAGAAATACTTCAAATTATCGAGACGAATAACTGATGATGAAATCATTTGATTTTTAATAATATATTTTCTAATGATGAATGTATAATAACCCAAAATAGTAAAATATTTAAAATTGAAAATGGAGGCATACATTTGATGATGAGAAGAATGAAAATTTATATTACATTGAATCTAATGTTAATTAATATGGGGAGTTAAAATAAACATTATAACTGAAGAATATTTAGAAGATCACACTGAGTTAGAATTCGAGGATGATATAATTATTACATACGAGTGCTATTATGAATAATATGAAAGTAAGAATGAGGCTGCCATTGATTCTAATATTTATGATGTATTTAAGTTTTAAATGAGTGTTTATTTTGAATCTCATTTCAAAATTTTATTTTATAATAATATTTAATATTAGAAATTATAGTTTATATCTTTATAATGATGAATCAAATAAATATATTGATGTTTTATTTTACTTTTGTCATTTTTTATGAATTATTTATAAGTTCATGTGTTTTTACTTTTCTGTTTTGAGGCTTAACGCCTCGAGGCTTATGCCTTGCCTCGCTAAGGAAAAATGCCTCGATTCCTGATTTTGCCTTTTTAAACCTTAGTTTCTTATATCCATCGGTTTATGGATCATTGACTCAGGAGCCACATATCACATGACACATTACATTATCAGCTTCATCAACTACACTCCTTGCCTAAGTAATAAAAAAATCATCATCGTTCAGGTAAGAGTCGTACTAGAAATGGTGTAGGCGTGATTATAGATAAGAGTTTGAAGGATAATGTTATAAATATTAATAGAATTGGAGATAGAATTATGGCTTTAAAGATTGTTGTTGATGCTAAGATTATTAATATTATAAGTGCTTATGCTCCTCAAGTAGGTTTGGATACGTGTTCAAAATTAAAATTTTGGGAAGATTTAGAAGAATTAATTCAAAAGATACCTCTCGAAGAAAAAATTTTTATTGGAGGAGATTTAAATGGACATGTTGGTAGAGAGGTAAATGATTTTAAAAGCATTCATGGTGGATATGGGTTTGGAATGACTAATGAAGGTGGTAAGACCATACTAGATTTTTTTTTAGCTTATGATTTTTTAATTGCTAATACCTTATTTAAGAAAAGAGATGAGCATCTCATCACTTATAAGAATGGTTATAGTAAAACTCAGATTGATTATTTTCTTATAAGAAAAGTAGATCGTTTAGATTGCAAAGATTGTAAAGTTATTCCGAGTGAAAGTTTATGTACCCAACATCGCTTATTAGTTTTAGACTTTAAGATGAAAGGACAGAAAATAAAAAATAAAGTAAAGCGATTTTCTAGGATTAGATGGGGGCATTTAAAGAATAGTAATAAAAATATTTTTGAGAGTAAGATTTTAGATTCTAAGATTTTATTTGTGCATGAGGATGCTAATGTTATGTGGGAAAAAGTGGCTAGTGATATTAAAAATATTGCTAAAGATGTGTTTGGAGTATCAAAGGGAAAAGCCCCTAATAGTAAAAATAGCTGGTGGTGGAATCCAATTGTGCAAGAAAAGATAAAAAATAAGAAGATTTGTTATAAAAATTGGTTTAGATGTAAAAATTCTGATAATTGGGAAAGATATAAAGAGGCATGTAAGGATTCTAAGAAAGCAATATGTGATGCAAAGATCTTAGCTTTTAATGATTTATATAATAGATTAGATACTAAGGAGGGAGAAAGGTATATGTATAAGCTAGCCAAACAAAGAGATAGGAGTAGTAAGGATTTAATTCAAGTGAAGTGTATTAAGGATGAAGATCAAAAAGTACTTTTCTTAGAAGATGATATTCAACAAAGGTGGATGAGATATTTTGATAAACTTTTTAATGAAGATTGTAGGAATACAATTGACTTTAGTGACCTTAGCATCCTAAATGAAAATAAAGATTTCTGTTTTTATCGGCGTATTAGTAAAACCAAAGTTAGAGAGGCTTTAAAGAAAATGAAGTGTGGAAAAGCTGTTGGACCTGATGATATCCCAATAGAGATGTGGAAATGCTTAGGAGATGAAGGAATTTTTTGGCTAACTAAACTTTTTAATAATATTTTGAAGACTAAAAAGATGCCAGATGCGTGGAGAATGAGTGTATTGATTCCTATTTATAAGAATAAAGGTGATGCACAAGATTGTGCGAATTATAGAGGAATTAAGTTAATGTGTCACACTTTAAAACTATGGGAGCGAGTTATGGAGCGTAGGCTGCGGCGTGATACTAATGTTTCTCAAAATCAATTTGGATTCATGCCTGGTAGGTCTACTATGGAAGCCATACATTTATTGAGAGGTTTGATGGAGAAATTTAGGGAGAATAAGGAGGATCTACATATGATATTTATTGATTTAGAGAAAGCATATGATAAAGTTCCAAGAGAAGTGCTATGGAGAGTTCTTGAAAAGAAAGGAGTTAATAATGCTTATATTCAAATCATTAAAGATATGTATGAAGGAGCTACTACTTGTGTTCAAACACAAGGTGGTTTGACCAAGTATTTCCCTATTTCGGTTGGATTACATCAAGGATCAGCTTTAAGCCCATATCTTTTCGCATTAGTCATGGATGTTCTCACTAGACATTTACAAGAGGATGTACCCTGGTGTATGCTTTTTGCTGATGATATTCTTCTTGTTGACAAGACTAAAGAGGGAGTTGAAGGTAAACTTGAAGTCTGGAGATCAACCTTAGAGTCTAAAGGTTTTCGCTTGAGTAGATCTAAAACTGAATATATGGAGTGTAATTTTAGCAGTAATAGACCTAGTGAGGGGATTGTGACTTTGGGCGATCAAGTCATTAATAAGAGTACACGTTTTAGATATCTTGGATCTATTGTTCAGAGTGATGGTGAAATAGATGGGGATGTTATCAGTAGAATTCAAGTTGGATGGTTGAAGTGGAGGAATGCATCGGGCTTGTTGTGTGATAGAAAAGTCCCCCTTAAACTTAAGGGAAAATTCTATAAGATGGTGGTGAGACCTGCAATGCTTTATGGTGCAGAATGTTGGCCATTAAAAGAGAAGCACAATACTAAGTTATGTGTTGCGGAGATGAGGATGCTTAGGTGGATGAGTGGATTTACTCTTAGAGACAGGATACGAAATGAGCATATACGTGAAAAGGTTGGAGTAGCTCCAGTGGAGGATAAGATTAGAGAGAGTCGCCTTAGATGGTTTGGTCACATAAAACGGCGGCCTTCCGATGACCCAGTTAGGAAAGTAGAGGTATTAGATTTGACTTATGTTAAGAAAGGTAGAGGTAGACCTAAAAAGACTTGGTTAGAAAATATTAGAAATGATCTTTCTCTATTAGATTTAAACGAGAATTTGACTTTGAACCGGACACAATGGAGAAAAAGGATTCATGTTGCCGACCCCACGTAGTGGGACAAAGGCTTGTTATTGTTGTTGTTGTTGTTGATGGTTCTCTTATCACAGTAGCAGGCCAATGAGACATACCCTTATCTCTCTCTCTCACTCTTAAAAATTTGCACCACGTACCTCAATTATCCACAAATCTAATCTCCATTCAAAAACTTATGAGTAACCATAATTGCCAAGTCTTATTTAACCCTACTTGTTTATTTCAGGACCAAGGATCGATGAAGAAGATTGAACTTGCTAAGGAGAAAGATGGACTGTACTTCCTGGAAGAGCTGAACAAATTTATTATTATCAATAATGGCTAGTCTATGTTATCCCTATATATAAAAAAATTTACTATTTGACTTTATCATTTTAGATTAGGACATCCATCTTTTATATCTTAAAAAACATGTATCCAAAATTTTTTTATGAGTTGAAAAATGAATCCTTTCATTGTGAAGCCTGTGAGTTAGCCAAGTATAAACGAATTTTTTTTTCAAACAAAAATGAGAGATGTCATACTCCTTTCTACCTTATTCATAATAATATCTGGGGACCCAAAAAATCCCTAACATTTCAGGAGCCTGATGTTTTGTATCCTTCATTGACGACTGCACTCAAGTCTCTTGGATATTTCTTCTCAAAAATAAATCCAATGTTAGCACTATCTTTCCCATTTTCATGCTATGATCTAAAACCAATTCGAGATGAAAATAAGAAAATTTTGTTCCGACAATGCTAAAGATTATTTTAGCCATTATTTTAGCCAAACCCTATTCTTTTACTTTCAAAAGAAAAATATCATTCATGAGTCTTCCTGCATTTACACCCCATAATAAAATGGAGTTGCAGAAAGAAAAATGGCCACCTTTTTGCCTCCATTCGGGCACTTCTATTCCACCACAATGTATCCATATCCTAGTGGGGGAAGCCTTTCTGACTATCACATATCTCATAAATCGACTATCTTAAAAAATCTTATTACTAAAAACACCAATGAATATCCTATCTTCTTTTTATCCTGAAGTCTGAAGCCATAAAAACCTCATAACCAAAATCTTTGAGTGTATTGCCTATGTTCACATTCATCGCCAAAGTAGTGAAAAATTAGTTTCAAGAGCACTCAAATATATCTTTGTTGTATATTCATCCACCCACAAATGTTATAAGTGTTATCACCCCATAATCAAGTAAACCCTTGTATCTGTTGACGTCACTGTTGACAAACAAAAACCCTATTTCATCAAACCTCATTGTTAGGGGGAGATTGAAACTGAGGAAGATAAGGAAAGTGAGCTTGACACCTTTGACTTTTAGCTTCACCTCAAACCATATGAGGCCTTATGAGAATTGGAAAAATGCCTTGAAAGCTAAAATGCAGGACCTAGAGAAATACACTACTTAGGAGATCATCGACTTACCAGTAGAAAAAGGTCCAGTCGGCTGCAAATGGGTGTTCTTTGTAAAATACAAAGCCGATGGTACACTGGAATGGTATAATGTAAGACTGATTGTGAAAGAGTACACTCAGATGTATGACATTGACTACCTGAAAAATTTTGCACCAATGGCCAAGATGAGCACCATGAGGATCCTGCTCTCACTAACAACTAATATAATTGACATTTGAAACTGCTGGATGTAAAAAATGAATTCCTACATAGAGAATTGGAGGAAGAAATATTTATGGAGATTCTACTAGAATTGTAGGAAAAGTTTGGGGGTGGCAAAGTGTGTAGTTTAAAAAAGGCTTTAAATTGGCTAAGGTAGTCACCTAGAGCTTGGTTTGAAAGATTCTCAAAAGTAATGTTATTTAATGGATATCGACAGAGGCAAAGGGACCATATACTATTCTTCAAACACTTAGACTCAGGGGGAGTCACAATTTTGTTAGTTTATGTGGATGATATCATCTTGATTGAGAATGATGAAAATGAGAGTGATTCTAAGGAAACGTTTTGCCAGGGAATTTGAGATCAAAGAATTTGGTAGGTTGAAATATTTTTTTTGAAGTGAAGTAACCCACTCCAGTAGAGGAATCTTCATTTCACAACAGAAATATATTACTGATCTTCTTAAAAAAATATGTAAACTAGCTTGTAAATCAGCACTAACACTAGTAGAACCAAATATCAAATTGGGCGAAGCCTGAACATTGATAATGGAGCTTACCAGAGACTTGTGGGAAAATTGATCTACCTTTCCCACATCTAACCATATATAGCCTTTGTTGTAAGCATGATCAGCCAGTTCATACAAAATCCAAAACAGACTCACATGCAAGCAGTAGATAAAATACTGCACTACCTTAAGGGGAATCCAGGAAAATGTATTTTCTTCAGAAGAGAATGTGGAATGACACCAAAAGTATATACTGATGTAGATTACGTATGATCACTAGTAGATAGATAATCTACCTCAGGATATTACACATTCCTTGGAGGAAACCTGTTACGCCGGTTCACTGGGAACCGGCTCAAGCCCAACCGGCCCAAGGGGGGCCGGTCCTGTTTACCTACAAGAGGCGGACTGGGTCCGCCTCCTCTACTGCTGCCGCCCAATTGGGTGGGTCCCACCCACCTAATTGAATTCAAAATCACAAAGGAGGGGGCGGCTAGGGCTTTGGGAGGGAAATTAATTAGGAAAGCTTTTGTATTAGAAGGGGGGAGGATTAGGAGAGGATTATGTTATGTTTTGGAGAGAATTAGGGTTCCTTGGAGGCTTGGGCTCTAGACAACTTTGTCTAGAGATTTTGGAGAGTTAATCTTCCTCTCGGATTGAAGATTATTGTATCGTTGTTGTTTTTTATCCATCATCTAGTTGAATACAATGCTTGCTTGATTTTCCCACAAGTTTTTCTCTCTTATTTCCACTGTTTTCCTACTGTTTTGGCTGTTTTCCTGCTGTAAACAGCCCTATTGCTGCTGCTGGAACTTCGATTTGGATTAGGTTTGCTTGCGAACTCAAGTATTCCCTTTGGGTTACTTGCGGACTCAAGTATTTCCTATCAAATTGGTATCAGAGCATCGTTTTTGGGACCATCGGCGGCTGAAATCCAGAAATTTCAGCAAACTTTTGGGCATCCGGAAGAGAACTCCTTGTGATTTGTGAAGGAAAAATGGCCGGGAAGAAGGTGGAAGTCTTGGAAGGCGAAATCGGACATCTGAAATCAGATTTGGAAGGAAAATTTTTTGACTTTCAAAATCAAATCACATCCAACAATGAAAGGTTGGAAGGAAAGTTCACCGTGGTGGAGGAGATGTTGAAGAAACTAATGGAGATGAAGACAAACCCGGCAACATCAGAAGTAAGAGAGACCATCGACGGCCATGGCATAGGAGGAAATCCGAACCCGTCTAGGGGAAGGAAAAATCCGGAGGTGGAGATCCTTGAGGGGGAAGACGACATGCCGCCTCTAGAACCGCTCTCTAGAGAGGAGATGAGCCAAGGGTACGAACGAAGGGGTGCTGATTTTGTGGGGAGAAGGGAAGAAATGCATCGCAGGGGTGCTGATTTTGAAGGGAGAAGAGGGGAATACGAGGAAGGGTTTGGGTACAATCGTCGGAGGGACGATCGGGACACTTGGGGAGCTCCCCCTATTCGAGGAGCGGGAGGATACGGAGGATACCGGGGATACGGAGGAGATCCGAAGGTGAGGAAATTTTAAGAAACTGACTGAAAAGGAGGTACAGGAGAAGAGGGCCAAGGGGTTGTGTTTTCGATGTGATGAGAAGTACATGCCGGGGCATAGGTGTAAGGACCGAACTCTTCAGGTTCTCACCGTCTGTGATGACGAGGAAACTGAAGAGGGAGGAGAGAGCGGGATAGTGGATGAGGACGAAGAAAAGCTGCATTTGGACCTGGCTGAGGTTTCCCTGAACTCAGTGGTCGGATTCACTACGAATCATACCATGAAAGTGAAAGGGGAGATAGAGGACAGAGCAGTAGTGGTGTTGATTGATAGTGGGGCCACCCACAATTTTATTTCCACTCAGGTCGTTGACCAATTGGGCGTGAAATTGGTGGATACCGGTAGTTACGGGGTGATGATGGGTACGGGGAAGGTGGAGAAAGGCCAGGGGATTTGCAGAGGAGTGCTACTGACCATTCAGGGGATCCAGGTGAGAGAAGATTTTCTTCCACTGGAACTTGGGAGTACATATATCATACTTGGGATGAAGTGGTTACAGACTTTGGGAGACACCAAAGTGAATTGGGGGGCACTCACGATGGAGTTGACGGTTGATGGGAAAAAGGTGGTGATTAAGGGAGATGCGGGGCTATCCAAATCCATGGTTTCTCTTAAAACTATGGTGAGGGACATACAGTCGGCGGGTGGAGGATACTTGGTGGAGCTACACAGTTTGGAGGGAGCTAGATTGGAAGAAGGAGGGGACATACCTCTCTCCGTACAGCCTTTGATTCAGCAGTTCCATGAGGTATTTCAGCCGCCTCAGGGATTGCCACCGCAGAGGGAGCAGGAGCACGCCATCATTCTGAAGGAGGGAGTATCACCCATCAGCGTACGGCCTTATCGCTACCCCCAGTTTCAGAAAGATGAGATCAAAAAGCTGATCAGAGAGATGTTGGAGGCCAGCATCATCAGACCGAGCGTCAGTCCCTTCTCTAGTCCAGTACTATTGGTGAAGAAAAAAGACGGCAGTTGGCGTTTCTGTGTGGACTATAGGGCACTCAACAAGGAAACTGTACCGGATAAGTTTCCTATCCCTGTGATTGATGAGCTGTTGGATGAATTGAGTGGGACAGTGATCTTCAGCAAGATAGACTTAAAATCAGGATACCATCAGATCCGGATGAAGAAGGAGGATGTGCCTAAAACTGCCTTTCGAACTCATGAGGGACACTATGAGTTCCTGGTGATGCCCTTTGGCCTCACCAATGCTCCGGCCACCTTTTAGGCACTGATGAATAAGGTTTTCAAACCTTATCTACGACGATTTGTACTGGTATTCTTCGACGACATTCTTGTCTACAGCAGGACAGAGGAAGAACATTGGGAGCATCTAAAAAAGGTATTAGAAGTGCTGCAGGAGCACCAGTTGAGGGCCAACTTGAAGAAGTGCTGCTTTGCACAGGCCAGTGTAGAGTATTTGGGCCACGTGGTATCGAAGGAAGGAGTCGCAGCAGATCAGTCTAAAATTGAGGCCATGTTAAAGTGGCCAGTGCCAAGAAATCTAAAGGAGTTGAGGGGATTTCTAGGACTGACAGGTTACTACAGGAGGTTTGTCAAGGGATACAGCACCATAGCATGGCCACTCACGGAGCAGCTAAAGAAGGATGGGTTCTTATGGGGGGAGGCAGCCACCTCAGCATTTGAGAGTTTGAAGAAGGCTATGACTACGGTGCCGGTTCTAGCCTTGCCAGATTTCACCCAGACTTTCATAGTGGAGACGGATGCGTCCGGATACGGATTGGGGGCCGTACTTATGCAGAGTCGTCGGCCCATTGCCTATTTCAGCCAGGTGTTGACTGCTCGAGCCAGGTTGAAGTCAGTTTATGAGAGAGAATTAATGGCCATCATTTTGGCCATCCAGAAGTGGCGACCTTACCTACTCGGGAGACATTTCATCGTCAGGACAGATCAGCGGAGTTTGAAATACCTACTGGAGCAGCGAATGGTTACGGAGGAGCATCAGAGGTGGCTGTCCAAGTTGCTAGGGTATGATTTTGAGATTCAGTATAGATCATGAGTGGAGAATAAGGCAGCTGATGCCTTGTCCAGGTGTATGGGGGAGCTGCAGACAGTGACGCTATCTGTTCCTTTGATGCTTGATTGGGAGGCCATCAGAGAAGAAAGTGCTAGGGATGAGGCACTGGGGAAGATCAGGACAGAATTGCTGAAGGAAGAGGGTAGCCACCCAGGGTACTCATTGGAGGGGAACAAACTGCTGTATCAGGGGAGGTTTGTGATGCCCCGGACCTCGATCCACATCCCGAATTTGCTCCAGGAGTTTCATGGAAGCTCGGTGGGGGGCCATTCAGGCGTGCAGAAGACATACAGAAGGCTAGCTGCGGAGCTGTATTGGAAGGGGATGCGTAAAGATGTAGAAGAGATGGTAGCCAGATGTGATATCTGTCAAAGAAACAAATACATGGCTATGTCGCCGGGGGGACTACTACAGCCGTTGGTTCTACCGGGACGGGTATGGGAGGAGATATCCATGGACTTCATAGATGGGCTGCCTCGTTCAGAAGGGTTCACGGTGATTTTAGTGGTGGTGGACAGATTGAGCAAGTATGCTCATTTCATCCCCCTCCGACACCCTTACACAGCGGTGACAGTGGCTTTAGTTTTCATCAGAGAAGTGGTCAGGTTGCATGGAGTGCCAGAAGCGATAGTATCAGATAGAGACAAGGTGTTCCTTAGCCATTTTTGGAGGGAGTTGTTCAGGTTACAAGGAACAGTTCTGAAGAGGAGCACAGCTTATCATCCACAGATAGATGGCCAAACGAAAGTAGTCAACAGGAGTCTGGAGACTTACCTGAGGTGCTTTGTGTCAGAGACACCTAAGCTATGGGCCAAGTGGCTATCATGGGCAGAGTACTGGTACAACACATCATTTCATTCTGCTTCACAGATGACCCCATTCAAGGTATTGTATGGACGGGATCCCCCCCACCTGGTGCACTTTGGGAGTGGCAGTACTCCAGTTTCTTCAGTTGAGGAGTATTTAGAGGAGAGGGATAGGGTGCTAAAAGAGTTGAAGAGGCATCTACTGAGAGCTCAACAAATTATGAAGAAACAGGCTGATGGGCATAGGAAGGACATCCAGTTTGAAGTGGGGGAGAGGGTGTTCTTGAAGCTCCGACCCTATCGACAGAAGACAGTCGCTAACAGGAGGAATGAGAAGCTGGCTCCAAGGTACTTTGGACCTTATGAAGTGCTGGAGAAGATCGGAGCAGTAGCATATCGGCTGAAACTACCACCCACAGCGACTATACATCAAGTTTTTCATGTATCACAGTTGAGAAAGGCCATTGGGGAGTACTCGACCAACCCTGAGTTACCGCCGACACTTACTGAGGATTTGGAGGTGGTTCTGGAACCCTTAGAACTGATGGGGGTTCGCCATAGAGAGGAGGGGACGAAGGAAGTGTTGATCAAGTGGAAGAATCTTCCGGACTACGAGGCCACGTGGGAGCCATACGAGAGGGTGAAACATCAATTTCCACACTTCCACCTTGAGGACAAGGTGATTCTTTGGGAGGGCGGTATTGTTACGCCGGTTCACTGGGAACCGGCTCAAGCCTAACCGGCCCAAGGGGGGCCGGTCCTGTTTACCTACAGGAGGCGGACTGGGTCCGCCTCCTCTACTGCTGCCGCCCAATTGGGTGGGTCCCACCCACCTAATTGAATTCAAAATCACAAAGGAGGGGGCGGCTAGGGCTTTGGGAGGGAAATTAATTAGGAAAGCTTTTGTATTAGAAGGGGGGGAGGATTAGGAGAGGATTATATTATGTTTTGGAGAGAATTAGGGTTCCTTGGAGGCTTGGGCTCTAGACAACTTTGTCTAGAGATTTTGGAGAGTTAATCTTCCTCTCGGATTGAAGATTATTGTATCGTTGTTGTTTTTTATCCATCATCTAGTTGAATACAATGCTTGCTTGATTTTCCCACAAGTTTTTCTCTCTTATTTCCACTGTTTTCCTACTGTTTTGGCTGTTTTCCTGCTGTAAACAGCCCTATTGCTGCTGCTGGAACTTCGATTTGGATTAGGTTTGCTTGCGAACTCAAGTATTCCCTTTGGGTTACTTGCGGACTCAAGTATTTCCTATCAAAACCTTATTACATGGAGGAGCAAGAAACATGATGTTATGGCAAGGTCTAGTGCAGGAGCAGAGTTTAGAGCTATAGCCTTAGGAATGCGCGAACTACTATGGATCAAGATGATTCTAGAAGATTTAAGGATCAAATGGGAATGACCCATGAAGCTACACTATGACAACAAATTAACAATCAACATAGCTCACAATCCAGTTCAGCATGACAGGACCAAGCATATAGAAGTAGACAAACATTTCATAAAGAATAAATTGGATAGTGGTCTTATATGTATTTACCATTTCTCATCAAAAGATTAGCTTGCCGACATTCTTATCAAGGGACTTGATAAGATCTGTATTTCCCAGCTTGAAGGGGAGTGTTAAATCTCAATCGTCTCTTGACCCTTGATCCTCGGTCAACATGGGGATCCGTGGGGTGTGAAGTGTTAAATCCCAGCTGTCCCTTGACCCTTGATCCCATGGCCAGCATGGGGATCCGTGGGAGGTTCACTTGGATCATGTCGATCTCCTTTCATATTTGGGTGATTGATTTAGGAAGGATTATATTAGGGCAATTATGCATGATTATGTAGTTATTTATTTCTTTATTAAGACATCTTGCATAGATCTATAAATAGGTATAATTTTGTGGAATAAAATTAAGCTTTTTTCTTCTCCAATTCTCTGAATTTAACACATACTTTTGTGTTGTAAATGCTAGCAGGTGTGCATCATGCATTTTGCCTTACTGTGTTTTCCTAATTCAATTCAAATAATTTTGCAAACATACTAAATCATGTCAAAGATAGCTTTCTTTTTTATAGCAATTCGTGGACATATAATTCTGGTTTTAGGATGGTGTTAAAAAACATCCTTTACTTGCAACTAATTAATAATAGGATTTTGATATGAACATTAAACATTTGACTGAATTTTAGAAAATGAAGCAATAAAACTATTACAATGATATGCCTTAATCCGCCTTTCTTTAAAATTATTTTTAATATTTAAATATTGTATTGCCTGTGAACATCGGAGTCAATTTGGTTTTTAGATTGCTATGGAGCAAAAGGAATCAATCTTAGGTACCCTACCCGAGGAACTTAAGGAGAAGGGTTCCCTGCTTTATACTTCTCTAACAGATGGCAAGGTATTTCATTCTTTTCCGAGGTTTTTAAGTTATAATGCACATTATACATGGATATTTCCTCTACAGTAAATTTCTGTATGGCTTACCTGAGTCATATTTGCTCATTTGTTCTTAATATTGTTGGAAACAAGGTCATGCTTGATTTTGTTGACATGAAAGTGAAGGGCTCTAACTTTTAGCATGTGAAGCAAACAACTAACTATTTTGACAGAGATTAATGCTTGCTTTTTCATATTACATTTGGGATGAACACTCCATGAGAAAGAAGAAAATAAGTAACGGGCACATCCAGTCTGAAAAAGATGCACAGGAGCCTAAAGATGTTAGCATATTAGAATGCGTGTAACCATCTCAATCATTTGCTTAGAAATTGAAGTGTGACGGTCAACTCACAAGATTGTCTTAAATTTATTTGTAACCCCTCAAATTATTAACATCAGTGGTGCACAAGCAGAGAAAAATGATAAACAAGAAAGAGAACTTGTGCTGCTCTGTTTCTGTGGTTAGTATGTGTGCTTGTAATTGCTTTGGAGAAGGCCCAAATGAACAACAAAAATCTGTAGTTGCTATTCATCATGTTGACATAGATTAGTATCTACTTGCCAACTGAAGGAGTTGTTCGAAGAAGCAAGAAACGAATAATTGCTAGTTGGATTCTGATTCTCTAATATTCATCTGAAATGTAGATTCTTAATCAGGAAGCATGCAAAAGTGCTATACTTCATTATGATATAATTGGGAAATCATGAATCAATCTACAGTAATAGATATTTTGATTGAATTAAATATCTAAAGTAGGAGAGCTAGTTGGAAACTTGGAAAAGTGTAAATAGTTAACAACTTCGTGTATTTGCTTCTACTGTAAGGTGAAAACTTTGTACAACATTGATACACGAAAAAAATAAAAATGTTCTGATGCTGTTACATAGAGCATGAAAAAACCTTCAGTGTTGATACAATGTATTTCAGTAGAAGTCAAGTAGATCTTCTGGAAGATTTCGGAGCGTCGAAGAGAGAGATTTTTCTAGCAGGAAATTGTTTTTGTTGGTGCTTTTGTTGGAAGAGTTCTAAAATTGAGGGATTCAGGTGTCTCGAAACAAACTTTGTATCCCAAGTGCACGGTTAGTGATAGAGTTGGGTAGGGTGGAAGTTTTAGATATTTCTTACGGGATGAGGTTGAAGAGTTGGGGTTCGTGCTCAGAAAGTAGGAAGAGAGTGATTTACAAGCATAGGTTATGATGGGGTTTTAATCTTGGATTTGAGTTGGACAATTTTGTAAAGGGAATTTAGGAACGTGTTTAGGATCTGAACAAAATATGAATTATTAAATTTCAGATGTTGTAAGATTTCATGAGATATTCTATGAGCAGTTGAGGGAATCTATGAGATGGTCTGGAGGGAGAGAAGAGGGAGACATTGTGGAAAAAATTAAGCTTTTGAGTTCTCAACTGAAGGGAACAATAATTTTGATTTTTGGTGGGAAGAGAGAGAAAGTGGTGGGTAAAAAAAAGATTGTACAATGGTTATTTTTCAACTTAATTTTGTATGAGTGTCTGAATTTGTATGAGTGTTGGGGAAACATGCTCGGTTGGAGAGAGAAAGGTGGGGAGGGAAAGAAAATTGTATGAAATTTGATAGGAAATACTTGGACCCAAGTATTCCTATCGATCCGGAAGAGGACAACAGCAGGAAAACTGCTGTTTTCAGCAGAAAAATAGCAGAATTCTGCTGTTTACAGCAGAAAAACAGTAGAAATTGGAGAAAAACTCAAAGCAAACACATGTATTTCACTAGTAGAAGCATAAAACAAAAGGAAGATACAATATTCTTCAATCCGAGAGGAAGAACAACTCTCCTAATCTTCGGCAACGCCAAGAGCCCAAGCAAGAAACCCTAGATCTCAAAATTTCCTTCAAATTCAAGATAACCCTCTCTCCCTCCTAATCCCCCTAATTAACAATAAAGGATGACTACAAAATACCTAAACAGTCCTTAGTATTCAAAATTTTCCCTCCCACATAAGCAAATCAGCCCCAAGTGGGGCCCACCTTGTCCGCCCCCCCCCCCTTTTGGTCCGTCTGGCATAAACTTGGACCGGTCCAGGCTGGACCGGTCTAGCCGGCCCCTCCTGGGCCGGCAGCTGCATAACATTACTCCCCTCCCAAAAACTCACCTTATCCTCAAGGTGAAAAGAGGGGAATTGCTCTTTCACTCTTTCAAACGGCTCCCAAGTAGCATCAAAATCAGGAAGACCTTTCCACCCAATTAGCACTTCTTTGTCTCCCTTTTCATCAGATCTGACGCCTCGGAGCTCCCGCGGTTCCAGTATCACTTGCAAATCCTCAGTCAGTGTCTCTGGTAACTCCGTGCTGACTGTCTGCTCTCCTATAGCTCTCCTCAACTGGGACACATGGAAAACTGGATGTATGCTAGCTGATGGGGGAAGCTTCAGTCGGTACGCCACTGCTCCAATTTTGTCCAACACTTCATAGGGGCCGAAGTATCTTGGAGCCAATTTCTCATTCATCCTTCTCGCCATTGTCCTCTGCCTGTAAGGTCATAATTTTAGGAAAACCTTTTCGCCCACTTCAAACTGCATGTCTCGTCGGTGCGAATCCGCTTGCTTCTTCATGATCTGTTGTGCCCTCATCAGATGTTTCTTCAATTCCTCTAGTATCTTGTCCCTTTCCTCTAAGTACTGCTCAACCGACGACACTGGTGTACTACCTCTCCCGTAGTGTACTAGGTGTGGAGGGTCCCTTCCATATAACACTTTAAATGGGGTCATCTGTGAAGCGGTATGGTATGAGGTATTGTACCAATACTCCGCCCACGGCAGCCACTTTGCCCACATCCGTGGAGTTTCAGAGACAAAACACCTCAAATAGGTCTCCAAGCTTCGGTTTACCACCTCTGTTTGTCCGTCTGTCTGTGGATGATAGGCGGTGCTTCTCTTTAGAACAGTGCCCTGCATCCTGAACAACTCTCTCCAGAACTGGCTGAGGAACACTTTGTCTCGATCAGACACAATCGATTCAGGAATCCCATGTAATCTCACAACCTCCCTAATAAAAGCTGCCGCTACAGATATGGCGGTGTAAGGGTGCCTCAGAAGGATGAAGTGTGCATACTTGCTAAGTCTGTCAACCACCACCATGATGACTGTGAACCCCTCTGATCTTGGTAGGCCATCAATGAAATCCATGGACACTTCCTCCCAAACTTTGTTTGGAAGTGTCAATGGTTGTAGTAATCCCCCCGGAGCCATAGCCATGTACTTTTTCCTTTGACATACTTCACACCTTGCCACCCTCTCTTCAACATCTCTATGCATCCCTTTCCAGTAGAGCTCAGATGCAAGCCTCCTGTAGGTCTTCTGAACTCCTGAATGTCCCCCAACGGCGCTGCCATGAAACTCCTGCAACAAATGGGGGATGTGTATGGAAGTCCGTGGCATCACAAACCTCCCTTGATACAATAGTCTGTCCCCCTCAATGGAGTAGCCCGGATGACTACTCATGTCCTTCCCCAGATCCTCCCTGATCTTCCTCAATTCTTCGCTGAGCTTACTTTCTTCCTTGATGGCCCCCCAATCTATCAACAGCGGAATTGACACCGCTAATTCCTGAAGCTCCTCAACACGTCTGGATAGGGCATCAACAGCTTTATTCTCCAAACCGGGCTTATATTGGATCTCAAAGTCATAGCCCAGTAATTTGGATAACCACCTCTGATGCTCCTCGGTCACCATCCTTTGCTCCAGAAGATATTTTAAGCTCCGTTGATCAGTCCTTACAATAAAATGCCTTCCCAATAGATAAGGCCGACACTTCTGAATAGCCAAGACAATGGCCATTAACTCCCTCTCATATACTGACTTCAGTCTAGCCCTGGCTGACAGCACTTGACTGAAATACGCAATTGGCCTGTGGTTCTGCATCAACACTGCCCCCAGCCCATATCCTGATGCATCAGTTTCCATGACAAAGACCTGGCTAAAATCTGGAAGTGCTAAGACTGGAACTGTAGTCATTGCTTCCTTTAGTTTCTCAAAAGCCCGGGTGGCTGCCTCTCCCCATAAAAATCCATCCTTCTTCAGTTGCTCAGTCAAAGGCCAAGCAATAGCACTGTATCCCTTTACAAATCTTCTGTAGTACCCAGTTAACCCCAAGAACCCCCTTAACTCCTTTAGGTTCCTAGGCATTGGCCACTTCTGCATGGCTTCTATTTTACTCTGATCGGCTGCCACTCCTTCTTGTGAGACCACGTGTCCCAAGTACTCTACACTGGTCTGGGCAAAGCTGCACTTCTTCAGGTTGGCTTGTAACTGATGTTCCTGTAACACTCCCAAAACTGTCTTCAAGTGCTCCAAATGCTCCCCTTCAGTCTTGCTATACACCAAGATGTCATCAAAAAATACCAATACGAACTTCCTGAGGTACTGCTTGAAGACCCTGTTCATCAAAGATTGAAAAGTAGCAGGTGCGTTAGTCAAACCAAAGCATTACCAGAAACTCATAATGCCCTTCATGTGTTCTGAATGCGGTCTTGGGAACATCTGCCTCCTTCATTCTGATCTGGTGGTATCCAGACTTTAAGTCTAACTTGGAAAAAACCACTGCCCCAAAAAGCTCATCCAAGAGTTCATCAATCACTGGAATTGGGAACTTGTCTGGCATAGTGCCCTTATTCAGAGCTCTGTAGTCCACACAGAATCTCCAACTCCCATCCTTCTTCTTGACCAAGAGGACTGGACTAGAAAAAGGACTTACACTTGGTCTGATGATCCCAGCCTCCAGCATCTCCATGATCAACCTTTCAATCTCATCTTTTTGAATTTGAGGGTAGCAGTAAGGGCGGACGCTGATCGGGGTCTCCCCTTCCTTCAAAGTGATGGCATGCTCCAGCTCCCTCTGCGGTGGCAACCCCTGTGGAGGTTGAAAAACCTCCCTAAACTGCTGTATGACCGGTTGCACTTCAAGAGGAATGTCTCCCTCTTCCCCCACACTGACTTTCTCCAGTCGTTGCAGCTCCACCAAGTATCCACCCCCAGCCTCCTGGATGGTTCGGATCATGGACTTGAGAGACACCCCCGTCCTAGACAGGCTGACATCTCCCTGTATCACCATTCTCCTCCCCCCCACTACCAGTTCCATCCGCAGTTCTCCCCAGTTCACCTTGGTCTCCCCCAAAGTTTGCAGCCACTTCATCCCCAAGATCACATCTGTACTCCCCAATTCTAAGGGAAGAAAATCCTCCCTCACCTGTATCCCCTGAATGGTCATCACTACTCCCCTACAAACTCCTCTACCCATCTCAACCTTCCATGTGCCCATCATCACCCCATAGCCTCCCGTATCCACTAATTTCATTCCAAGCAACTCAACAATCTGGGTGGAAATGAAATTGTGGGTTGCCCCACTATCTATCAAAACCACCACCTCGTGGTCAGCTATCACCCCTTTCACTTTCATAGTGTGACTCGAAGTGAATCCCACTACGGAGTTCAGAGAGACTTCTGCCACATCCAGATGCAACTTCTCCTCCTCCTCCACTTCGGACCTGCTCCCATTTCCCTCTTCGTCTTCCTCGTCTTCGCAAACAAGGAGAACTTGAAGAGTCCGGTCCTTGCACCTATGACCCGGCATGTACTTCTCATCACACCTAAAGCACAATCCCTTTGCCCTCTTCTCCTGCATCTCCTTATCAGTAAGATTTTTAAAATTTTCCCCAGGCCCTCCTCCTCCAGACCTCTCCCTTGGTACCTCTCGTGTACCCCCCGGTGCAGCTCCCTTGGGAGCTAGAAAAGTGGTCGTCATCCGGTAGGATCCCTCGGAGTTGCTGCCTCGGGCCCCTCTCTCCAGATGCTTCTGGTCCTCAACCAGCTGTGCCAACTCCATGGCCTCCCCCAGGTCGTGTGGCCTCATCACTCTAACGGCTGCCCTGATTTCTGGTTTGAGCCCCTTCATGAAGTTCCCCTCAAGCACAGTCTCCGAGAGACGATCCAACCTGCTAGCTAGGTACTCAAACCAGTCACGAAACTCTGCCACTGTCCCCTCCTGTGTCAGAGCAAAGAACTGTTCGTAGAAGTCTCCTCCCCGACTGGTTCGGAAACGCTCTAGCAAACAGTCTTTGAACTCCCTCCAGCTCCTAATAGGTCGCCTCATGTCTTGCCACTGGTACCACGCCAGTGCCTTACCTTCCAAGCACAGTCCCGCTGATGTCAGTTTCTCCTCTTCCGTCAACCCGTTGACGGCAAAGTATCGCTCCACCTTGTAAATCCAGCCATGGCCATCCTCGCCTTCAAAGATGGGCATCTTCAGTTTCCTCACCTTGGGATCTCCCCCGTACCCTCGGTATCCTCCATAACCTCCCATCCCCCGAAGGGGAGGTGCTCCCCAAGTGTCCCGATCGTCCCTTCGACGATTGTACCCAAATCCCTCTTCATAGTCCTCCCTTCTACCTTCAAAATCAGCACCTCGGCGATGAAACTCCTCCCTTTTCCCACCAAAATCAGCACCCCTTCTGTCATATCCCATGCTCATCTCCTCTCTAGAGAGCGGTTCTAGAGGAGGCATGTCGTTCTCTCCTTCCAGGATCTCCACCTCTGGCATCCTCCTCCCCCGGGGTGGGTTTGGATTTCCTCCGATGCAATGGCCGTCGGAGGTCTCTCTTACTTCCGATGTCGCCGGATTGGTCTTCATTTCAAGCAGTTTCTTCATCATCTCCTCCATAGCAGAAAACCTCCCTTCCAATCTTTCATTATTAGTGGAGATTTCAAGGAACTTTCCCTCCAAATCTGATTTCAGTTGTCCGAATTCGCCTTCCAACACTTCCACCTTCTTTCTGGCCATCTTTTTCTTCCACAAACCACAAGTAAACTTCCTTCGAAAGCTCCCAAAGCCCGCTGAAATTTCAGGTTTTCAGCCGCCAAAGGTCCCACGACGATGCTCTGATACCAATTTGATAGGAAATACTTCGACCCAAGTATTCCTATCGATCCGGAAGAGGGCAACAACAGGAAAACTGCTGTTTTCAACAGAAAAATAGCAGAAATCTGCTTTTTACAGCAGAAAAACAGTAGAAATTGGAGAAAAACTCAAAGCAAACACATGTATTTCACTAGTAGAAGCATAAAACAAAAGGAAGATACAATATTCTTCAATCCGAGAGGAAGAACAACTCTCCTAATCTCCGGCAATGCCAAGAGCCCAAGCAAGAAACCCTAGATCTCAAAATTTCCTTCAAATTCAAGATAACCCTCTCTCCCTCCTAATCCCCCTAATTAACAATAAAGGATGACCACAAAATACCTAAACAGCCCTTAGTATTCAAAATTTTCCCTCCCACATAAGCAAATCAGCCCCAAGTGGGGCCCACCTTGTCCGCCCCACCCCCCTTGGTCCGTCTGGCATAAACTTGGACCGGTCCAGCCGGCCCCTCCTGGGCCGGCAGCTGCATAACAAAATTCTTATATTCTTAGGTAGAAATTGTAGAAGCTGATGAAATCAAAGGCAAAATTATAGGAAATTTATTCTAATACCAAATTGATGTGGGATATGTAGTAAAATTATTAAAATAGCATAAAAGAAGAAAAGAGCATAGTAATAGATACCAAAGACGTACAAACATGTATAAACGTAGTCAGTGGCAGGTATCCGTATCTCTAATCATATGAATGCATTGTACAAGAGCACTAAGTAGTATGCACATATATCTTTGATCATGCAAATACATTTTGTAAATACACCAATGATCATACAATTGTGCAAGTGCATCGAGATTCATGTAAGTGCTTCATATAAGTGTACCGCATAATGTGTAAATACATTACATAAGTAAACTATGCAACATACAAATGACACTTGCATGCATGTCAACAATACACAAATATATCATGCATACACTAAATAACATACAAATGTATCATGTATGTACCAAATATAACATGCATGCACCTTGCAACATACAAAAAATGTCATGCAAGTGCGTTAAGTAGAGCGCAAATGATATGCAAATACACAAATATGCACACAAGCATGCAAATGCATATGCAAGCATGCAAATATACAAACAAATGTATGAATGTGTATACAAACATGCATATATGTTATACACATCTAATATGTCACATGCATATATACTATTTGATGAATAAATATATTATGCAAAATGCATTGAAAAGCATGCTATTGCATGGGCCCCGATTAGCGTGACATATTGTGGGCTCCGAAAATTCGGCCCCGGCCTCCGCCCGACTTTTTTGTTTTCGAGGGGAGTTTTAACGAACTAAGTTCCGGGGTAAATTTTGGAAGGCAGATGAGATAGTAGATAAGACACTACCCAGAGATTTCGCCCTCATTTTGCGAGGACTTTATGATCTGAGTTCTGGTTTCCTATAGGCGCAAGCCCCTATAGTTAATTACCCCTCCCGATAACGAGAGAGAACTTTCGATTAAGGCTAGTCATCAATCAGATACGTAGGGATACGTGAGTACCTGGTACATAGTAGCAGCATGGGTTGAAGGTTTAAGGATTTCAGAATTTAGAAGATCAAAAGATTTGGAGATTTGAAGATTTGATATTTAAAATAGAAATTTCACCATCTCAGACTTAAAGCGGATGGTGGGGGAATGGATGATAGACCCGATCAAGATCCCATGGTTCCGTCATCCCGGGCCATCGTGGTCCCTGGTCTACTTAGTCAGAGGAGGTAGTCGACCCAACCTGACAGAAGGATCCTTGTTGGCAGCCATGGGTTGCTTCGTCCAAGGGTACCTTGTAGACCTGGGGTGGGTATTTGTCTAAGGGGACAAATTTGAATCCACCTTAGCTAACAGAGGGCTTTGTGCCCTATCAATCATATCCTATTGATTCATATCTCAAGGATTTGATGCCATTGGGGAGCATACGGGCTCTGGCCATAACCATAATATAATGGTGCCATTTGGCGGCGACCACCTGGTTCAGAGGGCCCCGAGTCATAACCGTTTATCCTGCAGTGCCATTTGGCGGCGAAACTGCCGGTTAGAGGACTCGTACCACGTCCTTGCTGGCAGGAGATTGTTTGAGAATGGATCCTAGTGATATTCTCGACCAGGCATTAGCTCTTTGCGAGCTGAAGTAAATTTTAACTTGTCCACCTCGGCAAACTGTTGCGGAGGATGGATGGATTTTGCTTTAAGCGATTTGATAGTTGGATTTCAATTTTAAATATTTTCGGAGTTTGAAAGATTTTTGGATTTTAGGATTTTTCAGAAGATTGGATTTTATAGGGAATTTGAGATTTTGGAAGTTTTGTGTGGTACTTTGAGATATTTGAAATGGACCCCTCCGGTTGATATTTTCATTCAACACGGCCATCATCGGGGAAACTTTGGGGTCACTTAAAAATATTTGAGGTTTGGGGGCATTTTGAAAGTGTTTGCGAACCCCTCCGGTTGAGATCTTCTGTCAACGCGGCCATCATCGGGGTGTACGGGGTCATTTATGTTTTATTGATTGGACCCTGTTGACTCTATCTACTGATCGATAGAGGATCGAGTTTTGTATGCTTTGTGCCCTTTATAAGTGAGTTCAATTGATTATGGGCCTTGAAGGCCTAATATGAACGTATGAAAACAAATATATAGGTTGTCACAACTGTATATTTGTTTGATGATTCGAACCCTGTCGACTTCTATTGATCTTTATAGAAGGATCGGGTTCGAACCTGAATTCACTCATTGACCCGCGCAGCATCCCTAAACGTCACGTGTGTATCAATAACACGCTCGTCGGGGCCCATGCGGGTGTTTGGGGGCATTTTATAATTATTGATTGAACCTTGTCAACTCCTATCTGCTTGCATAGGAGGATCAGGTTCAAATTTATTGACCCGCGCAGCATCCCTAGACGTCACGTGTGTACCAATAACACGCTCGCCGGGGCCCATACGGGTGTTTGGTATATCCCCTTATGTGTACCTATGTGTATACATATTATGGTGCATGTGCGGGGGATATTTTAGAATATTTGATGGGTCTCCTACGATAGTTCATAGGATCTTGCATTTATCGTAGTGCTTCGATATTTGTTCACAAGGGGTATGTTTGATGCATCACCACTGTTCATCGAGAAGTTTACAAGCCTCGATAGTCTTATCCCACTTCAATGCTCAAGACCTAGTTGAACTGAGGTTCACTTGCCCCATAATGATTTGATCTAGCTTTCCCTTCCCAAAATTCACGTGGAAATTAATGGTCACTACCTTGGAACGAAGACTGTAGTTATGGAAGATACATCAGATTCTTCAAGAAAGCCTTACAAGTGTATCCATTTCTAAATAACTGTTGCAGTCATTGAGATGATCGGAATAGCAGGTGTATCTTCAACTTGTAATCGTGAGTTTAGGCTACCGAACTTTGCATCAATCTTTAACAGCATACTTGTTAAATATTGATCATTAACTCTGGTGAGTGCAATGCATCGTGTATTGATGTTCCCTTGAATGCATTCTGATGTGTCACATCATTGCTTTCACTGCATGTAGGATTTTCCTTCTTCCCTGTGAATATTTGCATCTATTGCCCAGCTGATTGTTGTTCAATCATCCTTTGCACGGCTACTGTGTAGACTAAAGCCAAATTCCATCTTCATAGTTTGCAAGAGCGTTATTCATTGCACCTTTAATCCTTCTGTTTGTAGAATATAGCAGTATTTGCTTGTAATTGAGTCATCATTGACTATATGAATACCCAAAGTAATCATTATATATTCCTCAGCTCATTATGCTTATAGTGTATTGGTCTTCTTCGCTTGCAGAGGTTTGATGCATTCGCTTGATGCTGAATGATGATTGACTACAAGAGCATTACATTATTCACCACTCTTGCTACATAGCATCGTAGGTGTTTGCATTCATCACTGGCTTTCTTACACCTAACGATTAGTGAATGGTTGTATTTGCTTATGTGTCTCTTTCTTCGTTATCGTGAACTGGAGCGTTGTATGCGATGCAAGACTTCCATCATCACCTTTCTAATTCATAGATCAATTGTTGTATGCATGAGGAGATCATTACAACAATTTGTGGGAGCTTGCAAGTAGGTTATAACATGGTCTCTACTCGTGTTAGTAAGAAGTCTATTGTGCTCATTATGTTTTTCTCCATGTAAGCATGTTCAAATCAAATCCGAGAATCCTGTCCACTTGATTTTCAAATCAAGTTCAAGTTAAGCCCCATGTCACTTGGTTCAAATTCAATTTTCAACTCATCTGAATTCAGTTCATACTCCACTTGTAAGTTCACTTGAGTCCAACTCAAGTTATTTGCATTGTATCCAAGTCAACTTCATGTAAGAATATTCATTCAAGTTCCTTGTCATTTTGCACTTTGTCCATTTGAATTCAAAGTTCTTACCTTTATTAATCATTTAAGTTCTATATTATCCAATGTCCAAAGGTTCACATGTTCGAATCCAAGTACGATTCAGGCTTAAGAAGAGCCTCTTCCCTTCATTCGAGTCCCCTGTAGTCCCAAGTATTATTCAAATCTTTATGATCATTCGAGTTCAGTTCTCCTCGGTTAAATCATTTGAAGTCTTTTGCCTGATCGCTTAGTTCATTTGAATTAAGTTTCTGCTCATATTATGTTCATTTGAGTTCAAACAGGTCCGAATGTAGTCTTCTGTTCACCCGAAATTTCGGCAGCATTCCGGCATCTCCCCCGTTTAGGGGGAATTACGGAAAACTGGGCCTTTCCCACCACGCTAAGAAAAGCGTGTATGGTAGGTGCCCTCTTTCGAGGACACCGCGGCCGTGTAAAGTCTTCAATCCCCACCACGCTAAGAAAAGCGTGTATGGGTCTTCTACATGTACCTGTTACAAGAAAAGAGCAGTTGTTTCCCCGCAGGTACAAAGCCGCGTACGGGTACTTAAAATTATCCCCACCACGCTAAGAAAAGCGTGTATAGGGCTTACCCGCCTCGCCGTAGGTGTCGCACCGGGTTCCCTTCCCACCACGCTAAGAAAAGCGTGTATAGGCGGTTTGCCGGCCCGACACGAACGCCGAGGATGGGATTTTGGGGGCCGAGGGATCACTCACCTATCTCGTCGTAGGTGTCGCGCCGGGTTCCCTTCCCACCACGCTAAGAAAAGCGTGTATAGGTGGTTTGCCGGTGCGACACGCATGCCGAGGTAAGAGAGGGATTTTGAGGTGATTACCAGCCTCGTTGTAGGCACCGCACCGGGGTCCCATCCCACCACGCTTATGAAAGCGTGTATAGGCGGTTTTCCGGTCCGCCGCAGACAACGAAGTAGGCTCTCGAAGTGATTACCCGATTCGTTGCAAGCCTCGCGACGCACTTCCTCCCACCACGCTAAGAAAAGCGTGTATAGGTGGTCGTTTTGTCGCGCTGCGAGCCTCGAGGCGGGCTCTCGGAGTTTTAGGGTTCAGAAGTTCATACCTGACGACCGGCGAGGTAGTGGTGTTGGCTCAAGATACGAGGAGAGAGCGAAGAGCACCCTCTCTCTTCTCTTTCCTTATTATATAATTAATTATAATTACTTATAATTAATTATATTTAATAATAATAAATTATGATTTAAAAAAAAAATTAAGTATAATTAATAAATAATCATAATTAATTATAGCAAATAATAATTAATTTAAATTAAAATAATTAATTGTAATTAATTTTTTTAAATAATTATAGTTAATTATTAAATAATAATAATTAACTATAGTGATAAAAATTAATTACATTTTATTTTAATTAAAATTAATCATTATTAGTGATAATTAAATATAATTAAATAATTAATTTTAATTAATTTTAATTAAATATAATTAATTATTATCAATAATAGTTAATTATAGTTAAAAAAAACTAATTTTAATTTTGAAGAAATTATGTGCGATTTGTACAGATATATGCTGGATTTGAGTATGATTAAACAACATTTAGGGCTAAGTTAGGGCAGGATTAGAGCTAAATCTTGTTAAGGAAGGATTAGCTCTCACAAAGAGTTAAATGCCATATCCCCCTCTCTGCAGTTCAGTGACTTCACGGGATTTGGCCAAAGAAGCGCACGAAAGGGAGGGAGATGGTTACCTTCGCATATAGCAAGCGAACTCCTCGTCGTGACTTCCGAACCCACAGGAAGGGGACGTCGGACAAGGGGAGAAGTCGGACAGCAGTGGGGACGTCGGCACAAGGAGGTAGGTCGGGAGCTGGGTTCGGCTTCTAGCGGAGGGATCAACAAGATAAGAGCTCTCTCTCTCTCTCTCCCTCTCTTTCTTTCTCTTTCTGTGTGGGTCGGCGGGATAGAGGCGACGGGAGGAGGTGTTGGACAGGGAGCAGAGTCGGACGTCTGGGGGTTGGGATCGGAGATGGGAGCGGAGTTCGGCTTCGGCAAGTGAGGAGGAAAGGGAAGCTCGGTCGCAGAGAGATCGGGAGGAAGAAGTGGATAGCGAGCTGTGGGAGAGTGTCGTATTTAACGACTCAAACGAAGACGCGATCGAGGCTCCTACGAAGGATTTCCGGGATTTGATCGATTCGGCGCCGGATCAGCGGGATCTCGGCAGGATTTGCGGGAAAGCTACGGGATAGGCAGTAGAGGTAGGTTGTGTATTTCTTCTCATTTTCATTTCTTTTGGTTACAATCCGTTGGTTAACAAATGCCCCCCAACAAACGTGGTATGCGTCTAGAGCAAATCACGTTTGTTGTATGCTGATTGACTCTGTGGATCTCTAGATATTTTGCTCTAGATGTCACACAAAGGTCTTCATTTAGTGGATCTCCAAAAGTCTGTCTCGGTGTCTTCATAGCTCTTTGGATGCACTTGTAATCAGTAAGAGGATTGTCATGCTAGTTTTAGTTAACTAGAAATCCAAAAGATACTGATAGAGTACTTCACACCCAAATCCCTAAAGTAGAACTTTGTAGGTTGATGATAGTATATAGTAATGTCACTCTCTGTTCTTCTTTTGACACTACTGCTTTTTTAGTTTTCAGTTTTGATTTTATAACTGTACTGACAATTCTTTGTTTCTTGTGCAGGTCACTACAGAGATAGGATCCAGTCAGTCAGCTACCACTGGAGATTTGGTTCTGGTACGTTTTTTAGTTTGTTTGTTCTGTTTCTCTTCTTTCTTTGGCTACTTACTGACCCTTGTTGCCTTGTGCAGGTTCCAGGAGGAGCGAGACACCAGTTCGTGAGCTACTACAGGAGACCTTGGCTTCCGGTACACTTTTCTTTTTTAGTAGCATTTTCATGCACTTGCGTAGTCTTTGATTTTTGCTGATACTTCTGTTGCTTCGTGCAGGCTCCAGAAGTGCAGAGTGCCTGGTCTTTGGAAGAAGTAGAGCAAAGCTGTTGACTTCCTCTTCAGGCATAGCTTAGGAGACAAATTTGTAGTCCTCTGCGAAGGACATTGTACTTTTCTCTCTTTTTCTTTTGTTGATATAGACTTGTAAAAGAGACGTGAACTGAAAACTTGTACATGGATTCTGAATTAATAAAATGAAGCATTTTTTGTAAATTCAGTTGTTGACGAGCTCTCTTTCTACTGTTCTTGTGATTTCTGCAATTGCACTTTGAGCTGTGTTGATGGTGATGTAAATAATTTTAAATATTTATTTGGGGATCTCGGCACGCGGCACGATGTCGACCCAAATAAATATTTAAAATGCCCCCAGCCTTTAGGGACACTTGTAGATGTCGTTCGGGATACCTCTTTCTTGTAGCTTTAGTTTCCCTGGGATTTTGGTTCATCCTGTCCTGTGCTTTGTGCTGCGGACATTGATGGAGAATTATCTGATTTGTCTTCATTGACTTGTCAGAAGATTTGCATGCCTTTTGCCCTTTGCTTCTAGCTTTGGCGGGCTTGATGAAGGAGTAGATGCCGGTGACCTAGACGTATTAGGTCGTTGGCGAGAAGTCATCGGTCCAGAGCTTTGTGCATAGCGGACTTGTTGATAACAGAATCCTTTTAGTTCAGCTTTAAGCTTTTCATGAACTTTGGGATAATTTCTTCGGTCCTTTGCTTTGTGCTTTGGTGGACTTGTTGAAGAAAAATTCCTTCGATCCTAGCTTTGTGCTTTACGGATTTGTTGAAGGATTTATAGGTTTTGGATTTGGTTGATAGTACCAATAATGAGTAGTATCTTGATCCTTAACCACTTGAGGAGACTTTAATCTGAGTCACTTGAGTTCATCAGATCGGAAGAGCTGGGATTTGATAGCTCTTCGTCCTCTTGTTGCTGAGATGGGAGTTCCTCTACTACGGCCTTTCTTATGGCGTGTTGAGTAGATGGAGCTGCCAGCGATCCGGCCATATTTGGGCTTGTTGGATCCGACCTCTTACACCCATTCAGGCTTCAGACTCGAGCTATGAGAATTATGCTTCTCAATGCTGATTTTGCTGAAGTTGTTAGATTTGGAGTCTTCCTTTGTGGTTGAAGATTTGGAGCCTACGCACATTCGGTAGTTGTTCGAGATTTCTCCTTCCTACTGGAACTTTGGTTCTCCGGTCGATTAGGATAATTTTGTAGACTACGATCTCTTGAACTTATCGAGTCAAATTTGCCTTCGTACTTCCTACAGTCCCTACTGACGAGTTGACGAAGTGGGGGTTCCGCTACTACGGCCTTTCTTATGGCGTGTTGAGTAGACGGAGCTGCCAGCGATCCGGCCATATTTGGGCGTGTTGGATCCGACCTCTTACTCCCACTCGAACCTTAAGCTTCAGGCTGCTGAAAGACTTCAGGTTGTTCTGGCTCAATTTGTTAGAGTGTGTAGTTGTAAAAGTCTCTTTCTGACCTTTGAAATCTTGGTACGTTGGAGAAGGTGGTGTCTCGATCTTTTGAAAAACCACCTGCACATACTTTGAAAAGAATTTGTTGTATTCTTCAGTATAAAAGAATATTTGTGTTGGTGATTTTAAATATTTATTCGGGGATCTCGGCATGCAGCGCGATGTCGACCCAAATAAATATTTAAAATGCCCCCTGTCTCGCAGGGACATTTCATAATGGAGTAAATTTGAAATTTTGTGATTTTAAATATTTATTTGGGGATCTCGGCGCGTAGCACGATGTCTACCCAAATAAATATTTAAAATGCCCCCTGTCCTGCAGGGAGATTTTGAAATGCATTCTTGGAACACAAGAGAATTTCAAATGTAAAAATGTAAAGTGTATATAGATATGCATGAAATACATAATAATATAACACTTCTTCGGGCAATCTTATGCATGGTACTTCTTCAGATGTCGACCGTTGATCGGCGGCATAGGCCTCTGACCGTGCAGATCGATAAGCTGGTAGGCTCCTCCTTGGTACACCTTCTCGATGACGAATGGGCCTTCCCAGTTAGATACGAACTTGCCACCAACTCTTCGGTGTGGGATGATTGGTCTTCTCAGCACCAGGACCAATTCTCCTTCTTGAAAGGATCGAGGACGCACCATTCGATCAAATGATTTTGCCATCCTTCCTCGGTAGATTTCTAGGTTTTGTTGGGCTTGCAACCTAACTTCGTCGAGTGCATCGAGCTCCTCTATTCTTAGGCGAGCATTCTGCTCTTGAGTAAGCTCATTCTGGATAGCGACCCGAAGGGACGGTAGTTCAACTTCTAGTGGCAAGACGGCTTCAGCCCCGAACACTAGTGAATAGGGAGTAGCTTTGGTCGGTGTTTTGTAGGTCGTACGATACGCCCACAATGCCTCTGCCATCTTTGTATGCCATTCTCTTTTATTCTTGGTGAGGATCTTCTTCAACAACTTCACCAGCGTCTTGTTGAAGGCCTCAGCCAGACCATTGGCTCTTGGGTTATATATAGATGAGTACCGCCAGTCAATCTTATGACGATCTACGAACTTGTAGATTCTTGTACTCTTGAATGCTGTGCCATTGTCTGAGATCACGCGGCGTGGTACACCGAATCTGTAGACGACGTTGTGGGTAAAGAAATTGATCACGTGCTCGGACGTGACTTCCCTGAATGGAGCTGCTTCTGCCCATTTAGAAAAATAGTCTGTTGCTGCCAGTATAAAGCGGTGTCCTGCCGAAGACGGCGGATCTATTGGCCCAATTATATCTGTGCCCCAACATTCAAATGGCCAGGATGCGATTGTTGGGTGCAATGGATTTGGTGGTTGATGAATAACATCACCATGAATCTGACATTCGTGGCACTTCTTAGCGTGGTTGATACAATCTCTCACCATCGTAGGCCAGTAATAACCCATTCTTTTAATTTTAGTAGCCATCTTGGGACCTGACTGATGTGCTCCGCAGAGTCCTTCATGTACTTCTGTTACTACTTTATCAGCTTCTTTGGTCCCTAGGCACCTTAGCCACATTTGATCAAAAGCTCGCCGATATAGCGTATTATTGACAAACGCGTATCGCAATGCTCTTTTTCTAATTTGTGCAGCCAGAGATTTATCTGTTGGAAGTTTGCTTTCTTTGAAATAGTCGACGAATGGTTGCCTCCAATCGTCTTCGACTTCAACATCTAGGCAATCCAACCACGACTCTGAGAATCTACCAGTTCTTCGTCTTTTTACTGCTGGACGTTCCCCTGGTTGATTTTTAATAGTGATTTGTTGTGGATGTTGAGGATCGACCGGGGTTGCATCCTGCTGGCTTGAACCTGGTATTCCTTCTGCCTGCGGGAATTGTAGGGTTGCTGGCTCTAAGACTCGGCGGTTTTCAACCGCAATGAATATAGGTGGCCTCTTATCCTCATTTGCAAGCTCCTTGGCCAGTTTAGCTAGACAATCTGCTTTTGCATTCTGTCCTCGAGGAACCTGAGTCATCTTGACATTCGGTATTTGTTTTAGAAGCTCGAGAGCTCGTCGGTGATAGTGAGCCAATTCAAGTTTGCAGATTTTGTAAATGCCCAGAACTTGATTTATCACAAGTTGAGAATCACCAAAAATTTGAAGATCTGTGATTTGGATATCAATTGCAATCTCCAGTCCTGCTATTAGAGCTTCGTATTCGGCTTCATTATTGGTCCGAGGTTCCGTTAAACTGAACGAGAATCTCATGATACCTCCCTCAGGTTCTATAAAGACGAGACCGATGCCAGCTTGGGCCTTTGCAAGATTTGGAGGTTTGGGAGACTTGATAGACGATGCCCCATCGAAGTACATCTCCCAAAACGGTACCTTTTCTTCTTCATCAACTTGCATGATTTGTTCATCTGGCAAATCATCATTGAGCGGAGAGTCAGCTGGGATTGGATGTGCGGCGAGGAAATCTGCCAAAGCTTGCCCCTTTACCGCTTTCTGTGGCATGTACACTATATCAAATTGCAGTAATAGCACTGCCCACCTTGCCAAACGACCTGTCAACGCTGGTCTTGTCATCAAGAACTTCAGCGGATCGATCTTTGATATCAAGGTGATTTTGTGGGAGAGCATATAGTGGCGGAGCTTCTGGACTGCGAAGATCAACGCCAGACAATGTTTCTCAATTGGAGAATATCGTACTTCTGCTCCGATTAATCTCCGACTGATATAGTAGAGTGCATTCTCTTTTCCTTCCTCATTGTGCTGAGCCAGTAACGCTCCGAGGGACTCTTCTAGTGCCGCTGTATACAGTATAAGAGGCTTCCCCGGAATTGGCGCTGCGAGAATGGGTGGATTCAACAAGTATCTCTTGATACTGTCAAATGCTTCCTGACATTCTTCATCCCACTTGAAACGAACGTCTTTCTTCATCAGTTTTGAAAATGGCTGGCACCTACCCGACAGATTCGATATGAATCGTCGAATGAAAGCCAATTGTCCTTGCAAGGAGCGGAGTTGACGGAGGCTTCTTGGCGGTGGCATCTCAATGATCGCCTTGATTTTGTTGGGATCGACTTCTATGCCTCGATGACGAACGACATACCCCAAAAATTTGCCGGAGGAGACCCCGAAAGCACATTTGAGAGGATTCATTTTCAGATCAAACTTTCTGATTCTCTCAAATACAATTCTTAAGTCATTTAGATGCTCTTTTCGGTCTATGCTCTTAACGACAAGGTCATCTACATAGCACTCGACCTTCTGATGTATCAATTCATCAAAGATATGGGTCATCGCCCGTTGGTAAGTGGCACCAGCATTCTTCAAGCCAAAGGGCATGACCGTGTAGCAGAAAATGCCGATGGGCGTTCTGAATGATGTATGCCTTTCCTCCTCAGGAGCCATCTTGATCTGGTTGTATCCCGACGATCCATCCATAAACGAGAACATGTCATAGTTTGACGTGTTGTCTACCAGGAGTTCGGATACAGGAAGTGGAAAGTCATCTTTTGGACACGCCTTGTTGAGGTCCCGAAAGTCGATACAGATGCGTATCTGACCGTTCTTCTTCTTCACCGGGACGATATTGGCGATCCAGTCAGCGTATTTCTCTTCACGGATGAAGCCCGCTTCTATGAGCTTTTTGGTTTCAGCAATCACCTGTTCCTCAATCTCCAATCTCATTCTCCTTGGAGCTTGTTTGACGGGTGCGACATCCGGTTTGATTGCCAACCTGTGAACTGCTACGTCAGGGGATAAGCCGGGCATCTCAGCATATGTCCAGGCAAAGCAATCCCTGAATTCACAGAGGAGTTCTTTTATCTCTTCCACTTGATCTTCTGGCAGAAGGGAACTAATGAATGTTGGGCGAGGGTCATCCTCGGTTCCCAAGTTGACTTCTTTTAGCTCGTCCATAGTGGCTGCCTGTCCACCATCTTCAAGCTCTTCTGGTGCAGGCTTGGCCTCTAGAGGCTGATCATCGTAATCATCAACTTCATAGACCTCTTTATCAGACTCGTCATTGGGTTCAACTTCCCTGCAAGTGATGGCTCGGCAAGTCTCCTTCCGGATGCATTTTCGCCTGACGAATCCGATACCTTTATATGCATTCATTTCCTTCCGCCGCATTGGACGCGGATTCCTTCCATACCAGAGACTTAGGCACATACGAAGTTGTCGTTTGGGGGTGGGAACATTGATCCACTTTCGCAACATTCTTTGAATACCTTTGGTATTAAATCTAGGTATCCTCGTAGGTAGTAATTCTTCAGAATCGATGAAGACATGGTCCCAATCACGATTCACTTCTTCGTCCTTTCCTACGGAGTAGAATATATTCCCTGACTCGATCCCCTTTCTGATTGGAGGCAGATAAAGGGTTACAAGTTCTTCAACTTTATGCACATCTCGTTGAATTATTTCTTTAAAATATTGTAGGGGAACGCGAGTGACTACAAGCACGCTGTCTGAGATTAACAGGCTATCTATTCTTCTAGAGACTACATCTTGCACAGTGTTCATATATATAGAATCGTAGTCGTAATCATCATTTGAATATGCGACCTCCCTACTCCATTCGTCCATCGAATGGCATACCTTCTGGGATTTTGTAGAGGTGACATTCTCTTCATCTGTGTCGCTCCCAAGGTGAGGTACACGTTTCCTTTCTTTAGAAGTGGAAGTGGTAGCTTCTTTGGGAAGAGTCGGCGTTGCCTTCTTTCTCCCCACCTGCTTCCTCTCACCTTTCTGTTCAGGTTGCTTTGCACTCTTTGGGTTAGATGCTTGAGCCTTTAGAGAGTTTGATAGCCTCGGCTTTTTAGGCATGAAATACTGCGCATCTTCATAGACTGTCGCTTCATGGACTGCAAAGGGCTGAATATCACCAGAGATCCTGAATTCTTCCCCATCCCTAAGGTACTTCATGCACTGGTGTAGTGTTGATGGGACGATGCCATACTCATGCAACCAGGGGCGACCTAGGAGCGCCTTGAATGAAGTGTCCGCATCAATCACATGAAATTTAGCTTCTGTATGGAATTCCCCAAATACAAGAGGGAGCATAAACGATCCAAGGGTTTTCTGCCCTTTTTCGTTAAAGCCATGTACCATAAGCTTATCTGGCCCGAGGTGCTCTACGTTGAGGCACAACGAACTTAGCGCTTTTAAGCTCATGAGGTTGATGGAGGATCCAGGGTCGATCAGAATTCGACTGATTACCAAATCGTCGCTCTCTGCAGTAACATACAGAGGTCGATTGTGGTCTGCCGTCCCAAGCATCATGTCGTCCTCAGTAAAAGTGATGAACGGTTCATTTCGAGCTTGCAGGACCTCAGTCAGGTTGCGCTCAGCGAAGTACGCCTCATATCTTTCGGGGTCTTTGAGAGCCTGAATCAAAGTCTCCCGAAGATCCTTGGACATCACCAGAGCGTCGTATATGCTGAGTTGGGCAGGGATCTTCCTCAGATGGGATAAGATATTATAATCTATTCCCTTGACTGGAGTATGTTTCTTCTTGGGATCCTCGGAGATAATGTCTTCATTGACGACTATCTCTTTTCCCTTATCCTTATTGGATATTCCTTTCTTTGGCGGAGGTGGTAGTATCTTGCCACTTCTCAACTGCACTTGAGCGATCTCTTCTGGATCAGACTCATTTGACGGTGCATTTTCTTCAGAGTCTGCCATCGTCGCGTCTAGGGATTCATTCGTTGACTCAGAATCACCTCCCAGATTTACATGTCCTATCTGCGACGCTATATCGGGATCAGATTCATCTGTCTTTGGAAAATACAGATCCTCCTCTGAGCTGTAGTCCATTGACGATGTTGCCAGACAGGTTTCAACGATCATCTCTCTGACATATTTTTCTTTTGTCAGTGTTATTGGAATTGCTGAAATGACCCGACAGACTTCTGTGGGAAGAGGATCCTCATCAGCCTCTTCTGCTTCGTCAGTCTTGAGCTCTGACATAAAGTCAGCAAGCTTAATAGGACACCTTGCGGTCTGGTAGTATTCATCCAGACTATCTATAACCCTTTGGGTCGCTGTTTTCTTCTCCTTGGGCTTCTTCAGTTTTGTCTTCTTCTTGGAGGACTTTTTCTTTCCAGACTTTGAAGGGCCCGCTTGGTTAGGAAACTGTTTAGAAGCAGACGCTTGTGCCACAGGTAGTGCCTTCAGATTTAACGCTGGCTCCGTAGGAGATTTCCATTTTACACCCGGAACTCCTTCAAGCTGTTTCAGCATTTTCACAGTTTTCTTAGAGACCGCAGTCTCCCACTGTTCTTCTGGAATCGGCTTCTTCCCTTTTTTCCTTTCTTCAATCGGGGGTACGGAAGAAGTCGTAACTACCCGAGTTGACTCTTTTCTGGGGTGAGTCAGCACATTATCGGACAATGTGAGCTCTCCTCTTTGATATTTTCTTTCAAGCCAATCTTTAAAGACATAGCAATCTTCGATTGGATGACTCATCACCCGATGATATGGGCAGTAGTTTGGGTCGCCACTATGCTTTGACTCCTCGGGTCTCTTGCACTCTGGCAGTTCTAAACCCGCTTTCAATGCCTGTCGAAATAATTTGGCGACACTTTCCCTCTTGAATGAATATTCCTTGTTCATTTTATCTTTGAGGGAGGGGAACGTTCGATCACCAGTTCCCGTTGTTTGCCTCGGGCGTTCTCCACCGCCCTGATAATTTCGTGGTTTATCATTACCCCCGAGTATCAGCTTCGGCTGGGGGTTAGGGTTGTAGACTTGCTTAGGCTTTTCTTGATATTGCATCGGCTGCTTGCCTTTGTCTACGTTGTACGTCATCTGCTTCTCCTTATCAGCTCTGGAGAAAAATATGGAGTCAGCCTCACCTCTTCTAGCACCTGAGGCTTTAGTCTTCTTAGGCTTATCAGAATAATTTTCTGATTTTGACAAGTTCAATTTCTCGAATTTGGCCACTCTGTCCAGCAGGTCCTGAAATGTGGTGATAGTAGCCATGCACAGGAATGGTTGCATTTTATCATCAATGTTTCCCATTAACAACTGTACGGCATGCTCTTCTTCAAGTTGTTGCTCACATTTCATACTTAGATTGCGCCAGCGAGTGATGTATTTAGTCACTGATTCTTCCTTCTTTCTCTTATTCAGAGCAAGGTCAGCGATCGTTATCTTCTCGGTCGCACTGGCAAATCTCTTCACGAACATATTCTCTAACTCTGCAAATGTCTTTACAGAGTCATTTGGTAGTTCGGCGTACCATTCGAAAGCAGCTGCTGTCAAACTGCTAACGAATTGTCGAAAGAGTAGAGCATCATTCCCTCCAGTATTCCCGCAGGTGGCTTTGAACTGCGCCAAGTGCTGTCTGGGATTTTTGTTGCCATCAAAAGTATTGAATTTTGGCACAGAATATCCCTTCGGGTATGGCACCTGATCATACTCTGCCGGGTACGGGCGACCTTTACCCACTAGCTTCTCTGCCTGATCAATAGCTATAATAGCCCTGATCCTTTCTGTAATGATCCCTTCAAGCTGTGCAGCAGTCACAGGCTCGGAGGTACTTGCGATATTCTGCGGAGTAGGCTGACGAGTGATATTCTGAGCCTCGTGGCCACCTTCAGGAGTGTCCCGTACTCCTGAGACTTGCGGCACTTGAAAGTTTGGAGGATCAGGGGGAGGATTGGGCATAGAACCAACTGCAGCATTTCTCTGCATGATCTGCATCATTGCCGTCATTTGGGTCATCATCTCTGTCATTTTCTCATGCAACTGAGAGATTTCCCTATCCTTGGCCCTCATTTGACGTTTCATTTGTCTCTGCATTTCTGCGAGCGTGACGTTCTCGTCAGCAAAGGGATTATCCTCAGCCTCTTCTCGCTCTTCTTGGGAATGGACACCTCTGCCAGTGGTGGACCCGGCTTCATGGCGGCGCCGATATACTTGTCTAGGCGGTGGTTGCCAACGATCGTCATCTTCATCATCGTCGTAGTAGGCATCCTCTTCGACATTGATGTGTCTCACCATGTAGACCACTTCCATGTCCAAGGTGTTATTTACCTCTTCCAAGTCTTCTTCTATGTATTCCATATTTTCTTCTAGATTTTCTTCCATGTACTCTTCAACATTTTCTTCTCCCGTATCTTCTTCTCCTTCTTCTAGTACTCGGATCTCCGAGCGGCGGCGCCACTGGATCTCCGGTTCTTGATTAGGCAGGAAGATCTCTTCGACCCGTGGGCTGCGGTCGAAGTTAGACTCTTCCTTGGGAGGAGTTGGTGAGCGACGGGATCCCCTGGAGGATTCTCCAAGGTGTCTACCGTTGGGAGGAGCGTCATCGTGGGCCTTCTTTTGGACCCACTTTTGACGTTGTTTGTAACTGAGGGCGGATCTCCGGGAAGCAGTACCGGATGTCACGCCCAAATCAGTTCTTTTTCTTCTATTATTTTCTTCTCTGCGAGGCTTTGGCCTCCAGATTTCTTTTCCTTTTCGCCGGGACCTTTCGGCGGCGGATCCCTGAATGTGTGGTTCAGGTGTCACACCCCGATGTTCACCGTGCGGGGTGTATTTTCTTTCCTTTCTCTCCACAGCAAGAGACAGGCGTTCTCTTGGTGGAGTTCTCCTGGCTTCGACCCTCAGTGGCCGCTGGTACCTTCTCTTTTTCAGTCCTCTCTCCTTCACGGTCTTCAGGACTCTGTAGACTCGAGCTGAGAGAGTTTCAGGCTCCTTCTTCTTTTGAGGAGGTGGGACTTCAGGCTGTCGGTCCCAGAACGACTTTTTCAGCTCTCCAGTTGAGCTGTTTCTCTTTACCCACCTCAGGTCAGTAAACTTGTTCCGGGTAGGAACGTTGGATATATGCTCTGGAGCAGGCAGGTTCGAGGGATGCACATGCACTAATAGCTGCTGAGCTCGGAGTTCAGCATTCATCTTCCTTCTCTGTCTCCTGGTGGGCCTTCCTCCAGATGAGGAAGCCTCAGAAGTGTTCTTCACGGGTGCAGGTAACCCGGTTGGCAGATGTGTGGTGTTCGTCGTCACCACGGAGATCCTTCCTCCGGCTACAACCCTCTTGGTGGCCGGGATTTCTGGCTGCGACAGCCGTTCAAAGACAGAAATCCTCTCACGAGGATTTTCAGCAGCAGCATGTCGTTGTGCGGGCAGGTGCACACGACGAGTGGTAGTTCCAGCAGGGCGTGGCCTCCTAGCAGGCCCTTCAGTATTTCTGCCATTCGTAGGAATGGCGGTGGTCCTTTCAACGACAGCAGGGAAGTCAATGCTACCAAACTGGATGGTAGCTCCAGCATTCCCTGTCTCAATGATAGCGTTCGCCAGTTGGATCCTGGCTCCTTGTCCCAGCTGGACAGTCATTGGTGTATTCTGTAGATCCATCTGCATAAATGAAAGGTAAGGGTTAGTGATCAAAATTTGATACATCACCCCACACTTTCAAAAATGCAGAGACTTGCACAGAATAGAAAACAAAAATAGATAACATTAGCGAGCAAATTCAAATAATACAAATTTAAAATACTGCTAAATACGTTATCTTGATAAATTTGTTTGAACGATCATTTTAGAAAATTCAAAATTTTGATTCACTGAATGATCATTTTGAGAGATTCAAAATTTTAAATCTGCGTTGATTTGACTGCTACGATAGTACTGAGACGACTAGCCAAAGATGGAAAGAGAAACCAATCCCCAGCGGAGTCGCCAGAAATCTGTGGGCTCCGAAAATTCGGCCCCGGCCTCCGCCCGACTTTTTTGTTTTCGAGGGGAGTTTTAACGAACTAAGTTCCGGGGTAAATTTTGGAAGGCAGATGAGATAGTAGATAAGACACTACCCAGAGATTTCGCCCTCATTTTGCGAGGACTTTATGATCTGAGTTCTGGTTTCCTATAGGCGCAAGCCCCTATAGTTAATTACCCCTCCCGATAACGAGAGAGAACTTTCGATTAAGGCTAGTCATCAATCAGATACGTAGGGATACGTGAGTACCTGGTACATAGTAGCAGCATGGGTTGAAGGTTTAAGGATTTCAGAATTTAGAAGATCAAAAGATTTGGAGATTTGAAGATTTGATATTTAAAATAGAAATTTCACCATCTCAGACTTAAAGCGGATGGTGGGGGAATGGATGATAGACCCGATCAAGATCCCATGGTTCCGTCATCCCGGGCCATCGTGGTCCCTGGTCTACTTAGTCAGAGGAGGTAGTCGACCCAACCTGACAGAAGGATCCTTGTTGGCAGCCATGGGTTGCTTCGTCCAAGGGTACCTTGTAGACCTGGGGTGGGTATTTGTCTAAGGGGACAAATTTGAATCCACCTTAGCTAACAGAGGGCTTTGTGCCCTATCAATCATATCCTATTGATTCATATCTCAAGGATTTGATGCCATTGGGGAGCATACGGGCTCTGGCCATAACCATAATATAATGGTGCCATTTGGCGGCGACCACCTGGTTCAGAGGGCCCCGAGTCATAACCGTTTATCCTGCAGTGCCATTTGGCGGCGAAACTGCCGGTTAGAGGACTCGTACCACGTCCTTGCTGGCAGGAGATTGTTTGAGAATGGATCCTAGTGATATTCTCGACCAGGCATTAGCTCTTTGCGAGCTGAAGTAAATTTTAACTTGTCCACCTCGGCAAACTGTTGCGGAGGATGGATGGATTTTGCTTTAAGCGATTTGATAGTTGGATTTCAATTTTAAATATTTTCGGAGTTTGAAAGATTTTTGGATTTTAGGATTTTTCAGAAGATTGGATTTTATAGGGAATTTGAGATTTTGGAAGTTTTGTGTGGTACTTTGAGATATTTGAAATGGACCCCTCCGGTTGATATTTTCATTCAACACGGCCATCATCGGGGAAACTTTGGGGTCACTTAAAAATATTTGAGGTTTGGGGGCATTTTGAAAGTGTTTGCGAACCCCTCCGGTTGAGATCTTCTGTCAACGCGGCCATCATCGGGGTGTACGGGGTCATTTATGTTTTATTGATTGGACCCTGTTGACTCTATCTACTGATCGATAGAGGATCGAGTTTTGTATGCTTTGTGCCCTTTATAAGTGAGTTCAATTGATTATGGGCCTTGAAGGCCTAATATGAACGTATGAAAACAAATATATAGGTTGTCACAACTGTATATTTGTTTGATGATTCGAACCCTGTCGACTTCTATTGATCTTTATAGAAGGATCGGGTTCGAACCTGAATTCACTCATTGACCCGCGCAGCATCCCTAAACGTCACGTGTGTATCAATAACACGCTCGTCGGGGCCCATGCGGGTGTTTGGGGGCATTTTATAATTATTGATTGAACCTTGTCAACTCCTATCTGCTTGCATAGGAGGATCAGGTTCAAATTTATTGACCCGCGCAGCATCCCTAGACGTCACGTGTGTACCAATAACACGCTCGCCGGGGCCCATACGGGTGTTTGGTATATCCCCTTATGTGTACCTATGTGTATACATATTATGGTGCATGTGCGGGGGATATTTTAGAATATTTGATGGGTCTCCTACGATAGTTCATAGGATCTTGCATTTATCGTAGTGCTTCGATATTTGTTCACAAGGGGTATGTTTGATGCATCACCACTGTTCATCGAGAAGTTTACAAGCCTCGATAGTCTTATCCCACTTCAATGCTCAAGACCTAGTTGAACTGAGGTTCACTTGCCCCATAATGATTTGATCTAGCTTTCCCTTCCCAAAATTCACGTGGAAATTAATGGTCACTACCTTGGAACGAAGACTGTAGTTATGGAAGATACATCAGATTCTTCAAGAAAGCCTTACAAGTGTATCCATTTCTAAATAACTGTTGCAGTCATTGAGATGATCGGAATAGCAGGTGTATCTTCAACTTGTAATCGTGAGTTTAGGCTACCGAACTTTGCATCAATCTTTAACAGCATACTTGTTAAATATTGATCATTAACTCTGGTGAGTGCAATGCATCGTGTATTGATGTTCCCTTGAATGCATTCTGATGTGTCACATCATTGCTTTCACTGCATGTAGGATTTTCCTTCTTCCCTGTGAATATTTGCATCTATTGCCCAGCTGATTGTTGTTCAATCATCCTTTGCACGGCTACTGTGTAGACTAAAGCCAAATTCCATCTTCATAGTTTGCAAGAGCGTTATTCATTGCACCTTTAATCCTTCTGTTTGTAGAATATAGCAGTATTTGCTTGTAATTGAGTCATCATTGACTATATGAATACCCAAAGTAATCATTATATATTCCTCAGCTCATTATGCTTATAGTGTATTGGTCTTCTTCGCTTGCAGAGGTTTGATGCATTCGCTTGATGCTGAATGATGATTGACTACAAGAGCATTACATTATTCACCACTCTTGCTACATAGCATCGTAGGTGTTTGCATTCATCACTGGCTTTCTTACACCTAACGATTAGTGAATGGTTGTATTTGCTTATGTGTCTCTTTCTTCGTTATCGTGAACTGGAGCGTTGTATGCGATGCAAGACTTCCATCATCACCTTTCTAATTCATAGATCAATTGTTGTATGCATGAGGAGATCATTACAACAATTTGTGGGAGCTTGCAAGTAGGTTATAACATGGTCTCTACTCGTGTTAGTAAGAAGTCTATTGTGCTCATTATGTTTTTCTCCATGTAAGCATGTTCAAATCAAATCCGAGAATCCTGTCCACTTGATTTTCAAATCAAGTTCAAGTTAAGCCCCATGTCACTTGGTTCAAATTCAATTTTCAACTCATCTGAATTCAGTTCATACTCCACTTGTAAGTTCACTTGAGTCCAACTCAAGTTATTTGCATTGTATCCAAGTCAACTTCATGTAAGAATATTCATTCAAGTTCCTTGTCATTTTGCACTTTGTCCATTTGAATTCAAAGTTCTTACCTTTATTAATCATTTAAGTTCTATATTATCCAATGTCCAAAGGTTCACATGTTCGAATCCAAGTACGATTCAGGCTTAAGAAGAGCCTCTTCCCTTCATTCGAGTCCCCTGTAGTCCCAAGTATTATTCAAATCTTTATGATCATTCGAGTTCAGTTCTCCTCGGTTAAATCATTTGAAGTCTTTTGCCTGATCGCTTAGTTCATTTGAATTAAGTTTCTGCTCATATTATGTTCATTTGAGTTCAAACAGGTCCGAATGTAGTCTTCTGTTCACCCGAAATTTCGGCAGCATTCCGGCATCTCCCCCGTTTAGGGGGAATTACGGAAAACTGGGCCTTTCCCACCACGCTAAGAAAAGCGTGTATGGTAGGTGCCCTCTTTCGAGGACACCGCGGCCGTGTAAAGTCTTCAATCCCCACCACGCTAAGAAAAGCGTGTATGGGTCTTCTACATGTACCTGTTACAAGAAAAGAGCAGTTGTTTCCCCGCAGGTACAAAGCCGCGTACGGGTACTTAAAATTATCCCCACCACGCTAAGAAAAGCGTGTATAGGGCTTACCCGCCTCGCCGTAGGTGTCGCACCGGGTTCCCTTCCCACCACGCTAAGAAAAGCGTGTATAGGCGGTTTGCCGGCCCGACACGAACGCCGAGGATGGGATTTTGGGGGCCGAGGGATCACTCACCTATCTCGTCGTAGGTGTCGCGCCGGGTTCCCTTCCCACCACGCTAAGAAAAGCGTGTATAGGTGGTTTGCCGGTGCGACACGCATGCCGAGGTAAGAGAGGGATTTTGAGGTGATTACCAGCCTCGTTGTAGGCACCGCACCGGGGTCCCATCCCACCACGCTTATGAAAGCGTGTATAGGCGGTTTTCCGGTCCGCCGCAGACAACGAAGTAGGCTCTCGAAGTGATTACCCGATTCGTTGCAAGCCTCGCGACGCACTTCCTCCCACCACGCTAAGAAAAGCGTGTATAGGTGGTCGTTTTGTCGCGCTGCGAGCCTCGAGGCGGGCTCTCGGAGTTTTAGGGTTCAGAAGTTCATACCTGACGACCGGCGAGGTAGTGGTGTTGGCTCAAGATACGAGGAGAGAGCGAAGAGCACCCTCTCTCTTCTCTTTCCTTATTATATAATTAATTATAATTACTTATAATTAATTATATTTAATAATAATAAATTATGATTTAAAAAAAAAATTAAGTATAATTAATAAATAATCATAATTAATTATAGCAAATAATAATTAATTTAAATTAAAATAATTAATTGTAATTAATTTTTTTAAATAATTATAGTTAATTATTAAATAATAATAATTAACTATAGTGATAAAAATTAATTACATTTTATTTTAATTAAAATTAATCATTATTAGTGATAATTAAATATAATTAAATAATTAATTTTAATTAATTTTAATTAAATATAATTAATTATTATCAATAATAGTTAATTATAGTTAAAAAAAACTAATTTTAATTTTGAAGAAATTATGTGCGATTTGTACAGATATATGCTGGATTTGAGTATGATTAAACAACATTTAGGGCTAAGTTAGGGCAGGATTAGAGCTAAATCTTGTTAAGGAAGGATTAGCTCTCACAAAGAGTTAAATGCCATATCCCCCTCTCTGCAGTTCAGTGACTTCACGGGATTTGGCCAAAGAAGCGCACGAAAGGGAGGGAGATGGTTACCTTCGCATATAGCAAGCGAACTCCTCGTCGTGACTTCCGAACCCACAGGAAGGGGACGTCGGACAAGGGGAGAAGTCGGACAGCAGTGGGGACGTCGGCACAAGGAGGTAGGTCGGGAGCTGGGTTCGGCTTCTAGCGGAGGGATCAACAAGATAAGAGCTCTCTCTCTCTCTCTCCCTCTCTTTCTTTCTCTTTCTGTGTGGGTCGGCGGGATAGAGGCGACGGGAGGAGGTGTTGGACAGGGAGCAGAGTCGGACGTCTGGGGGTTGGGATCGGAGATGGGAGCGGAGTTCGGCTTCGGCAAGTGAGGAGGAAAGGGAAGCTCGGTCGCAGAGAGATCGGGAGGAAGAAGTGGATAGCGAGCTGTGGGAGAGTGTCGTATTTAACGACTCAAACGAAGACGCGATCGAGGCTCCTACGAAGGATTTCCGGGATTTGATCGATTCGGCGCCGGATCAGCGGGATCTCGGCAGGATTTGCGGGAAAGCTACGGGATAGGCAGTAGAGGTAGGTTGTGTATTTCTTCTCATTTTCATTTCTTTTGGTTACAATCCGTTGGTTAACACATATATACACACGTAATGTTTGAGGATGCTATGCGGGTCAAAAGTGAACTTAAGTTCAAGTCCAATCTTTCTCTTTGAATGGACCAGAGTTAACAAGACTTGAACCATCGAACAAATACGTAGTCATTGCGTTGACCGGAGTATTTGGTTTTATACGTTCATATTAGGCCTTCAATGTCTATTACGAGAAATGTTCACTGCTAAAATACAAACTCTCGAAACCAACGCTTGTTAACTTAATCGAAGTATTTGATTTTATACGTTCATATTAGGCCTTCAAGGTTTTTTATGAAGAAAATTCATATATTAAAATACATACTCTCAGTTTCGATATTTCTATGAAAGTCCTAAAAAATTAGGAGCTGAACCCGATCCTCTGCTTGCAAGCAAACAAGGTTTGACTAAGAAAATGAAAATATACATAAACCCTGATGATAGCCGTGTTGATTGAAAATCTCAACCGAAGGGGTCTCTATCTTTTAAATGCCCCTAAGTCTTAAAATTTATCATTACACGGCTCTAATTTTAATAAAGGTTTAAAGTCCAAAAATCACAAAAATTAAGATATTTAATTTGAAATAAATTACCTAATAACTTAAAACAAAAATTCATCCATCATCCGCAATAGTTTGCCAAAGCGAAAAAAATTGGAAATCACTTCAGCTCACAAAAAGCGTATGTCCAGTCGAGAATATTACTAGGATTCATTCTCAAACCATCTCTTGCCAGTAAGGACGTGTGATGCATGTAAATTTTCATTTTTCTGTTTCTTTTGATCTATTATAATTTGAATATTATGTTTATTTTATTTTTTTTATTTTCTACCCTATGATGGAAGACATCCAATGATCATGGTAGATAGGGCTTGGCAAGCTTTGGGTGTGTTAGCTAGTTGGGTCCTTGGAGTTTTTGGGCTGCTGGATGCTTCTCGGGTTGAGCATGGTTGATCAGTTTTGGGCTGTGTTTTTTTGGAGCTTCTTGGTTAGCTCATTAATGCTTGAGCTGCTATTTTAGCTCATTATTTTGGAAAATTATTTCACCTTTTTTTAGCTCATTTGGTGGAGTGGTTCTTGCCCTTGCCCTTCCCTGTGACCCTTCGGTTTCCTCCTGGCTCCTGTACCCGTGGATGCCTTTTCCTGTTCCCGTGGCTACCTCTTCCTCTCCCCCACGTGGTCCCTTGGTTGTTGGTTTCTGTTTACTCAGCTGTCCCCTCGGTTCCTCCCTGTGGCTACTTTACCCAGTTTTTATGTGGGTTTTTTTGGGTGCTGTTCTGGATGCCTGCTGGCCTTCCATTTCACCTATCCTGATTGGTTAGGATGGAGGTGGGTTTTGGCTGTTTAGCTGCCCCTTTTTCTTATAATTTGGAAGTGTTTTGGTGCACGAGAAGGTTGTTGGATATTTGAGAAAATTCTCTACAAAACCTGAGGGTTTCTTCTTCCTTGGAAAAGCTTGCGAGCTTGTTCCACTTCTCTCTTCCTCCTCTCTATTTCGTCTTGGCTTCTAACCTCTTCTTCTCTCCGCAAGTTCCACTCTACTTATATCTTTCTTCTTGAGCTATTGGAGGTGTTAGTTAGCTGATTTGGTGACATTTGCCAGAGGAGTTTTGATGGATGTTGGACCTTGTAGCTGTGGTGGACCCTTGGTTTGCTAGCCCTAAGCACTTATTTTATATTGCCTATTTTTTTTTGTTGCATGTGAGAAAACTGCTTGTCGGTTGTTCTGAGGGTAGTGTTTTTTAATTTTAATTTTGTTTCGTTTGTTCGGCTTTCTTTTGTCTTTGTGTTTGTTTGGATGTCAGCTTACTAGTTTTGAATTGAGTTATGTTCTACTAGTCCTAGTGTTCTCCTATGTTGGCTCTTTCTTTCTAGTTTGCCTACATCAGGTTTGGTATTAGAGCAAGTTAGCATATCCTAGGCTAGTGTGTGAGTTTTTTGAATCAAAATGGCTAATCAAAATAACCTTGGGGATTGGCAACAATTGATGCAACAATTGAATAATTTAAAACAACAAATCAACAACATGGCTGAAGCAATTGCAAATCTGAATGTTAATAATGCTAATGCTAATTCTAATGTTCAAACTTCTGAAAGTGAGGAGGAGGTCCCTAGAAACCAAAACAGGCAACAAAGAAATTGGAATCATGGGATTAAAATTGATGTCTATAACTTTGAAGGAAAACTACAACCCGACCAATTCCTTGAATGGTAGAAAAGATGGATCAGTTTTTTGAATGGAAAGAAATACTGGATAACAGGAAGGTTAAATTTGCAAGCTTAAAACTCACGGGTTATGCACTCACATGGTGGAAGAATCTTCAAAACAATAGACTAAGGTGAGGGAAAGAAAAAATATAAAATTGGGAAAGAATGAAAGAGAAAATGAGAGGGAAATTTCTGCCTTCAGACCACACACGAACTATCTTTCAAGAATTTAATAATTTGCGTCAAGGTAATCAAACTTTTGAAGAATACACTGAAATTTTTTACAAACTCCAATCTAGAAACGACTTAGATGAATCTGAAGAAAGAACTGTCACGAGGTATATCAACGGTCTAAAATGGACAATCCAAGATCAACTGAATTTGCACCACGTAATTAAACTAGATGAGGCTTATCGAATAGCACTGAAAATTGAAAAGCAACATCAACGGAGTCATAACAAAATAACTAAAACTTATAAGCGACGACAGATTGGCAGGGTTAAAACTCAAACTTCACAAACTTCTATAGGAATATCTAGTGTGCTAATTAAATCATTTGAAACTCAAACTGTGGATAAAGGTAAAGGAATAATGTGGCCTAAACCTACTGAACAACCAAAATTGATTGGACCATGTTATAAATGTGGGCTTTATGGTCATCTCTGCGGCTTGTAGAAAAAACAACCCACCAAGAAGTAACTATATTGAAAATGATGAAGAAATAGAGGAAGAGGAAGAAAATGATTTTACTGCCAAATGGTACCACTAAATTACGGTCACGACCAGAGCGCGTATGTTCCCCAATGGTTCTAAAACTTTTGAGTAATGAATCAATAGGATATAATTGATAGGGCACAAAGCCCTTTTTCAGTCAGTTAAGATGGGCTAAAATTTGTCCCCTTTGACAAACATTCACCCCAAGTCTACAGGGTACTCTTGGACGAAGCAACTCATGGCTTCTAACAAGGATCCTTCGGACAGGTTGGGTCGACTATCTCCTCTGACTAAGTAGTCTAGGGACTATGATGGCCCGGGACAACAGAACCATGAGATCTTGATCGGGTTTATCATCAATCTGTCTTATCTAAAAATCCAATCTGTCTTCTGAAATTTATTATGGAACCTAAACTCGTTAAAACTCTCCGCCACCAACAAAAAAAGAAAGGGTCATAAAGAGGCCGCAACATGAACTTTTGGAGCCAACAGCTATGTCGGTTTTATGATTTCAAATGTTGATGATATAAATGAAATATGGAGAGCATGTATGAATCTTGTTTTGGATGATGCATTAGAAGCTGCGTATTTAATTTAATAATTTATGAATGCGTCTATTATGTGCTTATGATGATTTTTTGAATGTTGCTAAAAGTCATATGTAATTTTGGATGATAAAGTCAGACTATTTTTACTCGTTTGATTCTAATAAATTAAATTAGGATGGATGTAGTGAGACTTTTTTTTAAACCTTCAACATTTCTTGTATCTATTCACTAAACAAACTTCCTTTTATGAATTTAAACTGTACATAAAACATTCATTACTACTTTTATTCCCGCTTGGGCTTTAGTTAGTATTAAATAGGTTCTAGGAGGATGCCTTACCCAAAACACATCAGGAGTTGGTAAAGGACCTGAATAAATTGATTAGTTGCTTCGTTTTGTTGGTTGTGTGAATGAGGGGAAACTAAGGATTCATAAAGCCTACCTTTTAGAGGCTGGGAGTCCTCTTGGTGATGATATATGGAGCGTAACTAACACATGTCTGTTGCAAGTAAAATTTATTTGGATGGTATTGTAAGGAACAAAATTTGAGAAATCTTTCCTTAGTTGTGTAATCTGCCATGATTGAAAGATGGGACTCTAAATACTGCAATATAATGCCACATATACATTATATGAAGTTTGAAAACATGATGTTATTTATTATATTGGCAGTTACGTAGAAAATCTTTTCTGATGTTTTAGGATGCTTCTCTTAATGCATTCACAATTCTGGAACATGGAAAGCTTATTCAGGTCACATAAAAGTTGGACTAATGTTAACTTTATGTCAAATATCAGGGTGGATTGAAAAATCTAATTGAATTTATTAAGGAGAACGACCCAGATAAGATTTCTGTAGTTCTGCAATCATCACTTGATACTCTTGCCGAGCTAGAGCTATTGCAGGTATATTCTTTATAAAAGCTA